>JAOSBN010000178.1:15886923-15907344 GCA_027563595.1 Erythroxylum suave | reverse complement strand
TTGTTTTCTTGATTCACAGGTGTAAACAATGCCACGTACTATAGTTTTGAAATCAATTGTAGGTGATTAATTAAATTAGTTAATACTTAAGAGATGTGTAAAGTTTAGATGTTCTATAATTTTTGGGGTGCCATGAAGGATACATAGTATGGAATAACTGATTTAAATTAACAGTTTTACAGAAATGAGCAATGTTGATAGATCTTTGATGTATCGATGAATATCACATGATACTTTCATTAATCCTGAATTTGTTAAGGGAGTTGAATCATTTATTCATTATGCATGTTCTGAACCTGCATATATGGATCGGCCAAAAATCAGTTGTCCATATAAAAAATGCAAACATATTCGTTCCCTTCATATTGATGAAGTGAATGGGCATTTGTTGAGAAGAGGGTTTGTTCCCAATTATTTTTAGTGGACACGACATGGGAAGCTGTTTATTTGTGGCATCTCAAGGAGTAATGAAGGACAATCATCAGTTAGCTTCAATGAGTTCGAAAGGGGGATTGGATTTAGAACAGATAATCTCGATGCAAATGAAAATCCTTACATGCAAATGGTTTATGATGCAGGTGGTTATAACTTTCAGGAAATTATAAAAAATCTTGAAGAAGAACCAACCCTCAGTCCAAACAGTTTTTTGACTTACTGCATTCAACTGACCAAGAACTATGGCCAAATTGTGAGACAATGACTCAATTGTCTTCAATTGCTCGTATCTTAAACATAAAGTCTGAAAGGCACATTTCTAATCGTAGTTTTGATCAAATTCTTAGATGGTATAATGAATCATTGTCTCCTGATCACATAATTGTTGATAATTCTTACAATATGAAGAAACTTATTCAGGGTCTTGGTTTGCCTGTTGAAAAGATTGAATGTTGCAAATTCGGATGTAAGTTGTATTGGGGAGATGATGTGGAATTAGAAGAGAGTAAATTTTATGGTCAATCTAGGTTCAAGCCTAGAAAGCATTCTATGAAAGGAAAGTTAGTACCCTGGAAACGGATGTATTATTTTCCGCTAACTCCGAGAATTCAAAGACTATATGCTTCTAATGTTACTGCGTCTAACATGAGATGGCATAATGAACACCAATAGGAAGATGGAATAATGACTCATCCATCAGATGCATTGGCATGGAAACATTTTAATGACACCCATTATGAGTTTGCAGCTGAAATTCGAAATGTTAGGTTGAACTTGTTGACGGATGGATTTAAGCCTTTTGGTTAATCCAGTTAGCAATATTCATTATGGCCAGTCATAATTACTCCTTATAATTTGCCCCCATAGATGTGTGTGAAAAAGGCATATATGTTCTTGACAGTGACTGTGCCCTTGCTTTCAAATCTAAAACGTAAAATTGATGTTTTCTTACAACCATTGATATCTGAATTGAAGCATCTTTGGGAATATGGTGTTGAGACATATGATGTGTCTCTAAAACAAAATTTTGTATTGAGAGCAGCTTTGATGTGGTCTAGCGTATGCCATGTTATCTGGATGGAGCATAGCAGGGAAAATGACTTGTCTTTAATTTGGCAATGATTCAGATGCATTTTATCTTCCAAATGGGGGCAAAACATGTTGGTTTGATAACCAAAAAAAATTTCTTGCTCCAGATCATCCATTTGAGCACAATAAAGAAAATTTTATTAAGAATAGAATGGTTTAAACACCTCCTCCCCCTAATAAATTTGGTGAAGAGATATTGCAGGAGATTGAGGAATTAGGCTTGTTGAAAGTTACAGAATTTGAAGCTGATGAAATTAATACAAGCATTAGTAGAAACTTTGATTGGAGAAAACGAAGCATCTTTTGGGATTTGCCATATTGGAAAACTAATTTGATACGTCATAATCTAGATGTGATGCATATTGAAAAAAATATATTTGACAATTTTTCAATACCATAATGAACATTGAAGGGAGAACAAAAGACAATGCAAAATCACTAGCTGATTTGAAGCTTTTTTGTGGAAGGGATGAGTTACATAAAGATATTCAGAAATATCTAAAAGTATGTTACAATTTGGACAAAAAGAAAAAGGAAATATTGTGTGAATGGTTGAGAAGTCTAAAGTTTCCCGATGGTTATGTTTCAAACTTGGCAAGGTGTGTGGACATGTGAAAGTACAAATTATTTAGGATGAAAAGTCATGATTGTCACGTGTTTATGCAAAGGCTAATTCCAATAGAATTTCGGGAGTTGCAGCTAAATAAGGTTTGGGAAGCAATAACAAAATTATGTTTGTTTTTTATAAGCTTAACATCATCTGAAATTAAGTTGGCTGAAATGGAAAAATTGAAAAGAGAAATTCTAGTAATTTTATCCAAGTTAGAAGGGATATTTCCTCTAAGCTTCTTTGACTGTATGGAGCATCTACCTATCCATTTATCACACAAGGCTAAACTAGCTGGTCCAGTGCAATATCGTTGGATGTATCCATTTGAGAGGTACATAATTCAACAAAATTGAAACTGTCTTGAAGTCAATTTATCATGTTTTCATAAATCAATTCATTTAACCGTATTCACTCATATAGGTATTTGCATTACTTGAAGAAAAATGTGAAGAACAAGGCTAGAGTCGAAGGTTTGATATGTAATGCTTATTTAGTGGAGGAAGCTAGTACATTTTGTTCATATTATTTTGAGCCGCATGTTCACACAAGAGAGAGAAAAGTTCCTCGTAATGATGATGGGAGAGGAACTACTAATGATGATGGTAACTTATCCATCTTCACTTATCCGAGACAGTCATATGGACGTTCAACAAGAAGAATATTAACAGAGGAAGAAATTGAGGCTACCCATAGTTACATTTTATTGAACTGTGAAGAGGTTCAACCTTTCGAGCAGTAAGTATCAAGTGATTATTTTGGTTTCCAAATTGGTTACTTTTATTCATAACTTGAATATATAATAATGTTTTTTATATTATACGAAGAATTGTTACGGGAGCTCATGCGCGATAAATCACAGGATGATATGTATAAAGAAGTTGGAAGCCACTTTCCTCGATGATTTGAGCAATATGTAAGTTTCCACTTCCAAATTTATTGAAATGATAGAATTATAACATTTAAGTGTTCATATAACATTATACTATTTAATATGATATTTTCTTTTTTGTAGGCCTTAGAAAATTCAATAGACAACAAATTTGTATGTGATCTTGTGAAGGGACCTTTGCGAACAGTTAAATCATATCCGGTGTATTTGGTTAATGGATACAAATATCATACAGAATCTCATGGTTATAGCATGGCAACAATAAATAGTGGAGTTTGCATACAAGGAGAATTGATTGATTACTATGGAAAAATAATTAAGATACTTCAAATTGAGTACCCTGCATTACCAATAAAGTGAACTGTGATATTTAAGTGTGAGTGGTTTGATCCAACTCCAAATGTCGGTAATAAAGTGTATAGTCGATACAATCTAGTTGAAGTCAACAAGCGAAGAAGATTTCGACATTTTGAACCTTTTGTCTTAGCAATGCAAACGATTCAAGTGTATTATGTCACTTTTTTCCAGCTTACGACAAGATAAGTTAGATTGGTTGGTTGTTTGCAAAGTTAAAGCAAAAGGTGTTTTTGAACCACGTGAAAAAGGAGAAAAGAGAGTTGAAAGTGACGCGTTTCAAGAAAAGACTTATGAAATAAATGCATCTGTCGTATATAAGGATAATGAACTTTTGAACGATCCATGTAATGAATATGTTGAAATTTTATCTGGAGACAATGAAGTGGGCCAGAGATCTGAAGAAGTGCTAGATTTTGATTCAAATTCTTCAGAACAAGAAGATGATTTTTCTTTACAATTAAGTGATGATAGCGATTAATTTGTGTTTGTAATTGAATATTGTATGAACAAATCAATTATTTCCTTTTCAATATATTGTCTAAATTATTGAAATGAAAATGTAATATTTCTACAAACTTCATTCAAATTATGATTTCAGGTTGAAATATGGCACCAAAGAGAAGACAAGATAGTCAGCGACCAAGACATTTTCAACCACGATTCGAAGGTTTATACTGTAGAGGTGAAGGATCTCATGCTGCAACACCTACAGATGAATCACCTCCACCCCTTGCACGTACTATACTGACAGATGAGGCTACACCATCCACCACTCCTTCATCATTTAGTACCCTTATATCGACAGAGATATTAGGGGTAAATAATGTGGATGAAGGAGACGACCACTAGCCTAGAGTTGAGGGATCCGATGGACGGAACTACATCACAGTTGTCAATAATATATAAGTAAAAATACATGAACCATTATATGTTATAATTAAGTTATAGGTTACAATTTTAAAAATGGTCTAAATTTATTTGTTTAAACATTATAGGTTTTTTCCATCTGGATCCTGTTCAAGAAATATGACATCAAAATTTAAGGAGAAGATTGATCCTAAGGGCTATTGTTGGAAGAATATCTCTCAGGCGACAAAGGCATTTTACTGTCATGAGTTTGAGGTACGAAAGAAATTATTATTTCCTTTTTTAATTAAAATTTTTATACATTAATTTGATAATATTACATCAAAAGTGTTTATCAAATTTTTTTATTTTTATTATAGAAAGAAATTTTTTTGGATTCTGAATTAGACGAGGTCATATATAAAGTATGGGAGTTGAGAGTGCGTACATATTATTGCGATTTTGTTGGTGCGATACACAGCGCGGCTATATGACTGCCATACATTTATGAAGAAATATGGAGTCATTGGTTGCAATATTGCACATCACCTGAGGCCATGTCCGTTGCAAAGCATAATTCGGCCAACAGACGTGGATGACTCGAGGAGAGAGCCTTCTCATACATACAGGAGGATCTATTACCCACCAATGGCATGCACAGAAACTTGTAAGTATCTCATCTATTTTCTTTGTTGTATTTTAATTGAATTTGCTGTGTTTAAATTTGGAATGAAATTATATGTTTCTGGTGCTATATATGGCTGTGTTTTTTAGTTTTGTTATTTGTTCAACAAGGGGTAGATTTCATAAAAATAGAGGAAATCCTACCAACATTTTTGTAACTTCTAATTCACTTTGTATTTCTATTAAATTTTATATGTGAATTTTGGAATGAATATATGTGTTTCTTGTTGAGAATGATAATGTTATACTGGTGCCATATATGGCTGTGCTTTTCGTTTTGTTGTTTGTTCAACAGGGGGATTTCATAAAAATAGGGGAAACTCTGCCAAAATTTTTATAAAATCTAATTCACTTATAATTAACATTTTATTTTTATGCAGGAAAAGTCTATGTCTATGAAACCTACACCCCGTCAACTATTTCTGCACACTCACACTAAGAAACATGATGGGGTGACATTCATCAACGATCGTTGTAGAGAAGTTAATATATGTGAAATTTATGATTTAATATTAATGCTTAATAATTATCACTTACTAATATAAATATTCCTTTCTGATAGGACCAAATACGACAAACTATTGAACGACGGTCTCATCAATCTGAAAATGTTGATGAGGCTAACACTTACCTTGAAGCAGTAGGTGGTAGGGATCGTCATGGGAGGATATTTGGCTTAGGATCATTTGTGAATACTTGTTATTCGCAATCCTCCATGTATAGTACAATAGCAATTACTAGGCGGTCCAACAACAATAAAGTGGAAGCGCTTGAGAGCACAGTGCAGACATTGTCGACTCAGTTGCAGCAGATCTTGGAATAGTTGCAATAGTCGATGATAACGCAACAACAGTCAATACAACTGGTTGCTCAGCTCTGTCAGGAGATAGATGAATTGAAGGGTAGGGGCCGCACGTCACCACACCAACTAGACGATCCACCATCTCTTGATCAGTAGTGTAGTTTTGGTCATTTAATTTATATTACAGATATTTATTATTTTCAATGTAACGTTTTTATTATCAATTAAGATATTTTGATTTTTAATCATTAATCAAAATTTCTATTTAACCAAATTAATTGCATATTATAAATATTTAATTATTAAAATTGTGCATCAATTATAGTTTAAATATAATGACAATATATTTTTATAAAAATTTAAGCAATGAATTTACTGATAGAAGAAAACATCTATAGGTAACTTTACAAATAACTTACCGACGGTGAAGGCGATAATCTGTCAGTAATTCATTCCATATACCGATGGAATATGCTATCCTTCGGTAAATGTCCAGTATATTTACGGACGAAACATATGTTACCATCAGTAAACTTACCGACGGTCGGAGAACATTCCAACACTAATTTACTGTCGGGTATCGTCGGTAAATTTAGCGTTGAAAAATATTTAACTGTCGGTAAATTTAAGAATGGAACACTTGGTAGCATCGAAAAATTTTCGGTATATTTACCGACGGTTAAACATTTTCCAATACTAAATTTATCGATGGTATGTTCTTTAGCTGTCAGTAAAATTAGCTACGGTCGAATCTACAACATTTTTGTATGTCGATAAATTTCGTCGGTAATTTATGTTTCCGTTGGAATATTTGTGCTTTCCATCAGTAATTTTTGTCGTAAAATGACAGTTTCCTTGTAATGATGGGGAGCACCAGTATTGTTTATCAAGAAGAAGGATGGGACCCTTTGCTTATGTGTTGATTATTCGCAGTTAAGTAGGGTTACCATAAAAAATAAATATTCACTCCCCAGGATTGATGACTTATATGATCAGTTGAGAGGAGTTACAATATTCTCAAATAGGGATATGAGGTCTGGGTACCATCAGTTGAAGATTGCTAAAAGCGGTATGCACAAGACTTCTTTCTGAATGAGGAATTAACAATATAAATTTTTGGTGATACTATCCGGATTAGCAAATGCACCTGCAACATTTATCATAGTCTTTATTGATGACCTTCTGATTTATTCTAAGGATGGGGAGGAGCATGCTAGACATCTCCGGATTGTGCTGCAAATACTTTGCAAAAGAAAGTTATACGTGAAGTTTTCAAAGTGTAAATTTTTGCTAAAGGAGATAGGATTCCTTAGGCATGTGGTATCACGAGAAGGTATTTATGTCGAATCAAAAAAGTAGAAGCTATACTTGCGTGGGAACAGCTCAAGAATGTGGCAGAAGTTCACAACTTTCTGGGGTTAGTTGGTTATTATAAGAGACTTATTGAGGGCTTCTCAATACTTGCAGTCCCTTTATTGAGGCTTACTCGTGAGGGGGTAAAATTTCAGTGGGATGACGAATGTGAGGCAAGTTTTCAGGAATTAAAGAGACAATTGACTTCTGCACCAATGCTTGCTTTACCTACCTTGGGGGTTGAGTATGAGGTATACAGTGATGCTAATCGTCAAGGACTTAGCTGTGTACTTATGCAGGTTGGGAGACTAATCGTATATGCTTCTAGACAGTTGAAGAAGCATGAACTAAATTATCCTACTTATGATTTAAAGCTCACAATGGTGGTGTCAGTACTCAAGATTTGGAGACACCATCTTTATGGGAAGGCTTGCTGTGTATGCACTGACCACAAGAGTATGAAGTACCTAATGATGGAAAAGGAGCTAAACCTCAGAAAAAGGAGATGGTTGGGATTGATTAAGGACTATGACTTAGTGATGGATTATAACCTGGGAAAAGCAAATGTGGTAGTCGATGCATTGGGCCTTGGGGTTGGATTCTCAATTATTGAGGATGACAAGGCATTGTTAACACAGATTGAAGTTCATCCAACACTACTTGATGAGATCAGGAGATCACACATGAAAGATCCTAAGTTAAAGGCCATTCGAGAGAAATTACCATCAAAAGAGGATGACAGGTTCTGACTGAGAGAAGACAGCTTGTTAGTCTTTAAAGAGTCTATCTGCCAGATAAGGTCTCAAGTGAGCTATCTTGGAAGAGACTCACAGTTTGGCTTATTCTAAGCATCCTGGTAGTCCCAAGATGTATCAAACTCTTAGAGAGAGCTATTGGCGGCCAAGGATGAAGAGAACTTTCATCTAACACTTTATAGGCTTCACAATTTCATCACTAACTAATAACAAAAAAATTTTCTTTTTCTATTATTCACTAACGTTAACACATTCAAACAAACAATGAACCATTAACTGTTGAGACAAATGAAGATAACTCAAACCACATCAATAAAACTGACAACCTATAAGCATTTAAATGGTTTTAATCTATTTTAATTTTTCCAAAGAGTTGGAAATGTTATTTTATATTATGAAGATCAATAGCCAGAACCAAAAGAAGCTTGATGTTTTATGCATATAATTTGATTTTGAATGCATAAGTTGCTTCCTTTATTTATATGATTGATATAAATATTGGATGCATGATAAATTGTATGTTTTATATATGTGATATTTTACTTGCAATTTATGTTTGATGAGACAAATGAAATTAAATCCCTTGATAAAATATTAAGTACACGTTAAGAACGTGATTGTTGCTTTCCACTATTATAAGAATAAACTAGAGTTCTGCTTATTGTAGGCTTATTGAGCAAACTCAAGGCCGCTTTAACCCAAATATTAGAAATTTAATTTGAATTGAAAACAATTATCAAATCCAATTGGAAACTATTTCCAATTTTCTTGACCCCTTGGATAAAATTTAATTGAAAACAATTTTCAATAAATTGTACTTCTTAGTTATTATAATTAGAAAAACTTCTTTTCAAAATTATGTAAGTAACACATTCAAATCCAATTAGAAAACTATTTCTAATCTAACTAGAAATTACTATTTCTAATCTCATTAGAAATTTTTTTAATTAGAAAAATATTTTTCTAAAATTAAAAGGAAACTAATTTCAAAATTAAATAAAACACTTTTAAATTTGATTAAGAAAGTCCCTTATATAATTTATTTAGAGATTGATTACTTAATAAATTTGAAAACCTTTCTTTAATAAATTAGAAACTATTTTCAAAAATATTAAAGAAAGCTCTTTTTCTTGATAAATACACGAAAACACTTTTCAAATTTTAATCAAGACAATATCATTTCTAAGAAATCAAGAAACTTATTATTTGTAAATAAAGAATCAATTTATGAATAAATAAAATAATAATTATCTAAACAAATAAAATTTATGAATTTAATTTATCTCAATCAAATTGAAATAAATATGTTTAATTAAGAAATATTTTTCTTAATTATTTAAGAAAACGTTTTTCTTAATTTCAAGAAGTCTAATTAATTAATTTCAATCTAATTGAAAATAATTAATTTTAATTTTAAAAACTGCTTTTCTAATTAATTAATTTCAATCTAGTTGAAACTAATTAATTCTAATTTTAGAAACTATTTTTCTAAAGTTAATTAAGAATCAATATAATTATTATTCTTAATCAAATTAAGATAAATAATTATCTTAATTTTGGAATTGAATGAATAAATCAATTCAATTTAATAATTCAAACCTTTGAAAAATTAAATTAAAATTTAAAGCATTCTTAATAAAACTAACCCCTTTGATTCTTGTTTTTTTTAAACAATTAGAAATACATAAACCCACGCAACTTCTTTCTTCCTATCAACTGTTCCATCTCATCTGACAAATAAGAGGTGGTTCCATTCACGTCTCTCCTAACTGCTTCCACGTTATTGGTTCTTTTTTTTTAAATTTCTTTTCGCTGCTTCCACGTTATTGGTTCCCTCTTCTTCAACTTAGGAAAGCTAAACCCATGAGAACCCTAGCTGCAACCCTTCACCGCGCCTCCCTCTTCTCTACAGGAGCCGCAGTTTCCGTCACGGCGTATCCTACGTGCTTCTTAAGCAGCGATGTAACTTTTACTGGGTCCACCATTACCCCACATGCTTATTCCATAAACACGAATGCATCGAACAAGGAATGAAAGAATATCATCTTAAGAGTGGTCCAATTCTCGGTGAATAGCATCGAAGGCCTCTTAATGTGGAATAGAAACATAAACGACGCAAATATTTATGGGATTTGAATATGAACTTTTCAGATTTATAACATGAACACTTCATATTTTTCAATTCCAAATTTTCTGATCAATAACAATCAAACATTTAATCAAATTATAAAAATAAAATCTGCTCTGATACCACTATTGGGAAACCGGGTCGAGATTCGATTCCGACCTCAGCGGAATAATCACGAAACTTTTTCATGATTTTTAATTCCTGAAAACCAAGATCCATTTAATTCTACAAAATGATGAACACAAATCATAATAAAGCAGAAATTTAATTTGTACCTTATTCCGAAGCTTGATCTTCATCTTGTCGTATCCCTCGAATCGTTCTAGAAACCGATCCGTTTCAACCACCGTAGCCGTACAATTGTCCAGCCTCTAACGGTATCCATTGAACGAGTTGAGAGAACTCTATAACTCTTACAGAGAGGGCTAAGCATGAAGTGCTAGCTCCATAGAGCTTAAGCCTATTTATAATAAGCTTTGGATGTTTTAGTAATTTAATTGAAGTTAACTAATTTCAATTAAATTTTAATTAGAATTACAAATAATTCTAATTAAATATCAATTATGCCCATATAAGATTCAATATCTCATATTGATTCTTTTTTTATTAAATATCTCATATTTAATCATAAAGTTTCTCAAACTTTATAATCAAGTCCAACTTGATTAAATTAACTTTGCTCTCTTCAACTCATTCTATATATGAGACCCATTAGGTTCCCAAATATGTTGGCTATGATTATGAATTCTAATTCTAATTCATAACTAGAATTAGGTAAATTAAAAATCCTTTTAATTTATCTTTAATTCTCTAATCAAACAATTTATAATCATAGATCAAAATTGGTGTCTAGCAATGCGTTATGACCACCCAAATATTTAGAAATGTCAAAGTAGTTTTGACTAACCTTTCTGTGCCTGATTTTTTTGTATAATTCAATCCTTTCATCAACCAATGTCCCAATTAGACATAGAGTATGGAATTAATGTCTACTCTATTTTCAGTCTAATTATATTAGTTCTTCGTCATTAGCTATTGATTCAATTATTGATATTTGTAAACCATTTACAAAATATCATTCCACCTTGGCCAAACATTTCCCAAATCAATATTAATCAAGAACAATGGAACAATTGTTGTCTCATCGAAGATGCCTAGCGTCCATGTTAATGGGTTGTTTTACCCACCAAAGTTGTTCCGATGGGCTGTTTTCTTATTGAAGGTGCCCAACATCAGTGCTAGTTGGCTCTTTTCTCATCGAATGTGCCACGGATCCTGCCAACATTACAATTTCTCACTAAACGTGCATATGACTATGTCAACCGGTTATTTAGCTCATTCAAGGTGTCCAACAACAATGCCAATGGATTGTTTTACTCACCAAAGATATGCCAACGGGTTATTTTCTTATCGAAGGTTCATGTCGACCATGCCATCGGGCTATTTTCTCATTAAATGTGATAGGCGATTATGTCAATAGTTTTTTGTCCTCACCAAAGGGGCCCAACGACAAAGACAGCAAGTTGTTCTACTAACCAAAGGTATGCCAACATACTGTTTTCACACCAAAGTTGCACAGCGACCTTGCCAATGCTCTATTTCACCCACCGAAGGTGCACAACGACAACGCCAAATTGCTTTTTTCTCTCCAAAGATGTACAGCAACCCTTCCAATTGGTTGTTTTCAAAGCGATGATGCCCAACGACTGTGCCAATGGGTTATTTTCTCTTCGAAAATGCCTAGCAATTGTACAAATGGGATGTTTTCTCATCAAAGGTCCCCTATGACCATGTTAACGAGTTGTTTTACCCACCAAAGGTGTGCTAATGGACTATTTTCTCACTGAATGTGCCCAACAACCATACCAGTTAGCTCTTTTACCTACCAAGGGTGCCTAACAATAATGTCAAAGGGTTATTTTGCAACTAAAGGTATCCAGAGACTATTTCAACGAGTTATTTTCTCACAAAGGTTCTCAGAGTTAGTTCCAATTGCGTCATTTGTTATCTAAGGTGCCCAATTAAGCCAATGCGTTGTTTTCTCATTGACCGTGCACAAGATTGTGATAGTATGATTTGCATCATATTTTAGGGTTAATTTGATTGTTTAGTATATGTTTAGGATAGAATTGTGCAAGTTTATATGTTTGAGTGTTTTTATGGGTTAGTATAAGTCTCTAAGCTCAAATATTATGTTTTTGATGTACCTTGATGTGTTTGTTAGTGTTTCAGGGTCAACGTCAAAGAACGGAGAAGTTTTGGAGACTTTTGGGTCGAAACCACGACGCATGATCATGGCACAATAGGCAATGATCATGACAGAAATATATGAGCCACTATGCCCTAGGCCATGATCGTGGTACTTCGGCTATGATCATGACAGAAATGATTGATATTGGACATGATCGTGGCAGTTGGGCCACTCTCGTGACAGAAAGGGTTGGATGCTAACCTCGATCATCCCATACATCAGGCAGTCATGAAAATAAGTGAAAACGTTAAGTTTCGGGGAACTTTTTGGACTATTTTGACCTTGAGGATTTATCTAAACTCACCTTCGAGAATTTTGTCTCTGATATTAATGAAAGTTAATTGATTGTGTTTTTATTGATTTATTTGTGATTAAATTTCTGCACTTCATAATTCCGTAACAAATTGAGAGGGTAAACCCAGTGAACATTATTTAATTAGGCTAACAAGAGTTAGGTGATTTAATATATCAAGAATTGAATCAAACTGATAAATTTGTATAACGAAAGATCTTGTATAAGTTTTCGATAGTTTATTAGACAATTTTAGATCTAATTTAGGTTTTGTGTAAATTGGGAATCGAGAGGTTGCAATTGCATATTCTAATTAGGGTTAAAGATTATAAACCAAGAGTGAGTAATCCACCCTAAGACTATCTAGAACCAATAATTTAATAAATTCATAATCAATTAGGTTTTCATTAAAGTCGAATAAAAATCCCCTTTCTTTAAATTGGTAGTTCTTAGGTTGATTCTTAATTAGGTGTTGCAATTGCTATCATGTTTATATTTTCAAATTTGATTATTTGAATTTAATTGAGAGATTGAAAATAATTTTTCTTTAGTTTTGTTCATTAAATTGTTAAGAATTGAGTTCAGTCTTAGATTTTAGGATTAGATTAGTCTTCCTCATGAGATTAACACCTTAGGTACTATACAAACAACCCGAGTGCTTGTGGAGTTATCAAGGATTATTATTAAAGCTTTTTCATATCAAAAACGTGCGATCAAGTTTTTGACATCGTTGCCAAGAAGGCAATCAATTTAGTTCTATAGTTTAAGGCGCTTAAATTAGTTTTTAATTTTTTTAATTTTTCATTTTTATTTCAGAGATTGTGCTTTTGCATGAACACAAGAGTCACGAAAGGTTTGAGTCATGCTGTGGAATCTTTAGACCTTGATATCACTTGACTAGAATGAACCCTTAGGAAGGCTCGGCGAGAGGAAGAAGAAGAGATTGAGAAATCAACAATGGCTGAGGAGTTTCAACAAAATATGGACCACAGAGTGAATTAAGGCTGACAACAGCAGACGTTGATGGACTTCACGAGGCCAAGGTTCAATGCAGTGAATCAATTAGTAGCTAGGCTGCTTGTTCAAGCAACCTCATTCGAGATTAAACCAGCCCTATTAAATATGCTTTAGCCAAATGTCCAATTTTATGAATTAGGAAAGAAGGACCTAAATGCACACATAGTGAACTTCCTCGAAATCTATTATACTTTTCTGTATCATCAGATGTCAGAAGATGTGGTAAGAATTTGGTTATTCCCTTTTACCTTTAGAGATAGAGTGAAGGCTTGGTAACATTCCCTTAGCCGAGCCAACATCACGACATGGGATTAGCTAGTTCGTGTTTTCTTGGATAAGTATTTCCCATTGACTAAGACTGCCAAGATCATCAAAGAAATCACCAACTTTCAGCAAGTAATAGGAAACAATCTAGAAGCCTAGGAGAGATACAAAGATTTGCAATGGAAGTGCCTACACCATAACATACCTAAGGAATTCTTGTTGCAAACATTTTACAACGGAGTAAACCCACCGACAGGAAGCACAATTGATGCAACTTCAGGAGTAACACAAAAGACAGTTAATGAAGCAAAATACCTAATTGAGGAGATGGCAAGTAACAACTGCTTATGGATGAACGAGTAGGGTAGGCAACCTGTTACCTTTAGAGAGTAAAAAGGAATCTATTGGAGTTATGTAAGTATGGTACATTGGAAAGCAAGTGTATTTACATATAACTTAATTTTTTCCAGTTACTTTTGCAATTAAAAATATTTATTATTAATAAAACAAAAGAGTTTGATTTTATTTGTGTGAGCATTATATATATCTAGTCATAAGGTACCAAGATTCTTTTGTAAGTAATATACATATACGTGGAAATGCATGGAAACATGTATATTATTAAAATCTAAAATAGTTAATTAACAGTTGAATAATCAAATTGGTCACTTGATTATGGTTTAGACTGTAGTGTTACAATTTATCTATGTGCAAGTAAAAGACTTTACTTTAAGGGAATGATGAGTTTTATATCATAATAGTAGTTGACTATCGATAATGGCATCATTAAATAAATATGGAATCAAGTATGTTTTAAAGAATAAAGTGGGATGTTACTTTAATCTTAAAACATAGACCTTAGCATTCTATTATTACAAACCACAATCTTAATGAGTGGTGAACTGATATGTGTTTTATTTTAATTCTTGATATGATTGGAATGGATTTGTAAGGACTATCAATCTAGTGTCTGCATGTTGGAATTATTAATTAAAACATGTATAAGGGAACATTCACTTAAATAAAGAGTTTATGGTAATATCATCACTTTTAGATGTTTTTATAGAGTTTTGTGATTAAACTGGCGACAATAGTTTGATGGACTAGCTACCCATCAAGTTTTAGCACCAAGATGAGATATTGTGTGTTAATTACCATATAGAGTAAAATGGGAGATCTTAAAGAAAAAATTAACAAAAGGGTGAAATGGTAATTTTACCCTTTACTGAGTGGATGGCCATAATATGGTTTACAATAAAGTTTGCAATTGGAAATCTTATTTGAAATGTGTGTTCTCATAATACTTAGTAATTCAAGAGTTTAATCAATTTTCTTTATTGGAATGAAATTTGGTTAATAAGCCAGAATTAATTCTAATGAGATTAAACTAATTCTAACCTTATTGGAGCTTGAATTATATAAGTCCAATTAGATTCCCCATTTGGCTTCTAGGAAGTTATCAAGCAAAGTAAGAAATATAAATAGAGGTTTTAAAACCTATGATTTAATGTTGGGCTTACTTTAATTAGAAGCCCAAATAAACATTTAATATTGGGCTTAACTTTGGTTTGATTTGATTAATTAAATTAAAACAAAGTTACTAAAGAAAGAAGGAGGGCTATTTCAGTTTTTTATACCTAAATGTGCAGCTACACATTTAGCATTGAATTGCTAAATTAAAGATGGTTTTTATCATGGTTTACCATCATTAAATAGAGTAATGATCTTATCATTAAATGGTTTAATGGTTGCCTTTTAATGATGGCATGTAATGTAACCTTTAAACATTCATTTCATTAAGGAAAGGAAGAGGTGCATTTGATGTATTTTTTCCCCTTCTTTCATCCATAGCTGAAAATGAGAAGGTCTCATTTAGGTTATTAGTCTTTTCATATAGCAATCTTAAACGAATGAGAAGAGTCTTATTTGTTGGTTTCTTTATGATTGATTAAAGAATGAAGTAATGCATTGGATGCACATCACATCTTTCTTTCATGATAGCCGAAATTGATAAGGAGGGAAAGAAGTGTTCTTGCATTTTGTTTTTTGACTCACTCTCTCCTCTTATGCATGCATAGCTGAAACTTGAATGAGAAGAGTCTCATTTTTGGCTTCTTTCTTATAAGAAAATCTCCTAAAAAATATTTCTTCTCCTTTCCCACCAAGAGTTCTTGTTAACCAAGTTGTTCAAGAAGAACAAGTGGTAGATCGGATTGGTCAGGATAAAACAACAAGGAGAGGATTCATTGACAAAGGAGAGCATACAAAAGATAGGAGTCAAAACTGTGGCAAGGAGTTAGTATATTTCTACCAACTTGTTCTTTTGTAAATTATTTTTCTTATATCGTATCATGTATAGCTGAAACATGTTGATTTGGTTATGTTATTTCTGTTGTATTTTTTATTTTGAAAAAGTTTTGAAATTTACTATTTAACCGAATGTTGCATGCTTTCGTTTTCAATCCAATAGAATCATCATGGTCGATCAGATGATTTAAATGCAAGCGAAGATCGAAAACTTGACATGACACCTCAATAGTATGAAGGCGTCTTCCTCAGCTCTAGTGAAGGTTGTACAATTAAAGTTTAAACTTTGTGGACAATTGGACCATGATACCGTGAACTGTTATTTGAGAAAGCTAGACAACCAGGAGAAAATAAACTATATAGGAGTGCAATATGGATGAGGAGGGGGCAACAATCCCTACTCTAATACCTATAGCCCTTGGTGGAAGAACCACCCTAACTTCTCCTGGACAAATAATACTAGGGGATGATTCAGGCCTCAAGGATAATCAGGCTTTTAGCAAGATAAAGCAAGCTCGATGGAATCAAAGTTGGACAAGATTTTGGATAAGATAGGAGGCATGGAGGATACACATAGGAGGCTTAAAAGTAAATTCGATCAAGCAACAAAGAACTATACCTCGTCAATACACTATCTAGAAATCTAAGTGGGCCAACTAGTGTAGGCAATGTCTACACGGAATGTAGGAACTCTTCCAAGCAATAACGAGTCTAACCTGAAAGAACGGATCATGGATATCAGTTAGACCTAGGATAAGGAGCCTAAACAGGTGAAGGAAGAAGTAGATAAAGGAGATGGTCAAGTAAATAAAGAATTCCTTCAAAATGAACTTGTAATCGAGTCAATTAAGGAAACTCGACCTAAAATCCCTATTTTTTCTCAATAGAAGTCATCTAAAAATAGGGTAGTGAGGAATTTAAAGGAGATTGAAGTAAACAAGGTTAAGGAATTCACAGAACAATTGTAAATGAAGCTCACATTAAAGGAATCCTTTAAGAAGAAGGTTGAGGAGCGAATATCAGAAGAGAATCCCAACATACACATAGAAGAAAGAGGAGCCAGGGGATTTTGTCATCCTTTGCAACATTAATAGAGTCATCATAGACAAAACAATCGTAGACTTAGGAGCAAGTATCAACATGATAACCTACACCTTTAGTTAGAAGTTGGGATTAAAAGAGTTAGTACCTATGAAGATTTTAGTTAAGACGATTGAAAAAACAGTGCATTAACAGAAGGGAATCATTAAGGATGTGCATATAAAAGTTGATAAATTTACGTTTCCCATAGACTTCTAGATATTAGACATTAGAGAAGATGTGGAGACCCCGATTGTTCTTGGACGAATGTTCTTAGCCACTGCTATTTCAATCATTAACGTGGATGGAGGTTAACTAATTCTGAGGATAGAAAAGGAGAAATTAACCTTCAAAGTTTCAAAGAAAGACTACAGCACTCCTTTTCCCCAACGGATATCAAGGAACCTAAACCTCGAGGAGAATAGGAGGATATAAAGGATCCTGGAAATGTATTCAGGAAGAAGCGCTCTCAAAGAAGAAGACGAGGAAAAGAGAATCATAAGGAAGGTGGAAACCGTATCATGGCAGCTCAGGTACAAATTGTGAGATTAAAGACTACTCTACCATTACATCATTCATTCGAACCACCATGTGTTTGAAAGAGTGTCGAGCTACTAACGTTAAAAGAAGCATTATGTAGGAGGCAACTTATGGAATTTTATGTTTATTGTTTGTTTTTATTAGAACATTTGAATTAAGTAGTTAGGTTTATTTTGTTTCCGAATAAACTCAAGAAGGAATATGGTTTTGAAATAAAGTGGATGATTGATTGAGTAAGCAGAAGAGAGGTGAAGGGGCCACAAAAGAATTAGTAAATGATATTGAAAAAATGTGAAAAGAATAAAAGAAGTAAAACTGAAGAATGGGTGGAAAACTGCCAGGCCACGATTGTGGCCTGAGACTGGGGAAAAAAAGGAGAGCACACGTTTTTTAAAAGAAAATTTTACCATTTTACTCTCCAACCACCTATAAATTCATTTCTAACTTCATTTTTCTCACTCATTTTCACTTTCACTTTATCTCTTTTGATTTCAAACTTACAAATGCTCTCACATCTCTCTACAAAAATTTCAAAATACCAAATTTCTTCCAAACTCTACCTTTTCACAAGCAAATATTCCAAGGATTAAGCAACCAGCCAGATAGGGGCAATCACCGGGACAAAACCAAGTAGCAGGGCGAGGAAGAAGTTATAGAGCAGCAAATTTCAGAGAACCCTTCTCGATCTACACAGAGGAGGAAGGTATTCGTTTCTTATCCCTCAATGCTAGACAAATAGTAGTTCATAAATAATTTGATTTTGAAATGCTCGATAGGTTAGAATTGCATGATGGAGTTGAGAATTTAGCTAAAAAAATCTAGTGGGTTAAATTTATACATTTCCAATTTCCTGTATACTAGGAAATCACTTTGGAAAATTTCACTTCCTTTTCCTACGACCCTAGGAACCACAAAGAATTGTGGTTTAGGTTGAGAGGATGATCATGTGAATTGAACATAGAAATCATGTGCAATTTTTGTGGGTTCCCCCTCCATCATTGAACAACATGATGATTTTTATCCATCCTGCTATTGGAATGAGCTCACTAGAATAGAGCAACTTCATGCCAAAAATGCCCATAACAATATCATAAGGACTTATGAACACTTGTTGCTGTGCCAGTTAGTTTTTGATAAATCAGAAACCAATAAGTGTTGCATAAAGGAACTCTTTATGTTATGGTGTATGGACCATAACATTCCAATTTGCATATCCACACATGTGCTAATTGCTATTGTTACAACTCCTTGAAAGAGGAGCAACAATTTACGTATGGAGTACCTAGTGTCTACCATAGCTAAATACTATAGCATAGATCATAGTTGGTTAGCAGTCTATCTCCTTGACTTCCTAAACCATCACCACTTATGGCAGGCTAAAATCCTTCATTCCCATAATATGGAACTGAGGGAAATAAGCAAAAAGACACATGTTAAGGAGAAAACCAAAATGATTAAGGAGATGGCTCAGACACAACAACGCCAAATCCGGGATATCTATTGGATCCACAGATATTTCAAAACTCAAGGCGTTCAATTTCTGCCTCCAACACCATCCTCGCCTCCATCTCCATGAGATTTTGTTCTAATGCATTTTCTTTTTCTCTTTTGTCTTCAATTTTTGTTCTATTTTATGATAATTTATATTTCTACTTTCTTTTATGTGTTTGTTTGTCCCCTTCTCACATTGAGGACAATGCGTTGTTCAAGTGTGGGGAGGGATATATGTTTTGCTTTGAATGTGATTTTGCATATTGTATGATAGTGGTTAGGTTGCATGTTGTGAGTTGTGTGAATGTGTCAATAGCCTAGATGGATTGAAATTGATTTAATTTTGAATATAGTATATTAGGATATAAAGAATCATTAGCTCAGAAAATTAGTGAATTGGGGTCTTTAGATAAATATACAACATAATTAGGATTTAATGTAAGTTTAGAGCCCTCCAAATTGCCACATTCATTTATAATTTAAGGCCTTTCAACTTAAGTAGCTTAACTAGTATTTTCATGGAAACGAGTAGTTAAAATAACAAGGTAGGTAAATAATATTTTTTTAAAAAATAATATGGTAAATAAATAACTATCCCGCTGACCTTCTGGTTATGAATAGATAGTAGCTAGTTGAAAACCTGATATAGCTGAGTAACTAGATTGAGACGCATCACAAATGTGTGCCTCCGCATTAAAAAGCTATAATGACATTTCAACCAAGTTGTTTAATAAAAATGGCTTATCCAAGTAACCAAATCGACATTCATCACCAATGTTTTCCTTTGAGTAAAAGACTAAGTCTTTATTTAAAAAAATTAAAAAATATGTGTGTTCTTAATAAAAACCTACCGAACTTGTAATAGCTTGAATTTTCATGAAAATGTACTTAGGAATAGTTACAAAGTATGAATGACCAAAGAATGATTAACTTGTGTGTGCAATTGAAAAGCGTAAATGTAACATCCAATCACCGATAGGAAGGGTAAAATAGTAATTTGGAACGGGTTAGAAGCGTTTAAAAATTGTTTGGCTATGTTCATGCATTCATATATGCATGTGAATAGTGAATTTACACATGTAATGATTGTACATGCATTCATGACATTTCCCGGTATAAGTGTTAAGAAATGTGATTATGAATAAATGTAATTTTAGTGCTTGAAAATTTAATTGGAGTGTGTTTTTGTGAGTGTTGTATTTTTGGAGAATTTTAGAAATTTTTCTGGAAA
>JAOSBN010000178.1:15868275-15882616 GCA_027563595.1 Erythroxylum suave | reverse complement strand
TATTCCGTCGGTATAAATACCGACCGTATCGGTACCGTCGGTGTGTTGCCGTAGGTAATAAAATGCGCGAAACTTTCACGCATTTTTTACCAACGGGTTACTAAGGGCGTCGCTATATTCCGTCGGTAAAATTTGTAGCAAAATTCTATGCCGACGGACGTTTTTTTTCGTCGAAAACGTTCCCATTTTAGCGACTGAATGGGAATTTCCGTCGCTATTTTCCGACGGAAATGGTTCCGTCGGAAAAGTTCCGCCGCTATTTGTTCATTTTCTTGTAGTGGTAGCGATTTATATTATTCTTTTATATTTTTGTATCTGATCTCTTGGATTAAAGATAATGTTGATATAATGGTCTTTTATCTTGTCATATTGATATAGAATTTTATTAGTTCTATTGGTAAAGGTCGTTTCAAAATTTGGTATTAGAGCTTATCTTCTATATTTAGTTTTGCTCTTGGTATCATTTATTTACTTTTTTAATGTTTTTGCATCATCCTACTATGCATTCAATTTTTGTATTCTTGTCATTTTTAAGATTTTCTAAGAATAATTTGTTTTTAAGCGTGTTATTTTTAATTTTAAAATTTTCACACTAATCCAAAATAGACAAAAGAGAAAAAAAAAAGCATTATTAGGCTAGGATTAATTTATAAGAGGAGCAATAAAATGTGTCATCTAGAGTTTACATAAAGGGGATGACTAATTACAGTACCTATTACAAGTAAGGGATTTTAATTCATCTAACAATAACAAGGTAGTCAGTACATCAAATATATTTTGTTTAATAGTTGTTGTGTTTTCCTTATTATTCAATTCAAACTTGTCAAATTCTTCTTCTTCTTTTGGGGTCTAATTATGATTCTTCGAGTTTAATTTTCAATCTTTTTGAGTTTTCTTATTCATTAAACTTTAACTAGGTTTCTTTGCTTTGTTTCCTATCCAATTTTCTTCTTTGGAAATTATTGAAAAAGGGAAAGATTTAAATTAATTTTTAATTTAGATTGTCTATTTTGCAAAAAACATTTAGTCAAGAGCTTAGGTTGTCAGTTAAGTGAAACTTTGAGAGAAACACACGAGAGAGTGCTTTGCAACTAATATTGTCTTGCATGTACAATATGATTCAAACTTGAAACATAAATTTGTTCAAAGACGATCAAATAAGTTAGGAGGAAAAAGTTGAGATAGACTAACAACTCATCACGAACAACATAAAAGGCTAATATGATTGACTTATTTAATAATTCAGAAAAATTTTGATAGGTTAGAGACTATGAAGCTATCGTAACTGGCCTACCTCACATATAACTACTAGGATGGATGACTTTAGTGTATAATGAAGTTGAGGGTGTTGTCAACTATTTAGGAGAGGTAAAACCTGAGGGGTAGTAGATGAGAAAGAGGAGGAAGAGGAGGAAGAATGGGTTGACAAGGAGTGATGGATTAGGGATAGGTTACGAAAAGGTAGATAATAATACAGGTACTATTAAGATGACAATACTACCTTTTATAGGAAAGATGGATTCAAATGCCTACTTAAAGTGAGGGAAGTGAATTAAACTAATATTTATTATTTTAACCTTTTGAAGTAGAAAAAGGTTAAACTAGCTCTTCCAGAGTTAAATAACTATATTATAGATTGGTGCAATCAATAAATTCTCACTAAGAAGAACTGAGAGTCACTTATCTGAACTTGGGTGATGAAATAATGCTTCAAGTTCCTATTATAGGGATTTTTACCAAAAGATGCAAATGCTATGTGAAGGAGTACTATAAAGAGATGTAGTGGCCATTTTAGTATTTGTAACTTAAAAAGAGGCCTTATAACCATTTTAATGTTTCATTATTGAGGAAATCATGAAGTAAAAAAGGAAAAAAAGCTTCAAAACCTAAATATGAGGCAATCAAGCTAAAAGTGCAATCACCAAATAGAGAGAAATCTAATACTAATTATATTTTTTATAACTAGGAATTGAGGCATTAAGCGCTTTAAATGCTTAGGAAGAGGACATATAACTTAAAAATGTCCTAATAACAGAGTTATAATGATGATGGAGGATTGAGAGTATGTATTTGAGAGTGAATAGGAGGCGGATGATGATATGTTTAACTTGGAAGATACTAGTAATGGTGAGTGCATTAAAAGGCTCGAAGAGGGAAGAATGCTGGTCTTTAGGAGGGTATTGAGCATTCATGCCTAAAAGGATAAGGAGAATGAGCAACATGAGAATATTTTCTATGTTGGAAGTGCCATTAGGGATTGAATGTGTAGTATGATCATAAATAGGTGGAATTGTGCCATTGCAACTAGTGAGGAGTCAGTGAAAAAGTTAAGGTTGCTAACTATAAAATACCTTAAACCATACAACCTTTTTAAGGTTATGACAACAAAATAGGTAATGGTTTCTTTCTTAATTGAGAGGTTTAAAGATGAAGTGTTGTGTTATCTAGTCCCCTTGGAATCGAGATACATTCTTTTAAGAGTGTCCTTAGAAAATTGAATAAAAAAATACATGATAAGTATAAAAATAGACATTCTTTTATCATAAATGGAAAACTAATTAACCTTACCATAAAAGGTAATTGATTACCCTTACTCCATTGTCACTAAAACAAGTTTATGAAAATCAGTGCAAGATTTATGAAAGTGAGTAAGAGAGACTAAGAGGAAAGGGGAAACCACAAACAAGAGATAATCGTAAGGAGAAAGGTGTGAGCTTGGTAATGAAAGTAAGAGATGTGAAAGATACATTCTTGACCAAGGGTTAGACAATTTTTCTTATTAACAAGAATCTTTTCTTTCTAATGATGATGAATGCAATTGTACTTTGTTTAGTGGTGTTGTATATCTTTTACAAGAATTTGAGGATCTCTTTCAAGAGGATATTCTAAGTAGATTACCACTTATGAGAGTGACTAAGTATTAAATTAATTTAAAGTTCAAATTGAAAAGTTTATCAAATAAATCTCAAGAAGACAAAAAAGATACAAAAGCAAGTGGATGAACTATTAAAGAAAGGTTATATGGTAAAAAGCTTGAGCCGCTATATTGTTCTTGTTGTACAAGTATTGAACAAGGATAAAATATGAAGAATGTGTGTGAATTATCGTGCCTTCTACAATACTATTGTAAAGTATTAACATCCTATTCCTAGGCTAGAAAATATTCTTGATAAGTTATTTGGTGACTAATTATTCTTGAAAATTGATTTAAAATCTAGGTGTTATCAAATTAGGATTAGAGAAGGAGATGAATGTAAAACTAGATTTAAAACTAAACATAGATTTTATAAGTGGTTAATAATGCATTTTGATTTGACTAATGCACTTATCACTTTTATGAAGTCAATGAACAATGTTTTGCATAAATTACTAGGCAAATTGGTAGCTTTGTACTTTATATTCTTACTAATAATAGACCTTGGATAAGTATATTGAGCATTTAAAAATGGTCTTGCATATGCTTAGATAGGGAAAGCTGCAAAAAATTTGAAGAACTATACTTTTGTACTAAACTTGTTATATTACTTAGTTATGTCGTGATTATTAAGGATATAGAGGTAGATAAGGAGAAAGTAAAAGCTATTAAAGAGTGGCTAACATATAAACTATTAGTGATGTTATGCATTGAATAGTTTCCTATAAGTGATTTGTTAAAGACTATAACACGATTGTTGCACCTTTGACTTAGATAGTGAAAATGAGTATGTGATTTACATTGGGTGAAAATTAACTTTAGATCTTATACCTATTCTTTTTAGTGAAAAAGACAACTTGGACATTAAAAAGAAAGCTGAATTGGTGAAAAAACTTGATGAGAAAGCAAGGTTGAACATTGAGAGAAAGTTCAAACAATATATTAACCAAACTAATAAGGGGAGGAAGGAAGTGATATTGAAACTTGGAGATTGAGTTTAGGTACACTTATAAAAGGAAAGATTTTTAACTAAGCAAAAATTTAAGTTACAATTAAAAGGTGATGGACTGTTTCAAGTATAACAAAAGTGAACAACAACATTTATAAGATCAAATTTCCAGTTGAGTATAATACTCATACTACTTATAACGGTATTAATTTATCTCCATTTAATTTTGTAGAGAAAGATGCTGATGCTAATTTGAAGAAAAAATCCTTTTAAGTAGAGGAAAGATGATATGAATCAAGCAATTGCTACTTAAGCACTAAAAGTTAGCAGGGATCTATTAAAGAACACTGGTGGTCCATTAATATGGAGTAGGGAAAGGAAGGCCAAAGAATTCCTAAAAGATTTACTGGCAGATATATGATAAATGTACATTGCATCATGTTTTAGGGCTTAGTTTTATATGTATTTAATTGTTAATTCAATCGTCTAGTATGTTCTTAGGTTAGAATTGTATTAGTTTGTTAATTATTTTGTTTAAGTGTTTTTATGGGTTAGTACAAGTATTAGAGCTTAAATATTATGTTTTTAAAGTACTTTGATGTGTTTGTTAGTGTTTTAGGGTCAACATCGAAAAATAGAGAAGTTTCTGAGACATTTGGGTCGAAACAACAACCTACAATTGTGGCACAACAGACCACGATTGTGACAGAACCACTAGAGTTGACCCACATGCCACGATCGTGATAGAAGTCTAGGACATGATTCATGATCGTGGCCTGCATGCCACAGTTATGACAGAAGGCTCAGATGTGGCTTACGATCGTGTCCTGTGTCGGGCTATAACAGCCTATGCTACCTGCCTACAGATATTGTTCGCTTTGGGCCCAAGCCAAACCTTCACAGATTTGCTCTTCCTAGCTCAACCGAGAAAACGTGCCTGTAAGGGAGAGGTATTTATATCCTTGTAAGGGGTTCTTCATTCTCCTCTCCAACCGATGTAGGATCTCACATCTTATCCAGCCCCCTTGATGCCCAGCATCCTTGCTAGCACAACAGGGCGAGAACTGGCTTTGATACCATTTGTAACAGCCCATACTACCTGCCCATATATATTATTGGCTTTGCATTTTGGGCCCAATCCAAACCCTCATGGTTTTGCTCTTCTCAGTCCAGCCGGGAAAATAAGTCTACAGGGGAGAGGTGTTCATAACCTTATAAGGCATAATTCGTTTTCTTCTCTAGCTGATATGGGATCTCACATCTTATCTACCCCCTTTGTAGCCCAGCATCCTTGTTGGCACAATGGGTTGGGAATCGGCTCTGATACCATTTGTAACTGGCCGAGCCTAAAGCGGACAATACCATGGGCAAGTAGTCTGGGCTGTTACAAAGAGTATCAGAACCGCCAGTAAGGACACTGGGCCCCAAGGGGTGGATAAGATGTGAGATCCCACATCAGTTAAAGAGGAGAATGAAGTACGCCTTATAAGGGTATGGATACCTCTCCCTCCATAGACGTGTTTTCTCAGTTGAGTTGGGAAAAGCAAAACCGTGAGGGTTTAAGCTGGGTCTAATGCCTAAAGCGGATAATTTATGTGGGTGGGTGGTTTGGTCAATTACACATGTTATGTAGATATATATTTTAGTTTAAATAAACTAAGATTGTATTTTTGATGGTTAGAATTAGTAGTCTCTCTGGCTTTTAATGCTCTTAATAAATTAAATCTTAAGAGCTTGTTTGGGGTTGTTTGTTGATAAGAGAATTAATTAAAGAGGTTATTTTAGTTAATGAGGAAGTAAGGTGAGACAGATTATTAAAGTATGATAACAATCATAACGAATTAATTAAGAAATAAAAGGTTTTATCTTTGTCTTAATGATTTTCAAAGAATCAAAAATGAAATCATACCTCAAGGTAAATGTTCGTTATCATTTGATATTCATTAAATTACATTCTTTATTTTTTTGTTCTTAATCTATTTTAATTTTCTTCTTAATTAAAATAGATTAATATCCCAAACAGATGCTCATTATGGGTAAGTGATGAAGAAAGCAACAATAACCTATCTTTTTACTTTTAGTTTGGCTTTAACACATGGAAATCATTGTTGCAAAAATGTTACATTTAATAGGCTGCAATTGATTGGAATTCCATAGAAGGTGGTTTACTACTATTGTTCATCCCAATAGCACTATCAAGTTTTGGCTTGTATATGGCCTTTCTAGTCAAAGCTACGTGGGAAGAAAGGAATCCTTGCATTTTCCAAGATAAAGCTTAATTTTTACAACGGTTCAATAGTAGAACTCTTTAGCAGATTATTAGAAACTTCTTCAGCCTACACACTGTCAAATGCCAATATCTAGATTACTGAGAAGATGGAATGTGTGAGCCATTGTGGTTCTAAGTTGTATGAGGTTGTAATGGGGATTATATTTTAGATCATATTCCAATTGTAGACTTATGTAGTGCTCTTTGTAGCATGTGTACATTTTGCTTGTGTGTTTAATGGCTTAATTTATTAGCCTTTTCTTTTAAAAAAACTTTGGCTGCTTGTCACAACTTAAATACACTCCAAGACTTTTATGCCCACAACTTTAAATCAAGCTTCTCAATGTAGATACATCATTATCAAAATTCAGCCTGATAATTCCATCCTCAAATGAGTCACTATAAACAAAATTCACTTCTCCATATCTAAGTTATTTCCTCTATTAGCAATGTATGCAGTATGTGAATTTTTCTATATCTTTTCATATGTGATATTAAGTTTGAACTTGAAACCTGATTAAATTCAATTTGATCTATAACTAACACTGAAACATGAATGTTTATGAAATTTAGCTACTTTCGATTGAAAAAAAATGGGAAACTACGAGAGAATTTGGAACATAAATATTAAGTCTCGTAAAATACTGTCCATGTTTGCTATACGATGGAGGTATTGGAAATGCTATGCTAAACCTCACTTTCGAAATAAACCAAACTAATTAAGTATCAACACCTTCACATGGGTAAATTAAATAAGAGAATGTAGCAAGAATTAAAGATTTGAGAATCAACTTAGATTTAAACGACATCAAAGGGTGTAAGGTAGGAGAAAGTATGACATCATGTGAGGGACCAACACGGTCATGACACGACATTATCCAGTTTGGTGGTGTGATGGCCTACAAGGGGTTACGTTAAGGAACTCACGGGATCTTCTGTCCAATTTTATGGTGTCTTATTCTGTCCCATGAATCTCAGCCATTTATTTATGCGGGTCCCACGTTTATTTATGCGAGACCCATGCGGAACCTACAAAAATGAATGGCTAAAATTCAGGGGACAAAATAAGACACCATAAAATTGGACAGAAGATCTGGACTCGTTAAGGAAGGTGCTATTTATCCACACGCAAAGTACTACTTTTAGATGTAGAGATAGACATCGGTATGCTATTAATAGAAAGTTAAAAAAAAAAGAGAGTAAAAGCCAATGTAATCGATAATTATAAATAAATAGATCATTCAGTAACTTGTTAATGATTATGGTTTGACCCTTACAACTAACGAATTTGCTTAGTAATTATAAATCATTGTAAACGTGCCTTCCTAACTCATATTCGTGATGAAATTAAAATTGATTAAGTAGAGATAAACATTTAGTTTTGTTATGTTCTTAAGTAGTTCACGAGAGTTTAATCTATAGTTGGACAATTTTATTTTTTGTATCAATTTTAACCTTTTTAAGAGAGGAAAGTATATTTATTTCAATGTTTAAATTTTTTAAAATTTATTTCTATTAATATTTAATATCGTGATTAACAAAATAATTAAACATATTTACGTTTTTGACACTTAACAAACATAGTCTTTTTCTAAGTATCAGTTTACTTTACATTGATTACTCAATCACATGGATAAATTATTAATAGACATAAACTTTCGAATTAAATTATTTAACTTTTTAAAAATAACTTAAAATTTATCGTGGAATTGGATAACTTCAAAGGAGGAGTGATTCTGCCTTTCACCGGCTTAAAGTGACGAAAATTGGAAATAATAAATAATCGAACTGAACACACCTTACAACAGCTAAAGAAAATCACTTGCTGTTAAAAAAAGGAGTGTCTTGGACGGTAATTAAAGTTCAATAATGAATGTTAGGGTAAATGATTACTTACTAATTAACCCGATTTACACAGTATATACATCCCCAAACATTTTATATTTGAATTCAATAAACTCTGCTGTACATTCGATTCCGTCTAGTGTGGGAATTGGGAAAGACCATACGATTGAAAAAAACAAAAATGTGTACCTACACCATAAGCCAAAATGCTCAGGAACTTGCACATACGTTTCACTTTCCTACATACAAAAATGTCCACGATCCTGCTTCGTACTTACAATAAACGTCTCCTGGTTTAGTAAACGTCGCCACTATCGTTTCTTTCTCTTCTTCTCCGCTTTAGAGACCAAACTAATTGTCCGCAATTCCTACCTTCTCAAACAATACAGGCGTTCCCGGTGAATGTACATTTACTCGTGATAATCAACAAAACTTATATACGCGTACTCATGATAATCAACAAACTTATATACATGTACTGATGATAATCAACAAAACTTTCTTGTTATTCTCGGATGATTCTTTTCAATCTCTTTCTTTTACGGAAGGACTTCCTTGGATACAGGATGATTGCCAGGAATAAGGCAAATGCAAGGCCTACTGCCCCACTAAAAGGTTGGAATGGGCGGGTCCCGGTAATCCAAAACGGTGAATTAAGCTTATAGCTCAAAAAGCCACCTTTTTGCAAAACAAAACTTGATGCCATTATCCCAGTGCGTAATCCGATTGGAATAGCAAGATTGCCTTTGCTTCTTTGCCGTAACCCTGCAAGAGATAAAGATAATAGCCATAGACCAGGCACTGCCCGAAGAGACCTGCAAACCAATAGGGAGATATTTTACAATGTGTCTAGAAGCGACAATCTGAGTTTAACATAGAAAAATACACATCATGATTACAAAATGTCAGACTCATCTGCAGTAAAATCTTCCAATAGCATTCTGTTGATGCATTAATTGCTAAATGTGTGCATTCATCTTATTAATCATATGCCAAAAGACATTAGATGATGCTTGTTAATACAACCACATAAAGACAGATGTCTGACCAGAATAGGATGAAAAGTGACAATTTATATCCCTAGGATGCTCCTAAGAGGGCCAACGAGAAAGCAAAAGGGAAAGAACTGCATGAAAATTGATGTTATAATTCAATAAAGATGAAGAAGATACCCCTGGAGAAGAGAAAATACAAGCCCTGAAATGATAATTCCTTGATGATAACCAAGATTGGTAGCAATCTCTTCAGGTAACCATGACCTGAAAAGCAACTCCTCGACAAGAGCAACACCAGCTGCAGTAATGAATCCTTGACTAGCCAAGAGTGTTAACCGACCAAACACTTTGAGACTTGTCATTGCACCTAAAGAAGGTGAAAGGAGATTTGAAGGCCACGAGAAACTGACACAGCCTACAACAGCGTTTACGGACTGTATCGACAACACAAGTATTGTTCCTCCAATGAATCCCTTAAAGAAGTTGTGGATCTACAGCCAATGGGTTTAATAGTAAATAAATAGTCTGATTGAATGATGTCATAAAAGTATTCATCGATCTCCAACACATCCCCTTATGATTATGACAATGAAACAAAATTTGGACCTCAGGTATCTGAGGTACAAGTTACACTAAAGAATGGACAACATTCTCAACAATCTATTAAAAAAAGGCTTCGTTTATCTGGACGATTAATTCACTGCTAAATTTTCAGGAAAAGAATGGACAGACAGAGAAAAGAGATAAAACAGAAGAGAAGCTTAACCCTGTGATCATGAGCTGTTCATTATATTAGGATTGCAGAAGATTTAAAACAATTTGCTTTTCTCTCAAAGGTAGGGCAAATTTATCCACAGTTCATTTAAGCTTCCATCAGCTGAAAATGAAGCAACTAATTGCCACTGCAATTACAGAATAAAGTGCTATAGAAAATGCAGTATGTTGTTTCACTAAGAAAATTATTCGTAGTGATGGGGATAACAAAAGATTTGTTTAACATTCTTAAACTAATGTGGTGTCACTTCATTCAATATACAAGCTCAAGGAATGAAGTCTATGTGCTGTTGACATAAAGTTGTTATAAAAATAGCATCCTTGGCCTGAATAGGTAACTAGTCAGGATATATGCATCTTTTACCATTGACAGCTTTATCTAATATTGCCAAGCTAATTAACAGACTCTCAAGCTCTTCCAAACCCACAAATCCATACAGACCAAGACTTTCTATTTCATAGAATGTTAGATGCCTAGTGTACCTTAAGCGGTGATATCAAATCCAGTCCATATTGTGCAAGCGGATCTTCATAACCACGTATTCTTTTGCCCCATAACACAACAAGTATCAAAACAGCAGTATAGAGACCAAAAATGCTAACGAGCTCAGCAAATCTGGATGGGCTACCGGTTGTCCAGCTCTGTAAAAGCGTTGGAAGCAATGGAACAATGACCGGCGACCATAAAACAAGCATCATTCCAACAAATCCAAGAATCCTTGCAAAAGAATCGTAAAGAATCAGAACTTAATAAAATTTATTTGCAATCTTAGTAATAGAATGGAATCATGAAATAGTTGTAATCTGTTCTTTCAAGTCCCTCCAACACTAATCGAAATGATTGACCCAAATTGTTCACTAAACCAGATGATTCCATCAGGGATATGTAATACATATTCAACATTGGAAGGGGAAGGAATTCCTTGGTAAATTCATCCAAATAACAAACTTTTGGCTTACTGGAGTTGAATCTTATTTCTGTAGCAATGGATTGAAAATCAGAGAGTTGAGAACTATCAAAGTCTAAACCCTAATCTTGACAAAATCCAATAAAGTTAATTATTGAAGACAGATCCTTTTGCCTCAGATTTTACATCAATGATTACTGAACCAAACATTACGTGAAGAATATTGAGAAAATGACTTATGGAGAGTAAAATTATAGCAAAGACAAAAAAATTAGAACAAGGAAAAAGGAAAAAGTAAGGTATCAGGAGTAGCATTCTAAGCAACTTTAAATACCTCTGGTACAAGGGGCGTTCAGCTATTCGCAGAAACAAGATAAGCCTATTGGTAAGACTCATAGCACCTCGCATACCACCCCAAAGCAATGCAACTTTACCAACTAGCCTCAATATGCCACCCTTTTGCCCCAAGTCAGCTAACATCGCAACCAGCCTGTTGTTTTCAACAATATACAGAAACTTCAGGCGAACACATCTATCAGGTAAGCCTGTTTAAATGAGAATTACGTGCAGTCAGATTTTAACCTCTCCTGATCGAGTTCACCATCTTCTTTGGTAGGAACCACAGGTCCAGCAACAGACATAGCTTTCTCAGCAAGGCTTGTGACTAGATTGTTATTTTGATTCTTTTCAGATATTGGCACATCTACATTGTCAGCCACCATCTGAGTATTTGCTTTCTGCTTGAAGGGCCTGGATGAAGTATCCACAATTTCCTTTTCATTGTATTGACCCTTCAGAGTTTGTAAGTGTGACCATAAGGGCCAAAGTTGTCAGAAAAAGTAAAAAGAGATACATAGTCAGCTAGCATTAATAAACCACAGGAGAAAAGAAAAGCATCCTAGTTCTAAAAAAATTAAAACAGACAGAGAAAGGAATTTTTAACTTTAACAACTGCAGAGAGATTTGTCTAGTCGTGTTCATGTAAATGCTTGAAACAAATTAGGAACATTATTTTCTAATCATAGATTTTCACAAAACTAGAATCTTGCAGACCTAGTTTTAAAACCCATGATAATCATAAACAAAGGACACAAACATAGCTTGTTACCTGTTGTTGCATTAGTAAAGCAGATGCTCCCAGGGCTGCCGTAACAGCACCAACCATAACACCATCACTATTTTTAGTCCTCAACTCAGATTCTTTCCTATCTCTGATTCTTGTAGCATTCAACCTGATTACTGGATCAGTTCTTTTGGTAAGTTTTTGATCAATATCACTTGCATATTTTTCGTCAGTTTCATCCCCAGAATTTTCACAACCAACAGACTTTATGCTATTATCATGCCCTGTAGCTACAACAAAAATTTTTCGCAATGCAGCTAGGCTGGTTCCTATAATAACACCTACTGGTAGGAATCTTCTCAGATAACTTGTGCCCAAAACAGCAGAGGAAATGGCCTTCACTATGTGCTCCCCATTGAGAGTACCAATTTTTTCTGAGGTGCAATTTGAGCTAAAATTTTTACCATCCAAATGCCAAGTGTGATCTCTGTCGTGTATTATAGCCCATGACACAGCATTTGCTACTTCCTCCAGATCTTTATCAAGATTGGGTTTCATTTCTTTCATGGTAGCTGTACTTAGCTTACGACCTGCTTCAACCTTCAATGCATCCAAAATAACACTTTTCACTGTTTGCATCAGCTCTTCCAGTCTATCTTCATCATATTGCAGAGCTTGATCAAAAGTCTCCTCTGTATTATATTCTCCTACAGTTCCATGTTTTTCAGTATCTAACATCACAAATGGAGGTTCAATAATGTTGTCTGAATCATTCAGTTTTGCAGAAGAATGACCATAAACTTTTTCACCAACCCGATTATGATTTGTAGCATCTCCCTTAGATCCTTCAAAGCTTCCTGGTTGCTCCAAGAGCTTCCATTGACCTTCTTCTGGGAAATAGTCAAGCAATAAAGCAGTTGTTGTATCTAAATCCAATGGTTTAGTCTTTGTAATCTTAGAAAGCAGATATCGGCCTAAATATCCATTATGTACATAATCACCATATGGGAATGCATTTTCACACAATGGAATCTTGCTTACATGTCGATCATTATAGTCAGCCGAAAAGTTGTTTCCAAGTAATTGGTCATGCTCCTTTCCCCCTCTATTATGGTTATTAGCAGCAATTCCCAATGACCCATCAGTACCATCTGTACTCAACAAACTGGAATCTGCAGCAGGTTCTTCTTCTAGCCAGTCTGTACAAGCAGCCCTACTTGAGTTGCTATTATTCTCATTCTGCTCACAGACAGGGGGATCCTGCAATGCATCAGACTTTATCTGTAAGTCATTTTTACTATCTTGTTTCCCTGTTGCTGGAGGCAAGACACTAGTATCCCGTTTCTTGAGTGGCAAATCAACTGTTTTATCCTCAACCTTGCTTTCATATTTGTTATCGGTCTCATCATCTTTTTCTTCTTCCAACTGAGAAATCATATTCTCTATCACACCAAAAACACTATTGACAGCCACCTGGGTAGAATCATCCACCCCTGCCAGAGCATCCAATGCTTGAGCAACATTGAAAGTTGGGGTGTTAGAATCAGATAAATTCTTATTCTGATCAAGAACAGGTTGAGAGGTTCTACTTTCCTTCTGATGATTATCAATGCCTTCCTTTTCCATTGATTGGGATTCAGAAGATGATTTGGCATCCTCAGTTACATTGCCTGCTACTATCTTATTCTTATCAGTTGAAGAAACTAGAGTTTTCTCTTCATTTTTCACAGTGTTGCAATCTTTCTTTATTTCAATTTCAGGTTTCCCACTATCCTGGTCCACTTTCTCGTCAACAATAGCTTCCTCAGTTACATTGGCCTTCCCAGTGCTGCTAGTAAAGTTAAGCTTGCCACTAGTTTCCAATCCCCTATCAGCGCAGTCAGGATATGAAGCAGTTTTCTCTTTAGAGTAATCATCAGTTCCAGAAATGTTACCTAACTCATTTGCAATCTTCCTGGCAGAACCAGAAGCATCAACTTGCTGACTGCCAGTTGACTGATAAGAAGGACCTGAATCTAGAGGTTTTTGCTTGCTTTCTGAAGGATGAAGCTCTGGTGCTAATCCATCAGAAGACTTCTCCAACCCGGATTGACTATCATCAGAACCATTCGGTAACTCATCAGCCCTTTTTGCTATATCTGAAGAATGGGGATCTTTAGATGCACCTTCAACATTTACTTCTCCAACCTCTTCCTGGATCTTTGACTTAAGTCCTGATGATGCATTACGAATCTTACGAAATCCCGGAAGCTCCTCAAGTTTTAAGTTTCTTTGTTGAGCTTGCAGAATTCCAGAAACAGCAGTTGTAAGTTTTTCACGAACATCTTCTGGCACAGCATCTTGCAATGCTTTCATAAGTGTCTCCCCTTGACCCACCGCAATCAAGACCTACAAACAAGTAGATACTTTCCTTAAAAGATCTTATGCCCAAAAAAAAACACCCTGATAATCTTATGCCCAAAAAAAACACCCTGATAACCATGACCAATAATAGGATTTCTAAGCAGTGACTATTTCATTAAATAGTATTAGAGTGCATATATAGTCCTCATGAAAAATTAATCACCTACAAACATTATAGCGAAATCAAGTTTCAACCTCCCTCTAACAATTTCAACCTCCCT
>JAOSBN010000178.1:15846615-15868175 GCA_027563595.1 Erythroxylum suave | reverse complement strand
AGATTCTTATTTTTCTCCAAGAACTACTCCTGGTTCTCAACCCAGTCTAAAAAGTTTTATGGTTGATAAGGATGTTGTTTTGAGATGTAAAAGAGCATGAGCTAGATGGTTCTATCATTCATGTATTCTTTTAAATGCTTTAAATTCACCATATTTTCAAGAAGTAATTGATGCTATAACAACAATAGGTTCAGGATTTAAGATGCCATCTTATTATGAGTTGCGTGTGCCTTTGTTTTAGGATTTAAAAAAGCAATGTCAGTTAATTGTAGATACATATAAATCTAGTTAGGAATCAACATGATGCACTATCATGGTAGATGGGTGGACTGATCAAAGACAAAGAACCTTGATTAATTTCTTGGTTTATTGTAATATTAGAACAACTTTTATCAAGTCTGTTAATGCTTCTGACATGGTAAAAAGTGCAAATTCTTTATCGGAATTATTCTATGAAATTGTCCAGTAAGTTGGACCAAAGAATGTTGCACATTTTTTTCATAGATAATGCAGCTAATTATGTATCAGTTAGGTACTTATTACAATCAAAGTTTAGGCATATTTATTAGTCTTTGTGTGTTACTCATTGTATAAATCTTATTTTAAAAGATATTGGTGGTATGGATCATATTTCTAGTCTTGTTTCACATACATCTAAGATCACAATTTTTGTGTATAATCATGTCACATTTTTGTCTTGGTTAAGAAAGCAAGAAGATTGAGTTGAAATCATGCGTCCTATTGCTACCAAGTTTACAACTACATTTATTATTTTGAAAAGTATTTATCAACATAAGCAACTATTTCAAATTTTGGTTACAAGTAAACACTTTTCAAGTCATCAATTATCCAAGAGTGAAAAAGGAAAAGAAGTTTGTGTTATTATTCTAGATAATAAATTTTGGGATGTTGGCATGATCATTGTGAAGATTGTGGCTCCGCTTATAAGGTTGTTAAGGGTTGTTGACTCAGATGAGAAGTCATCTTTGAGGTATACATATGATGGGATGTATAGAGCTCATAAAACAATTGTAACTCTTTTTAAAGGGAAGGAGAAATTGTACAAGCCTTATATAGATATTATTGATCGATGATGGGATAAGCATCTTACTCAAAGGATCCACTTAGTAGCTTATTTTCTCAGTCCTTATTGCTTATATAGTGGAGAAGCACATACAATTAATATTATGAGTGGTTTGCTTGACTTGATTGAATACAAAGGCATTTTTTATTGAAGAGAAATCACAAGCGATAAATGAAATTAAATTGTATCGTGAAGGTTGTGAACGTAATTGGAGTGTTTTTGAACGTATTCATACAAAGAAATAAAATCGTTTGGAACATCAAAGACTTAATAACCTTGTTTACGTTACTTATAATTTGAGAATGAAGAATAAGTATTTTATAGTTTTGTTTTTATTTCAATAATTTTATTTTTATTATTGACTTTATAATTTCTCTATTATGTATTCAGAACGCTTAGTAAGAAGATAACATATGATCCAGTTGATATTGATTGTATTGAACATATTGAATTTTGGATCAAAGAAGAAGAACCATTGCTTGCTCTTGATTATAATGAACTTGAAAAGATGATTTGTGAAGAAAAAAATGCATTTGTCACAACGAATGAATTAAGAACATCTACTGATAGTTAGTTTATATCTTATTTTGATTATATTTAAGATAAAATTATACTGTATTATAAGTTTACAATTGAGGATAATTTTATACATTACTAATTTGTAATTTATTTTAATGCAGTAGAAGAAGTTGAAGCAAATACTTTGGATGATAGCGTAGTTTACGAATCCTTAAATAGCATTGGAGACTTTAGAGCTTTTGACGATAATGAGACACAACCTCCTTCAGAAAAACAATTTTGGATTTTATTGTTATTTTAAGTTTTATATTAGATTCATATTTATTTATTATTAATTCATTATATAATAATAGAAATTGGTGTATTTTTTATTTCAGTAAATATTTTATGTTTACTTTTTCTTATAAGTTTTACTTCTTATTTATTATTTACTGGTTTTATAGTAGTTCACTACCGGTTGAACTTCTAAATCTTAAACTTTTCCTTCGACTAGTTCAATGTCCGGTTCTGCTTTTAAAACATTGATATAAACTATAAACATCTTTTAATACGAAGTAAGCTTAACCACTTAGCCCAGCACTATTTCGTTGAAAATATAATTCAATTGTGTTGATCTTTTTACAGTTTAAAATATGCATATATTAACATTAAGAACTTACATAATTGTTCATTATGTCTTGCATTAAATAAAACTTACCAAAAAGTAAGATTTTAGTAATTTTATGATATTAATGGTATCTTCGTTACAGTCATAATTTACTTGTTTCTTCTGTACCTGAAGGTTACGTAAACATCAACAAATACAAGCAATAACTTAATACAATCCTAAATAATGATGTTACACACATTTAATTACTACATTTGCATACAACTTCTGGTTATTCAAATTAATTTATATACAACTTATAGTTTTTTTTATGAAACAAAAATTATAGTTGTTCAATTTAAAAAGATTACCTTCTACAAATTTTATTGAAACACAAGCTCAATCAACATCATTAATGACTACAAGCCTCTGTGCCACTTTTTTTAAAATTGCAATAGTATTTTTTAATATTTCTTAATTATACATCAATAAAAAGTATACCAGCTATTCAACATTTTACGAGTCCCAAAAAGTTACGTTTTTTCACGAGATCCAAAATTTATTTCTTTGATTGACCGAAAAATGTTTCTGTCTTTGGTCTAATCTCACCTCAAGTATTTGTGTCCAATAAATGAATAAATTAAGCTACATGCGGGCCTGCCGTTTACCATTTGTGCACTTTCAATTAGTTCTTTCTTTCTCTTGCCCTTATTTTTTTTTTAATACTCACTATCACAATTAGACAAAGGACCGGAAGTAAGTGAATAAAGTTAACGCATGAAACAGTTATGCGCTCTTGTAGGAATCTTACAGAACATAAACAACATTAATCTACTCTTTATAGTAGTTAACCCCAAAAATAATAAATAGTTCTAGTTAATCACCCACCGGTTGGTCCAGATTCTGTGATGAAGAAGGCTCGTCTTCAATACATTTCTTTACTGTTTTCGCCAATTTATTAGTATAACATTCCCAAATCTCCAAACCTGAAGAATATATAAAGTTGTCTTTTCTTATAAAAACAAAGTAAAACTGAAGTCTATTGGTAAGCGTTAAAATGTTTTATATGAATAGAGTACAGAGTTCGTTAATAAAAATTGAACTTGAGTCAACTATTGTTAAAATAATTAGAACTAATTATTTAGATAGTTGATTCTTACCACTTACAAATCTTTTAATTTGTTCAGTTAATATGAAATACTCCTATGTCAAGTTTTGGACTACGTAGAATTAAACAATACATTTGGTAGAAAATACAGTTGAAGACGAGGCACAGGTCCGTCGCTTTCAGGAACAATGTAGTGAACTGAAAAAACAAAGGAAAAACAGAATTTTAAGTATAGAGAGAAGAGGAATCCACCAACTAACAACCCCCTCCAGTTGGTACGTGAAACGAAAGCCCCATTCTGGACAAAACTTGCGACAATCTTGCTCCATCACACGTTATTTAACTTCATATCCGCCAACAAAGCCGACACATCTGGAAAATAAACCTCTTTGTTTTAACTTTTAGCAATTTATATAGCTGCTAACTCTTCATCATTCTTCACCCTTAGTACTGTACATGTTTTCGATTTTCCATACCTACCAAACCGTGCATTTCTTTGTCACATACAATCAAGATTTCAGTTCTTAAATTGTGATTATATTATAATTGTAAATATTACATATAATATGAAACCCAGTTTGGTTAAAGGAATAGAATAGATAAGGAATAAAATGATTATTTTTAAGAATAGAAAAAATGAGAAATATAATGAAAAGAGTATTACTTAGTTTGATTCAAAAAATGAAATAGATAAAGAATTTCTATGTCAATATTTGGTTTGAAAATATAAAGTTGAAATGACAATGAAATAACCAACAAAAAGACCAAAATATCCTTATAATCATCATCATCATCATCATCATCATCATCATCATCATTTATTATCTTTATTATTATTAATTTTCTAGTTATTATTATTCTTATTATTATTTTTATCAATTATATTTATTTTATTACTATTATTAAATTCCTTATTATTGTTAATTTTCTTCTTCTTCTTTTTAATATTAATATTAATAAAAATAAAAATAAAATATTATTGTTATTGTTGTTGTTGTTGTTGTTGTTGTTGTTGTTGTTGTTGTTGTTGTTGTTATTATTATTATTATTATTATTATTATTATTATTATTATTATTATTATTATTATCATTATTATTATTATTATTAAATTCCAATTTATTATTAATTTTCTTCTTATCATATGATTTTCCAACATTTTGCAGTGTTTAATTTTCTGGTTTGACTCATGTCAACATTCATTATATGGTTGTAATTGCAATATAAAATAACAATTGAATGATATTGAAAATAAATATAACATAGGGATTTAAATTACTAAAAAGTTAGTTTAGTTGAACAAAAAATAAGTTTAAGCCTTATTACAGTGTTCTACATGTTGTTTCACATCATAAAGGATCTTTGAAATGTATTGGTACCATTATGAACAAAAACCTTTAAAATGTGAGCTCCTCTGATTTTATGATAGGTTTCAGAGTTAAGATCCTCCAATCCAAGTAGAATTTCTTGTATTCTTAACTGATCCAAGATAGGATACATGTTGTCAAGTGGGGTAATTACAAGGTAATCATGCTGACATTCCATGAACCTGTAGTAGAATCAAGTTTTTAGTGAGAAAGGATTTTCTAATGTTACAAACTTTGTTTATGGCCCTTAAACAAAAACTTCGGTGTCGATAGTTCAATCTAATACATAATGTAGGCAACCAGAAATCTTGACATGAAATGCTAGATATGGAACATAATTATACTTGTCGACAAGAAGAGGCAAAGTTATAACACATTGCAGAGGTAATAAATATAGAATCATATACAAAGTAAAACAACATGTAGAACATATATTACAGTGTGAAAACCAAAATTAGTCACATAGCAACAAGGTCACTAAGTAAACTAAATTAGCAGAAATTGTCTACAAAGTGGCAGAGAGTTCAATCTTTCAAGAGAATTGAATATAATAGATCATATGGCAAGACCAATAAAGGACAAGAACATTTTCAGAAAATTTACCTTTGCAATTCCTGCACGCCTGTGGTGAAAGTGGTCTTGTTTGATTATGATGATCGGCTTAATTCAACTGAGATTATTTCATCAGTTGCTTTGTGCATAATTACATCTACTTGTAATAGGTTAAATGTGAGAGGCAGAAAGATCAACCCATTTGGAGTTGGACACAAGGGGAATACACCTCTCTATAACACAAGGACAATAATTAAATGTGAATATTAAAAATTAAACTACAATTGATTCATTGGTAAATCAGAAGTAAGCCTACTTGAACAGAAGCTGGGCAACTCAAGCAAGTTTGGGCAAGAAGGAAAATATTGAATAAGAAAGGAGTACCCACATACTTAACATATTAATTCCAAACAGGGAAAAGCATAAAAAAAGCAATGTCATGTTTCAGAAGGTTCTATAACCAGAGTGAAAGTTTTGAGTGGTAAAAAATAGGAGTTCAAATAGGGAAAAGTCAGTTCAATATGGACTTTCCCATTTAATCAAACACCATCAGGAAGTAAATATTTTGTTCTCATTTCTTAATGTGTTTTTACTATATATAAATTTTGATAACATATAGCTAAAAATTTTCTCTTTTGTGGTCTCACCTTAGCAAAATCTTCTTCACGAGAAGATTTCATGATATAGCCAACTATCACCACATTGTCACCAAGTGTCTGCTTGCAATTAGAAGTTTGGAAATTAAAGGGTCAGAACTGCTGAATCTATATAAGTACAGTAATACATTAAAATAGATGAGGATGATATCAATATCAATATATAACTAAGGAATATTCTATCTTCAATATCAATATATAACTAGGGATTATTCTATCTTCTCAAGAGACAAAGCTTAGGGTGAACATTATACACTGATAAAGTTGCTGACTGAAGGTGTATAGATAGAGATACCCTAGGCCTGGTACGTTTCAAAAAAACCAAGTGGACAACTCATAATTATCTCCTTTACACTACTGAAAAAGGTTTGTAATAAGGCCTAAAAGATCAAGAAGTAATCTTCCAATTTAGGAATACAAGTAAATTCTAGTTAAAAGTCCTACCACTTCTTTCTCGTCCAACATTTCATTAAAAAGATGACATACTAAAAAAAAATTCCTTTGATTAGAAGCAAGTATGAATAATCAAATTCTTGTCTTTGCTACCACAACCTTTCTTTGTAAACGACAGATAGTCAAATGCAATTCTTCAAGCTTATTGATGTAAAGAATGCTTGAATTCTCATATACTCTAGCAGAATCAACATCTAACAGGTAATCAAAACATGGTTTCAACTTCTAAATTTGCTAAGTAAAATCACTTACAAATAGTAGTATCTCATCCATATTTTCATGCACTAAACCTTATGAACGACATAAATCAAGCACCCCGGTTCAGATTCCATCAGTGAAAAGGGTTTCAAAGATACTCACCTAGAACTACAACAATCCAACCCAAATTCCTTGGTCACGTGCTTGGTTCTTGCTTTTGGAAGCAACATACAGTACACTTCCTCCGACAGTACCCCATGTGTGGCTGAGCTCCTTCTAACATCATCTATGAATGAATCGTTAAAAGGAAAGCAACTAGGGAGTGTTGGGTCGCAGTTGTCATTAGTAGACTCACCAATTACGAGCAATCACTATCGATGATAAACAACAATTTCCATTAAAAAACAAAGACAATAACTTTGGAATTGAAAACATATGAAACTCTATCCATCTCTTATGATCCTGATCTGAACCCAATTATCCCTCATCCCACAACCTTAAAAACTATTAAACCCACCATCACTTAAAAAGGGAAAAAAAGAAGAGAAAGAGACTAGAAGCAAACTTTATCATTTGAAAGAAAAGGTATCGAGAAATGCAAGTGAGACAAATGGTTAAAATCACTGATGAAACAATGATCAAAAGAAAAGGGGACCAGTGAAGTGGAAAGTACTAGGCACAACTGTGAGTGGCTGAGTTTACAGAGGAGAGTTGGCATATAGGAGCAAAGTGAAGGACTTTTCATATCATCTAACAACATTGTATCATCTAAAATCACTCCTCTTATCATCCTTCCAGACATTTACCTTCTCTCTTTAAAAACCACTCTCAGCATTCCTTGTCTGTGTGTGTCACACTTTCCAAGTTTCACTTTCAATAGAAAATAAAAACATGCAATTGAAAGAAAGAAAAACTGCAAAGACATGGATATAATTTTATACATCACAAGGATTCTTGTTCTTTTAAAGCTAATTCTATAAAGTTGTGACAAATGTTGGGGAGAAATGTTGTCTTACCTAATTAACGCAACTGACAGAGAAATGTTAAAGAAAAAAGATAAGAGTGTGAAGAGCGAGAGAGGGTCACTGAATTAGAGACGAAGAATAGTGAGACTAGATGAGAGAGTGAGACCAGATGAGAGAGAGGTGTGTTGTTGCGAGTGAGAAAGTTTGTTGAGAAAAGCAGAGAAGAGGTATTGAACTTGTCCAAGGGATAGAAAACTTGTGTTTACTTATTCCGAATGTGTGCAAAATATGTAAAGATAGAGTGGTAGCATCTTTAGTTATTCCCCTATAGCAAGGAATTGTTAATCCTTAGGAATGGTTATTCTGTAGTTTTTTTTCTAACCAAACAAAGAATAGCTAATAAGTAGGAATAGATGGGTAATAGAATATCTATTACCCTCAACCAAAGAGGCTATAATAGTTTACCAATAATGTGAATATATAATTATCGTAAATACAACAATTACAATATCACAATGAAGTTATAGTTGTAATATGTAATTTAAAATCTTCTATAGTATTTACCCGATTCTATCTGACGTGGTACATATGAACCCACCTTGCCTACAAGCTCTCTTTATCCCAACAAATGCTCCACAATCTTTTAGCTAATAAACCATGTTCATTCTATTAGTTGAATTGATTCCTAACTCCTCATTCTACCTAGGAAGACAAATGACACTCCATTTCACTTTAAGACTTCTCCCTACACTAGAATACTGTCTATTCCAAATGAAGTCTCTAATACTTCTATCAATTTCTTCAGAACTCCCTCGGGAATAACTAAGTGAGATAACCAATACATATGCAAATTATTAAGAATAGAGATAGTTAATTGCACTCTAACTCAATATGATAGGAATTTATTACCCTATTTAGAGATTCTTTTTTTTACTTTATCAATGAAGGAGTTGAATTAAGCTTCCTTAAGCTTATTAGTCGATATTGGAACCCCCAAGTATGTAAGTGTTAATTGAAGAATACATCTATTGTCACTCTCACTGAATCATTACAACTTTGTCTAGTTAGATAAGCAACAATCTTGCTAGGATTGAATTTAAGACCTGACACTTCCTAAAATCTCTGCAATGCTATTATGAGTGTTCTAATAGACGAAGGATCATTGGCATAAAGCATAGGCAAGTCATTAGCAAAAGAAAGTTGAGTGATGCCAAGCTCACTACATAGATTATGAAATCTAAAATTCATGTTGTCCTTTATACAAAGCTGTGTGATTCTTTGGAGAACTTCCATAGCAATAGCAAACAAATAGGGAGAAAGGTTGTCATCTTGATGAATTCCTATGGCAACTTTGTAAAGTTGGGAAGGTTCACTATTAATCATCACTAAAAAGGATACATATGTGATACAAGCTGGAACCCATCTAATAAACTCCTAAAGGTATCCAAAAGCATGTATAGAGATGATAATGAAGCCCAATTCAATAATGTCTTATGCCTTTTTAAAGTCTATCTTGAGGGCACAACTCTTATTATGCTTCTTGGATTTGTAATCTTTAATCAATTCTGGGGCTAATAAGATGTTGTCACTCATACTTCTATCAGGAATGTAAGCACCTGGACTTGAAATAATTAAGACAGGTAAAGTAGCCTTCTACATGTTAGCTAAGATTTTTACAATGATCTTATACACGACATTGCAATAAGCAACAGGTCCAAAGTCATTCAAGCCCATAGGATTAGGACTTTTGGAAGTTAAGACTATGTAACTGTTGTTCATCTCTATGAGCAACTTACCACTCCTGAAGAAGTCATGCACTACATTGATCACTGGTGTTTGTAAGGCATTACATTTTCACAAAAAGAATCTTGCATTGAATTCATCTGATCATGGTGATTTGTTAGGATGAAAGGAGAATAAAACGCTTTTTATCCCTTCATTTTCTAAATCATGAGATTGATTAATGGAACTAGACATATTGTTTGGCAAATTTTCTAAAAAGCAACTATTATAGGTAGTTTCACCATTTATAACTTTAAAGTAGCTTCTGGTGCCTGTTTCCATGTCTTCTTGATCATAATTCACATTGTCATTATTCTCCTCTAGAAACACATTCTTATTTCCATTTATTTTGCCTTGAATCACATTGAAAAAGTACCTGGAATTTCCGTCTTCTTGCTGAATCCACTAAATTCTAAACTTCTGTTTTAGTTGTGAAATTTGAGAATATCCTCATATATTATATCATTGACATACTTTTCTAAATTCTATCACTGTATGTGTGCGTCGAATAAAATATTTCTGTTAACATAAAACAAGTACTCACAAGTTGGACAACTGCCTTCATGTAACAAAACAAAAACACCAAAATACCCTCGAGCCTCTTCTCTATAAAAGTAAGCCTTCCCTCTCCTCTCCTCATCATCTCTCTCTCCAACTCTTTTGATCTCGCCAAATACTTAACAATGGCCAAAGGAGGGAAACTGACCAAACTCAAGTCAGTTCTCAAGAAGTTGAACTCGTTCAACAAGCAGAATGGTCGTCCTGGAGGCGGCAGCCCCATCAGTTCCGCCGCCGTTGTCGCGGATGACCACGTCTCCTCCCCCAACTCCGGAGACCTCCACGTGGTCTACGTCGGAAAGTCTCGCCGGCGCTATCTCATCAACTCCAACGTCATCGACCATCCTCTGTTTCGGGAGCTGGCCGACAGGTCAAGCGAATCCGATAGCATTAGCGTGGCGTGCGAGGTTGTTTTGTTCGAACACTTGCTCTGGATGCTTGAAAATGCTGATCCCCAACCCGAGTCTCTTGAAGAGCTCGTCGAGTTCTACGCTTGTTGAAACCTGAAGCCCTCGCCAAGCGTTGTAAATGAAAGGAATTATGATTAGCCAATAACAGCGAGTTGGGAGATTGTTTCGGGTCGTAACTTAGATTGGAATGTGTAGGGAAGGGGTTGTAAATTAATGTTTCTAATAAGGATTAGCTTCGTAGAAAATAGATATTAAAGAGAAGGAGAAGGGGAAAGTACGTGATTGTTGATGAGTGAGGATTTGTTTTCATCTGTGAAGATTAATCAATTTCACCAATAACTTCCTGAGCCTGGTGAAGGGTATTTTTTCGATTGTTCTAAATGCTATTTTTTATAATTAATGTTTCATGTAGAATTTCTATTTCTACTGTTGAAAACCTGAAATTTTCACAATACATTATAATCTCCCATTGGTTTCTTTTTATACATTGTGCCTTATAGAGTGGATACTTTTAGTAGTATCACACCTATTATTTGAAATAATTGATAAAAATAAAACTGCATTTGTATCCATAATAGCTTTGCAATGGAGCTCTAATTTGGAACATGCCCTATACCGATTAGGCTTAATCGGATGATAATGTTGACCAGTTTTTAATAATATGGAACGAGAATTTGTTGTCTAGGTTGTATGGTATTCTGCCTCCAGCATAAGCTTTTTCAAAGTGAGGTACAGTTTGTAAAGGAACGTGTTAGTTATATGATGCGAGGTGAGGCGTAAACACAGAGGGCCCACTCAAACAAGCAAAACATGCTAGTAGAGTGAGGTGGTTCGAGTGGTACAGGTGTGGAGAAGATAAATAAGATTACCGATATTAGTTGCGAATTCCCAGTTATTAAAAGATAATAGTACATGCTTGTTCTAAAGTTACAAACTTCACTTGTAATTTGTGTTTTATCACGATCATGTACTGAAAAGTCTAATTAGCATGTAAAGCAAAAGATATTCACTACAACATGAGCAAACAAGAAACACTCGAATATTCCATGTGAGCCTCATTTTCTCCTTAAGTTACCTCAAATTGACAGGTACATGTCGTGGAGGCGAAAAAAGAAGGGGGAGTGAGGAGGAGAACTTGCTCTAGTACTCAATTGAAGAGTTAGATAATAAACATATCTATTGTATTAAAAAAATGTGTTATATTTTTTTATTTTTCTATTGAATTATTTATTATGTTGGTTAAATCAATTAACTGATTGTTTCTTATGACATAGCCGCTCGTAGCGAGTAATGTATATGTAATGGGCGGGGCATCAGGAAGTCAAAAACATCATAAGAAGAGGGAGCCATTATAGAAATTAAGATGATCAGCAAATGTACTTCATCACCATATTCTTCTGGCTTCGGTCATAGACGAATTCAAATTGCAAAATACACAGTCTATTTAGCTCATGATTAGGTTGTTAGAGATTCTTCTTTAGTATACACCTTCGGTGCGCTGATCTATTCATCGCTTTGTTCGTTAAGACACAAAACTTTTTTAATGAGTATACACCTTCGGTGCGCTGATCTATTCATCGCTATGTTCGTTAAGACACAACTTTTATAATGCATATCTAAGTACTTCTAAGTGGAATACACGAAACATCTTCAACGCACCCTTGAAGACCTACACAACACGTTTCCAAGCTCCCATGGCCAATTTGCCACCTCAAAAGCTCTCTAAAGACTAGCTCAAAGTAGAGGTACCCTTGATATGATGGAGCTTTTTTCTTTTGTTTTCTTATTATTAGTTCAAGTTGTAAGCGGATTCTCATTTATAAACTCTAATCGATCTAATATAACTAAACTGCTGTCGATTGCTTAGTTTGCCTTGGGAGTGGTTCCAGTGGTACGAATAACTCCTTTAAAAACCTCTAAGTACTTGACTTCTTGAAATCACTTTAGCCTAGCTCTCTAATCACATTAAACAACAAATACCACAAGAAAGATAATTATGAGAATTAACTAAAAGCCAAAACACAAGTCAGTCAAGGCCAGCCAAAAGGTACCGAGACATTAATATAATCGACTTGGTTTGTATATAATTGACCCTATGGATAATCATGGTTAGTTAACAAAATTAGAGGTCAGAAGTCAGAAGTCAGAGACCTTTGTCCTTGTTTCTTTTTTCTCGCCTCATAAGTGATGCGGTACATTTTCGGTCATTGAACAGTTCCAATTACATTTCCCTCAAAATATTTTTTTTCATACATGGGAAAAAAAAAAAAGTCAAATAGAAGTCTAAAACACAATCAACTGTATTGGAGTCCCCTTCGATACGTAGTTCCTTGTCGATCGCTTCGAAGGATGTAAGTCAAATCTAGTGGAGGTTCAGTGAGTATTTGTAGTTCGATAAGTTCACACTGTGCTATAGTAGCTAGTAGATCAACGCTTTGATTTCCTTTTCGATAGACATGTTGGAGCTGCACTGTCCAGTCTCACTTCAGCAACTGTTGAATATCCTATACCAAAACAGTTTCCTCAGTCAGTGATTGAATAGAAGCGGAGAGAATACTGATAACTTCGAGAGAGTTCACTCCCAGTAAGATTTTTTGGTATCCTAAGCCCCAGGCCAATTTCAGGCCCTTCGCAGCACCCCTCAACTCTGCTTCCAGTGGTAAGCCTGCCCCAAATTTGTGTAAAAAACCTCCGTATCATCGACCTGTGTGATCCTGTAGTAACTCTCCAACTGCTCCAGTGGTAATACCTAGGGCATGACACCAAATGTATTTACTTTTATCCACCCGACTGGTGGTGGAGTCCAACTGTACACACCAATCACCGTTGGAGTCATGTGATGACATGCGTTACACATGCCAATTGTACTACCACCGTATGCGCCTAACGGTGCATCGCCCTCCATTGGGGAGGGAGATTTCTGGTGACTCTAGAAATCGTTTTTGCTACTTCTGGCTCGTTTTTGACCTGTTTTTCATAGCTAGCCTTATGTATACCACTTTTACGTGATCATATATGCAAAAAAGACTCCAAAAAATGAATCAAAAGTTGTTAAAAACCACAATAGATGGAAACCAAAAAACCTTCGTTTCCGGTAACCCGATCACGTAACCGCTCTGATACCTCGTGTAATACATAACATAGACCTTATTAAGTTTCCCGCATCATTCATGAAAGGGTTAGAAAAGAAGGAAATGCGAAATACTTTATTTCAGTTCCATCTCGACTTCTAAAGCTATTTTCGAGACCAAAACAAGTTCCAATCACCTAGGACCTTTACGAGAAACGATCATTGACATATGGTTAACACCTTTCTATATATTTCTCAAAACATAGGCGCTCTTAACGGGTCAGAGAATTCGTATGCTTACAAATAATATGAGTAATTATAGGAAACCTTAGCTTTTATATATAGCTTCACATTGGGCTTCCCTATCACAAGTTCGATGTGAGTTTAGTCTACACTAATTTGGATCCATTTTTCTCCTGAACTTTGTCCCATTAATTTAGATCATTTATTGGATTATTTTATTATCTTTATTTGGATCATATTATATATCTTAACCGATAATTTATTGAAAAGTCAAAAATTACAATTAATAGTTGTCTAATTAATGAGAAAGGACAAATTTGTCCTACAAATTTTTGTAAATGTATGAAAATACACGATTGTGTGAAACTGATGTATTAGTGTGTTACGAAAGACTTGAGTTTTAGTGACTCAGTTATTATTATTAATGAATAGAGATTTTTGGAGATGTTACAGATCAGAGTAGATATTCTTCCATATTAACGTTGTGTAATATAATTTGATTACGATGTGATTTCACTGTTTTTTAAAAATTCATTTCCCAGTAAGCTGACTGCTGCGTCTGGGATCTTCAAACTGCATTTGATCAACAGAATCAACACCACATGCTTCGACTGACAGCGGATGATGCCCAGCCTCGATCAGCTCAACCAAGCATTGTTGCTGACGTGGATCCATCGTTGAAAAGAAGCAGCGTTTTGCGACTGGAGGCCGTGGGAGAGTCGCCAAGCGAAAGACCAAGAGAAAAAAGAGAATCATCAGTCCGAAGAATACAGCAGATATATGGTCCAAAAGCTTCCGCTACCTTGGGTTTCGATTAGACGCTGGCAGATTCAAGTGTCCCATTGTTTCTCGTTTTTCACCTTCTCTCTTGATGACGGTCCGGATAGGTAGATCTTAATGGGTTTAATAAGTCTAAAATGTGTTAGAACCTCAAATTACTGAAACCTGTGCACTCATGGAGATAGTAATAGTAACTATGATCAAGGTCCCACACGATTAGGCGGGTGCTGTGTATAGCAGATCCCGGCACTTAGGCTGGTTGTAGCTTTTGCCTCCTTTGTAATAAAAAAAAAAAGTAACTATGACCATGCACGGAAGATCGAAGGTTGTTACGAATACAGGGCCGCCGATAATTCCCTAAAGAAACAACGCGTTGAGGTATCCATCAAAGTAAAGACAACATACTAGAAAATTAGGTTTTATATTTTAAATTTTAATAAAATAATTAATAATTAAATAGATAAATAACAGACAATTTTTTTAATAATTTATCTTATTATTAAACACAAGTTAAATAATCGTTGTTTTGCATTAAGGGTTAATCTATAAAATTTTAAAAAAAGGGGTTAATCTATAAATATCAAAATGTTAAAAATTTATTTAATTTTTAGAAAATCTTAAGCTGGCATTTATATTTTTCCCACCCATATAAAAACTTATCAAATAAAAAATTAGAAAAAGGGTTTTAAGGGATATTTCTCACCTTAGAAACTTGGGTTATCCGCCTAACTACTAGGAACGTTATGAATTGATAAATTAGGAACTAATAAACGCACGATCGGAAATGGTAAAACAAAAAAGTAAAATCCTTAGTTAGTTGTGACTTGTCTGAATCGAACAAGACACCCGCATTTTTCGGGTCTTCCCATGTAGGATCGTCTTCATTCTAGTTCTAACGCATGCAGTTTTTGTCATTTTCATGACATGAGACTACGTGGGAGCCACGGGTGGGCATCAACAATCTGATTTGAGCTCCACCAGTCCGTAACATTTGCATGCTACTCTTTGCGCAAAACATGTACGATTTTCCGATAGGCTTGCAACAAGTCGACTCTTTTGTAGATAATGAAATTGTCTCACGCATTATGTACATTAATTCGAGTTAAGATTCGTTAATTCTAGAATCTAAAGATACATCTGCAAACCCTTGGCGAGTTGAAGGAAGGAATTGTCCGTATAAAAACGGGACCTTTGGATTTGAGTTTCTTAATTGTAATTTATTGTAGATCTGAACTATATTTGCACAAAATAGTTGTCTTGTTGATACTATATACTCGTCTGGTGATTGAAAATGTTATCCGTAGTTACATGTCATATTACATTCTTCTTAAATTTTGAAGTTTAATTGTTATAGCTTTGTTGAAGTCCATCGTTATTCTCCGCGTGAATTGGCTATGTCATGTATTGGACGAGAAAGTAGGAAGTTATTGCAATTGTGATCCTTGTCTTGGTAAAGATTTGTTTTGGAGTTTGACACCTATCAGATTTTTTAAATACAGTTTTCACTTATTTATCTTAGAATGCCTTCCCTTGTTTCTCAGCCCAATGCTTAATGCGTGTCCGTAATAATAAAGAATGCTATGCTAGGAAGATAAACTATTGTTAGGTTATTTGTTAATGAAAAAACTATCTATAAACTATTTTTTTGAATTAAAACTATTATTATAAAATTATATATATATCATTACAATATTATTATTTTTTTGTCAGATTGAGTTTAATTTTATTTAATTAAACATAAACTGTACCAATTTGTCTCACAAACTCAGTTTGCTAATGTAATAAAACCGTCTAGTAAATTAAAAACCATTCGACAGACCCTCTACTTGGAGAATAATTATTACAAGAACCATGTTCCCAAACAATGCATACTCAGCGTCATTTAGAAATAAAATGAAAGCAAGGTTAAAATTGAAAAGGCTTCCAACAAATTGAGCTGCAGTTTTTTGTTAGAGTCGACCTGATGCTTATATTGATTCTGTCAATTTAACTTGTTCACCTAATGTGCTTACACGTAACAATGATTAACGTTCACGCACCAAAAATATAATAGTTTAATTTTTGATGTGCTGTGCCTATAAAACACAAAAAGATAAAAAAAAAGATAAAAAGATGATAGTGATAGCATCCTTGGCTTTTGGCCATAGATTATACTGGAAGGATCATTTTGGACATACCTAGCATGTGGCCTGGTATCATAGTCAAAGCACAACAGATGAACAGTGTTGTAAGGATGTGGTATCCCATATATGCTAGAGCCAAAAGGAGCAACGGAAGACAATATCGACCATTGAATTCATAGAATCAAGTGAATCTTGTCGTCTTGCATGATAACTCAAGTGAAATCATTGATCATTGTGATTCAATGTTAAGTGTTACTCCATGTAATAACCACAATGCCGGTACTATTCCTCATCAGTTTGTATATCATTCCAAGTAATCCTCAGCGAGTAAGGGAAAACTTTCTTATTTCGTATACAAAAAACAAAATATGAAGAAACCATTTGCATGCGTACCCTTCCGCTGATAATGTGTTACTGTTATCTGAAGTCCTGCCGATTGTGATGCACTAGACTCCAATAGCCAAAGCCATATAAAGAAGACAAAAACATGTGATATTCCGTCTCCAAACTTCCATGCATGTTACTACCGGAGGCAAGAACAGTGCGTCATTGACTTCTTTCTTGTCTCTTCACTAGATCAGGGGAAGACTGAAAAGCTTCTCACTGCAATTGTGTCCTTGAGCCTTGAGTCCTTGTGGTTCTGGCCAAGGGAAAAGAAGACGGCGTCCATCTGAAGTCAGTTAATGAAATGGGACCGTTTCCGCCAATGAATTGTCAGAATCACCTATTTATGAATCCTTGATATCTTTAGTTCTTCGGTGCGACTGGAGAATGTATATTACACCAAAACTGTTGTAAAAATTGAAGAAAAAAATTAAAAACAATAGTAAATAATTAAGAGAGTAATAAGATAATAAGATTAAGACGGATGACATAATTAAAAAAATATTTCTTTTTATTTTGTGAATTCCATTAACTTAGTCATTGTTATTAATAAAAATTATAGTATTAAAATAGTTTTTTTATTATTATAGTCACCAATAACTATTAAATAATACTCACAAAACTTTTTCTGGAAAAAAGTCGCACAATTCTATTTGTATTCTCATGAGAAGGTGGTAAGATAATTTACATAATTGTCTTGTTTTCCATATTGGATAATTTTGTCAATTCAATGCAACAAAGTAGCCTTTTGGCTACCTTTCTTTCTACCTAGATTTAAAAATAGTAAAATCATAACCCATTGTAATAAAATCCCTTATGTGCAAGTTTTTCATTCTCTTTTATTCTTTTTCTTTTGACTACAAAAATATATGTTTACAACCAAAATGCTAAAAGTCACAAATTCTATAATTTCAGTTAAAAACATTTGATTACGAAATATATTTGTAGCCAAATATTTTCATTCTTCATCTTTTAGCTACAAATATACTTTTACAGTGAAATGTCTTTTGCTATGAAATAAATTTAGTAGCTAAAAGTCACGGATCATATAATTTGTGTTACAACTACAAAGTAAATTTCATAGCTAAAAGCCACATATCGTATAATTTGAGTTTAACATATTTGGCTATAAAAACATATTCGTGGCTAAATGTTTTCATTCTTTTTCTTTGACTACAAATATATTTTCGTAGTCAAATTCATTTAGCTATGAAATTATAATTTAAATTAAAAATATTTTCCTATGAAAGCTACGAACATATTTTCGTAACGAATTTTTGTAGCCAAATGACTTTAGCTATGAAATGTTTTTTAAGCTAAAATTCACAAATTATATTAAAAACATTTGACTACAAAAATATAATTGTAGCCAAATGTTTTTATTCTTCTTTTTTTAACTACGAATATACTTTCTTAGCTAAATAGCTAAAAGTCACTGATAATGTAATTTGACTTAAAAATATTTGGCTATAAAATATATTCATAGTCAAATATTTTCATTTTTCTTCTTTTGGCTATGAATATATTTTTGTAGCTAAATGCCTTTAGTTATGAAATGATTTTCATAACTATGAATCATAGCTAAAAGTTACATATCATATAATTTGAGTTAAAAACATTTGGCTATCAAAATATACTCGTAGCCAAATTGTTTTAGATATGAAATGAATTTGGTAGCTAGAAGTGAGAGATCCTATTATTTTCACCTAAAAACGTTTGGCTTCAAAAATATATTCATAGTCTACGAATAGATCTTCTATTTTCTTCTTGTGGCTAAGAAAACGTTTTCGTAGCTAAAAGTTTTTAGCCATGAAATAATTTTTGTATCTAAAGGACATAATTTATAGTTTCAGCTAAAAAAATGACCTCATTTTATTCACTAAAACGACCCCCTTTTCTACATATTGAAAAACTATTTACGGAACATTGTTTGATTAACTTATCTTTGTCTTCCTCTTCGCATTCCAGTAGTTGAACGGTCTTTTGTCATCTTTATCCACATGTCCATCTTCATCTTGGTCCACATGACCTTCTTCATCTGTCTTCGTCTTTAATGTTTGTCTTCGTCCACATGAGTGTTCTTCTTCTATCGGTAATTCAAGTTTTTTTTGATATGTGCTTAAATATTAATTGTAAATTTATTCAATAACACTTAGTAATTAATGACATGAAAATGTTTAAGATACCTACTATAGTTCATATATGGTTTTAGGTACAATTTAGAAATAAAAGAGCTAAAATGAGACTAAAGCATTATAATTGATTCGTTATCCTAAGATTCACACTCACTTGTCTTCATGGAATAAGAAGAAGAAGATTAAAAGTAAGAGAAGACAAGAAAACATCAATATGAAGAGCATTTGGCAACTCATGACCATCCAGAAAATTGTCACAGCAGTGAGTAGTCTCACGGTTGTGCAAGGGACTGTATGGGCATGAGACCACTCTCATGTCTATGTCAAGGTCTCTCACGAGTGTGACACCTGTGACACACCTACTCACCACTATGTGAAAGGCCAATTGTCCATTAAACCCTACATTTTCGTATAAAAGCAACATTTTGGTGATAGCAAAGACATGTTTCATTTAGGGAAAATGTTTAGAGGGTGGAAGGCTTTTCAGAGGTTTTGAAGAGAATAAGGGGCAAAGCTCCAATCCCTTGGAGACCTATGGAGAGGTAACTTTTTGAAACTAGTTCGGACGTGTCATTGATGTTGAAGGACCCAGTTAAGCATATCTTTCATTGTTTTTGTTGTTCTTTCTCTCTTTAGGAATTGTTTAAGATATCCAATGCATATGGATTTGAGTTTCATATATGAATGATCGTATTTCTTATTATCGTTCGATTGTTTATGTATGAAAGAATTTCAATATAATTTGTAATTTTTATTTTTGAGATTCATTTGTAACAACTCATGATATCGAACCATTAGGGATACCGTCCATAATTATTGTATTTTCGATTGGTTTTGAATAATTTGGGATAACTTAACCTAGGTTAAATGACCCAAGCGTATATGGATGTTGCCTTGATTAATCGATTTTCCTAATTCAAAATGTGGCTGTGCAATTAAATCTATCGTATCATAGGTTATTTGGTAGTTAGGTTTAATTAACGAGAGTCTCTTAATTAAACACAACTTGAGGGAAAACTAGGGTTAATAGAGCTTATCGTTAACGTATGATTAATAGTTGTTAGGAGAGGTAAAAGAAGAATAATTCAATGAAATATGTTTAATTAGGTGTAGGTTGAGATTGAACCGATGAACTAGTAGCTAAAGAATTCATCACTTTCATCATTTTTGCATGTTTCTTTAATATTTTTCATTATTTTAGTTTTACTTTATTTTGTTATTAAATCAATCCAACACCCCTCATCCCTAAAACCTAATTATCGATTATTTTCATTTTAAAAGCTTTATACACTCTCTATAGGATCGACCTGGACTCACTACTACTATAGTTGTAGGTTTAGTTAATTGAAGTAGTGTAATGACATGCTACGTCAATTTTGGTATTGTTACCTGGGAATGCAGTGTTTTAGTTTTAGTTTTTGATTTTAATTGGTATTTTGTACATATTTGTTTGTAATTAGTTTCTTTTTAACTATTTTATGATCTTTTCACTTTTTCTAGTAATTTGTGAAAAAAATAAAAAATTAATGAAAGGAAATAATTTTTTTCACAACTCATATTCCCAATCTTACAACCAGATTTAGAGTGATCATACTAACTAACTTTAGTTATGGATGGGATAACCAAAACTAGATAGTATGATGCATAACAATTTGCATATAGACTGAACTCCTTGTTATGACTCAGGTACATATCTGGAAGAATTGATTAATATTATGAATGCTAATACTTTGCAATTTCAATAAAGTGTACAACATTTTCAATAGGATGTATAGTAACTTCAATTGGGTGTATAACAGTTTTAGTAGGGAGAACAACAATTCCAACAGGAGGAAAGACAATTTTGGTCTAGCTTCTAAGAATACGAGAGCTAGCAAAACTTACGTATATCCTTGGAAGAATTAGTTAACGTTGTTGCTACTAACACTTTGCAATTTCAGCAGGATGTCAAATGGTTCCATAAGATGCAATGTCTAGGTGGGAAGATTACAATCGCTTGGAACCACAAAGGGAAGAGGAGCCATATCAACCAGAGGTGTACCCAAGGGATATTAGTGCTAAAATCTTACGGAGTGAAGAGGAGCTTGAGAATCTTGAGAGGACTAATCAAGGAATTGCTTGTGTGGAAGAAGTGGAAAAGGAGCTTGAAGCAGAAATGGATACATCTTTTAGCTCAGAGGTAAATATTGATTTCTAATTTATTGTTAAGATTAACTTTTACCTTAACCTGATAGATTGGAGAAATTAAACCAGGAAGAAAAGGGTAAAGAGACATCCTAAGTATTTCAAGACTGTGAGGACTCAGTAGAGGTTGAGAATCTGAAGATAGGGCATATGTTGAATGATAGGTGTGCATTAGTCTATGTTTTTCTATGTAATTGGCATGTGTTTCTTGGATAATTGTTGATTATTGTTGTAGTTTAGGACTCATTTTATATGATTTCATTTAGTTTGATTTCCTTTGTGGTTCTTTTCTGTTTGGTGTTAATCTACTAGTGTTAGACCCCGTAATTTTTTTAGGATTTTATATTTTATATTTTATTTTATTTTATTAAATTATCTAGCATGAAAATAAGTTAGAATTTATGA
>JAOSBN010000178.1:15817994-15842819 GCA_027563595.1 Erythroxylum suave | reverse complement strand
GGCGAGAGCGGCTTCGCTCGCCGCGACGAGGACCCTTTCGCTCGCCGCGGGGAGGGCTTCATTTCTTGCCGCGGCGTGGCACGCCGCGAGGGCTCGCCGCGGCGAAAGATCACACGTCGCGGCGACGACCATTCTTTTTTTTTTAAGGGAGTTTTCTTTCTTCTTTTAAATTAATTATTTCACCTCACACAACGAGCACTGCATTTTCATGTCCGATGTTGGGCTTCGGAAACGGGGTCCAACATGACAAGTTGGAAACAATTCCATTGTCAATTAGGAATTGTTGGAACTCTCCAGATAAGTACTCACCACATCAATCTAGTCGAAGTTGTTTTATTGGCTTGCCATGCTACTTCTCAACTTCAACTTTGAATTCTTTGAAGCTTTCAAAAGATTCACTCTTTTTATGCATCAAATACAGATAACCATGTCTAAAGTAATCATCTATAAAGGTTATGAAGTATTTATAACCTCCTCTAGCTTGTACGTTCATGGGCCCACACACATCAGTATGTACCTAAGTCTAACGTGGATTCAGATCTGTTTTCTTTGGAAGGAAATGAGGCTTTGTTCATCTTTCCTTCAATACAAGACTCACAGATAGGCAATGGACCATTGTCCAAGCCTGTAAGGATCCCATCCTTCACTAACCAGTCAAGTCTTTTCTTATTGACATGGCCCATCCTTAACTGCCATAAATATTTTGAATTAATGCTAGAGTCAATGGATATTCTTGGTTTTATGAATTCTGTGGTGTTTAGTGAGCCTGTCATAGGTTCTATAAAGAACAATCCTTGTTTAATTACCGCATTATAAATAAAATCCTTATTCTCATATATTGAAACAACATTTTCAAAATATAAAGAATAACTAAATTTTATTTAAAAAAATAGAAATCATGTTCCTTACAACCATTGGGATGTAATATAGATCCTCCAAATATATCCTATGACCACTAGGAAAGTCTAAGATAACTACTCCTACTGCTTCAACTAAAATGTAAGATCCATCCACTATCTTGACTTGAAACTGGCCTTTAGGCAGTCTTTTCCTTTGTTGGAACCCCTGCATAGAATTGCAAACATAGTCAGTGGTCATGAATCTAATATCCAAGAATCAGATGAATCTACCACATTTCTAGTTCCTAACATATTTAGGAAACCCATACCTTGTTTGCTCTTTAGGGTCTCAAGGAGATCGTGTAGTTTCTCTTCCAGTGGTCCTTCTCACCACATTGGAAACACTTTCTCTTGGTGTCTTCTTTGGCCTTCTTTTTCATAGGTTGGGCTTTGACCCTTGTTTGGGCCTTCCCTCTCTTTGCACCTAATGTGCTCATATTTTCCTATCTGTTTAGTACCTTAACACTTAGTTTTCATTCTCATTTGGTGTCTAAAATGTCTAACTTATCTTGTTTTGTGCTTTTCATGTACATTTGGACTTGAAATGACGAACATGAGCTCAAAGAAGCCTATTTAGCGCAAATGGAGTTCATATTTGAAATGAGGAGGTCAAAAAGAGCAAGAATAGACAAAGTTGCAAGAATCCTAATCTGACTAGGATTCGGTTTCTGACTTACACCAGGAATCCTACTTCATCGAGGATTTCCTATTTTGGCGAATCATGGAAAAACGAGATTTCAACAGTGACAATCATTGATGGATGAGTAATCCTAGTCTGATTTGGATTTTGAATTCTAGTTTCACAAGGATTCTTTTTCGGCAGTGCAAATGGATATTTGTTAATGCAAATAGTTTTGTCAACGAAATTTGTAATGCAGCTTCTATGTGTGATGACGTGGCAAGCATTTATTGGACTAGATGTGCACATGTGGACCCTTTATCCTACTTGGCATCCACCTAGACATCCACACAAGCATCTCTGCCACATGGAAGATGCATCTAAAAGCTTCCATACCAATCTGATCTTATCTACTCCAAGAAGTCTAAATCCTTTATGGATTCCTCTTCTCCTTATTCTCCAAGAAGTCTAAATCCTTTATGGATTCCTCCTCCTTAGTTACTAGTCTACAAGGACTAGACTTCCTCTCTCATGACCAATATAAATAGGACCTAATAGCTCATTATTTAAGACAATTTTTTACTATTTCCAGTTACTGTTTGCTACTGTTCAGGCGACACTATTCAAGTGAACAATAGTTCTTTATTCTCTTCATCTTTTCTTCTTTACATAACAATTATTAGGGTTTTATTTTCAAGAAATGCAAGGCTAATATTTTTTTTGGTTGTAAAATTAAGTAACTTTGAACTTCTTTTAATTCCATGAGAGTTTGAACTTCATAATCTTGTGTTTTGTGAGTTGTCCGTGTGTTTATGTTCCTAATCTTTAATGTCGAAGCATGTTTGATTAATTAAAGTCTGAAATTTGATTGATCTTGCATGATTTGAATGCTAAAATTGGTTGATTATATGCGTGCCCTACAATTAATTGATGAAGTAGCAATAACTTGTTAAGGTGCATGCTAGTTTTGATCTTAATAAGTTAGGAACTTAAACTTTAATCTTGTTCAATGCATGCTAGTTTAGCTTTATAATTAAGATCTTTAAGCTATGGTTAAGCTTTTAATGTTTTTGCTTGATTGTTAGATTGCATACTAGCTTTTAATCTCTTTCTTACAAAAAGGATTTGTTTGCTTGCCCTTCAAGGGACAAGCTAATTAGGTGGATCTGTGAATACATGCACATAACACGTGATTAATCTATTGAATCTTGATGATTGGAATAAATTGAAGGTTTAAGGTGAACACTTTTGCAATTTGAAGTTTTAACCATTGAATTTCTTTTAATAATTGCTTTCGAATTTCTTACTTGTTTTTCATTCAAATTTGGCCTTTATTAGCATTAGTTATTTAGTTTATTTAATTAGTTTTTTAAAGTTAATTTCACATACATATAAAAACCCCCCTTCTTGGCTTTTGTTAGTTTTGATTACTACTATGTGCTTTGCATATTAGTTCTTTTTAGTTAATTGGTATGTGTTTAGGTCTACTAAATAGTAGTCTTAAATGTGTGCTTGTTAATTATTATTTTAGCATCTAATTTCGCACCTGTGCCTTTTCTTTTTTAAATTTAGTAGATTTTTGCATTTTAATTGAGAGTTGAATAATCACATTGCTTGCTCGTTGTGAGTTAGCTGCATATTTTATAGTTCTCTGTGGGAACAATACTTTACTTGCCTATGCCACTATGTTAGCTTCTAGGGTTTAATTTGGAGGCATAACGACACCTTACCAAATTTTGGCATCGTTTCCGGGAAATTGAATTTGTACTAACTCCTTTTAAAGTTTTTTTTGTGTTTATTTACCTCTCTTTTGTTAGGTTACATGTCCAAACCATTTTGAACAACTTATCAAAGAAGAAATCAAGCAATTTTATGTCAACCAATCTCTCCATTTAGACCAATCACCCATACACTCATCACTTTTTGATCGTTTTTCACGCACCCTAGATGAAAAGAGTTGCTCATTAAACCCTCTTTTTCTTCCAGAGCTTGAAGTAGGAGAATCATCATCATCCACATCAAATTCATCTGAAATCAATCCCTTAGCAATGGTGGTCCAACCCCAACATTCTTTAAAGGAGCTTGCCGCTCCTAACCTTGATAACCAACCCCTATGTATTAATGTGGAAAATACTAACTTTGAGTTGAAATCTGGTTTTATTCATCTATTGCCCTGTTTTAATGGTCTTGTAGGTGAAGATCCTCATTCTCATCTTAAGGAGTTCCGTATGGTTTGTAATTGAATGAAATCACAAGGGGTGGAGGAACATCGAGTAAAATTGAAAGCTTTCCCCTTCTCTTTGAAAGGGGTGGCTATAGAATGGTTATTCTCTATTTCTCCCGGTTCCATCACTTAGTGAAATGACTTGAAGAAGGTATTTTTGGAGAAGTATTTCCCAACTTCCCATGCTGCAAATATTAGAAAAGAAATAATGTGGCATAAGACAAGCTCATGGTGAAAATTTTTTGAATATTGGTAAAGGTTTGAAAAACTCTACATTCAGTGCCCTGACCATCAGATCCAGACCAACTACTCCTCCAATACTTTTATGAGGGGCTTACACCCCAATATAGAAGTATTATAGATGCAGCAAGTGGTGCTGCTCTTGTTGACAAAACTCCAGAAACTGCTAAAAACTTGCTATCTAACATGGTGACAAATTCCAAGCAATTTGGCACCTGCGGTGAATTTCATGCTTAATGCATGAATAAGGTAAGTAGTTCTTCCCTTGACAATAAAGTTGATGAACTGACCTCTCTTGTGCATGCTATGATGTGTGGTAATGTGCAGCAAGTGAAAGTTTGTGATATTTACTCAATGAATGGTCATAGTATTGATATGTGTCCAACCATGCAAGATAACCCAGTTGAGCATGCCAATGCTTTAGGTGGAGGCTTTAATGCTAACCCACAACGCAGGTATGATCCATGCACAATGGAGGCAATAGACCAAACCCACCACCTCCGAGTTTCCAACCGAATGCACAAATTCACCCAAAAGCCATCCCTCAATATTCTACTCCTTCTTTTGATGCTTCTCTTGATGATTTGAAAGAACTTATGAAATCTATGGCTACTAACAATTATGCTATGTAGCAAAATTTCATGAATTTTTAGTAAAAAACTGAGGCTAGCATACATAATTTGGAGAAGCAAGTTGGTCAAATAGCTTCCACTAGTAGTAGACTTGATGCTCAAAGTTCAAGTAAGCTTCCTACCCAAGCCTTGAATCTGAAGGAATTAGTCCATGCTATTCAACTTAGGAGTGGGAAGTCACTTGGAGAACAAAACCTCAAGGAAATAGCAATGGAGGAGGACGAGGAACTTGCAACCAATGCACCCACTACAAAACCCAAGGTGTACCCATTTAATCCATCCAAGGTCGAGTGCTCCAATGCTCCAAGGGTAACTTCTGAACCAATGAATTCCAATTTTAAACTAACTCACCCTTTCCCTTTAAGTTCTGCAAGGTCCAAAAATGAAGAAAAGGAGAAGGAAATCTTGGAGTTGTTTAAAAAGGTGGAAATCAACATTCCTCTACTTGATGCTATCAAACATGTTCCAAAATATGCCAAGTTTCTTAAGGAGATTTACACAATCAAACAAGCCCATAAGGTAAAAAAAATGGCGACATTGTCGGCATAGGTGAGAACGTGAGTGCAATTCTTCAAAAGAAACTTCCTGTTAAACAAACAGACCCAGGTGCATTTTCTATCCCCTGTGTGATTGGTAATGCTTGTTTTGAAAAGACCATATGTGACTTAGGAGCATCCATCAGTGTCATGCCTAAATCTGCTTTTGATACTCTTAAAAATACAAATGTTGTTATTCAACTTATTGATAGGTCTTTTGTTTATCCTATGCATTTATTGTTGAAATTGGTAATTGGTCTTTCCCTGTGATTTTTACATTCTTGACACTAGTGATGATCACATTCACACTCATGCACCTATTTTGCTAGGTAGAGCATTCTTGAAAACTTCCAAGACTATGATTAATTGTGATGATTGTACATTGTCTATACGCATTGATAATCAAGTAGTAGTGTTTGATTTTAAGAATGCTATGAAATTTAATGTTGATGTTCATGACGTTAAATGTTTGGATGTAATGGATATTTGGATTGAGAGGGTTTTAATTAATGCATTAACTCCGTCAATTCTGAATGAATGTGATGATGATCATGTCGTGAGTTTTGATGAGAATGTGGTTGATGCAATTATGGCTTTGTAATCTTTGCAATAGATGTCTCGATTTGGGAATGATTTTATTGACATACCTATTTCCCACAAGAAAGTCTTACCCTTTGTTTTGCAGGCTCCTGAGTTGGAATTGAAACCTTTTCCTAATCATTTGAAATATGCTTTTCTTGGATCTAATGATACAATTCCTATGGTTATTGCAAAGAATCTAACAGCTGTGCAGGAGGAGAGACTTTTGAGAGTACTTAAGGATCACAAAATAGCAATCGGATGGACTTTAACTGACATTAAAGGAATTAGTCCAACTTCATGTATGCATCGCATACTATTAAAGGATGATTCCAAGCCATCAAGGGAAATGCAAAGGAGACTTAATCCACCAATGATGGAGGTGGTGAAAGCCGAAATTATTAAGCTACTTGATGCAAGTGTCTTATACCCTATTTCTGATAGCAAATGGGTAAGTCCTATCCATGTGGTTCCTAAGAAAACTGGCATTACAGTGGAAAAGAATAAGGCAAATGAGTTGGTCCCAGTGTGCATTCAGAGTGGATGGTGCATGTGTGTTGACTATAGGAAGTTGAATCTTGCAACTTGCAAGGATCACTTTCCTTTGCCTTTCATGGACCAGATGCTGGAGCGCCTTGCAGGTAAGTCTTTCTACCATTTTCTTGATGGATATAGTAGTTATAATCAGATTGTAATTGCTCCTGAAGATCAAGAAAAGACTACCTTTATATGCCCTTTTAGTACTTTTGCTTATAGACGTATGCCTTTTGGTCTTTGTAATGCACTTGCTACTTTTCAAAGATGCATGATAAGCATATTTTCTGACTTTGTTGAAAAGATCGTTGAAGTGTTTATGGATGATTTTACTATCTATGGTGATACTTTTGGTCATTGTCTAGGAAATTTAGCTCTTGTTTTGGAAAGATGCATGGAAAATAATCTTGTTCTGAATTGTGAAAAGTGTTATTTTATGGTAGAACAAGGGATAATCTTGGGTCATGTGGTTAGTGCACATAGGTTAGAAGTTGATAAAGCTAAGATAGATATTATCTTGTCCTTGCCTTATCCCTCCTCCGTGAGGGAGATTCGTTCTTTTCTTGGACATGTAGGTATCTATCGAATATTTATCAAGGACTTCTCACACATTGCCGCACCCTTATGCAAGTTACTCGCCAAAGATGTCAACTTCATCTTTTATAAGGAGTGTAAGGTTGCGTTTGATTTGCTAGAAAGCAAGTAAACATTCGCACCCGTTATTCAGCCACCTAATTGGGATCTTCCATTCAAGATCATATGTGATGCTAGTCACTATGCTGTTAGTGCCATCCTTGGTCAAAGGAATGGCAAAGTTTTGCATGTTATTGCTTATGCTTCTCACACACTTGATAATGCTCAATGCAATTACCATACGACCGAAAAGGAATTGTTTGCTATTGTTTTTGCTCGTGAAAAATTTAGATCTTAATTACTTGGTACAAAGGTCTGACCATGGAGCTCTTAAAGTACCTTTTGAAGAGAAAGGAATCTAAGCCGAGATTGATTAGATGGTTCTTGCTCTTGTAAGAGTTTGATTTTGAAATTAAGAATAAGAAAGGAGCTGAAAACTTGGTAGTTGACCACTTGAGTAGATTAAATGCACAAGAGCAAGATGGTGTGCAAGTCAGAGAAACATTTCCTGATAAGCAGTTGTATGCACTTCACTCTTCTTCTCCATGCCCTTGGTATGCTAATTTAGTTAACTTTTTAGTTACTAATGAGGTACCCTCAGGTATGTCCAAATCCCAACATGATAAATTTTGAGCTAATGCTAAACATTATTTTTGGGATAATCCTTACTTGTGGAAATTTTGTGCTGATCAAATTATTAGGAGATATGTACCATAAGATGAATTTCATTCCATTCTTACCTTTTGTCATACATATTCTTGTGGTGGGCATTTTGGTGGTAAAAGGACAACACATAAGGTATTGGAATGTGGTTTCTTTTGGCTTTCTTTGTTTAAAGATGCAATTCAATTTGTTAAGTCATGTGATAGATGCCAACGTGTAGGGATCCACAAACTTCTATTTTCTTTGGTGAAATTTTTGATGTTTCGGGTATTGATTTTATGGGACCTCTCTTTTGGTTATCTTTATATATTGCTTGCTGTTGATTATGTATCTAAATGGGTGGAAGCACTTGCTACTAAATCTGATGATGCTAAATTGTTGTCAATTGTATGAAGACTAACATTTTTGACAGGTATGGAATTCTAAAAGCATTCATTAGTGATAGTGGCAACCACTTCTGTAACTGCTTATTTGAGGCTCTACTTAAAAAGTACCATGTTTTTCATAGAACCTCCGTAGCTTATCATCCCCAAACTAGTAGCCAAGCTGAAGTTTTAAATAGAGAAATCAAGTCTATTTTGGAGAAAACTGTGCAACCTAATAGGAAAGACTAGAGTCTTAGATTAGGTGATGCATTATGGGCTTATAGGATAGATTATAAAACACCTATAGGAATGTCACCCTTTAGGATGGTTTATGGCAAAGCATGTCATCTCCTAGTTGAACTTGAACATAGAGCTTTTTGGGCCATTAAGCAATGTAACGTAGATTATGTTGCTGTTGGAATCCATAGGAAGTTACAATTGCAGGAATTGGAGGAGATCAGGAATGATGCTTTTGAGAATGTAAGGATTTACAAGGAAAGGACCAAGGCGACACATGATAAGATGGTCAATAGAAAGGACTTCACCATTGGCCAAAAAATTCTCCTTTTCCAATCACGCCTTCGGTTATTTCCAAGTAAGCTTTGTTCTCATTAGATTGGACCCTTTTTTGTTACTAATGTGATTCCTTATGGCACTGTTAAGATCCAAAGTTTAGAAAGCAACAAAGTGTTCTAGGTGAATGGGCATTGGTTGAAACCTTTCTATGAAGGTTTTACCAGGCAAGTGGTGGATAATGTCGAGCTATCGCTATCCAGTTATGAGGAGTGAGCAAGCATGCAAGCATCAAGCCAATGATGTTGAACAAAAACACTCAATGGGAGGCAATCCATCATACAAAAATCAGATTTGCTTTCTTTTCTTTTCGGTTTTCTTTATTTGCATGTGTGTTTCACCTTTCCTTTCTTATTTTGATGTCGACATTGAGGACAATGTTGTGTTTAAGTTGGGGGAGGGGGGGAGATTTAGGTTTAATTTTTGCAAAGATTTAGGTTTAATTTTTGCATGAATTGTTAAGTTTGATGCATGATATGGTTCAGGTATAATCTGATCTTGTGTTCTTTAATGATGTCACGCCTATTTATTGATTGAACTTGATGATTCACTTGTAATTGCATGTGTAGCAAGTTTTTACATTTAAGTGTTTAATTTTTTTTAAATCTCCCAATGATTGATAAGATTTCTTATATTATGCGTGAGATTTAGTTGATAATGATTAATACATAAAATTGATGAATGTGTTTTTATGTAAGTTGTGAGCTTGATAGTTAAGGATTGACCTTGAAACTATGCCATATTGACTTAATAGATGATATTGCCTTGTGAGCTTTTGAACCTTCAACATATTTCTTTGATGTGTGCATTCTTTCAATGATATGATCTCTAAAACTTGCTTAATATCTTAATAAGACCTTATTTTTACATGCTTTCATGAATATGATAAAGGCATCTAGGATATTTAATCACTTTTAACCAAAAGCCAACCTAAAGTATGTCATCCCCTAGTGAGCCAATTTGAGCTTTTATATCTTTTTCTTTGCTTTACCCATGTTTAACTTAGCCTTGTTCTTATTTTATCTTCTACCCTATACAATGGACGTAGAGCATGTTTTTGGCAAGTTGATATGTGGAAAGGTTGGAATTGATGCATGGTTTCAATCAAATTTGTGGCTTGTTATGTAATAATGATGTTTCGGCATTACAAAATTGAAAGAATGGCCAAGTTTTAATGTGTTTATCATTTGGCCATTAAAAAAAACTGAAACACAAAAAGAGAAAAAGAATATGATTCCCATGAGTTTTTAATGTGAATTTCTTGATGGAAACGAAAAAGATCAAAGAAGTTGAGATTTGAGCTTTGAAAATTAAGAATGATGTACTTGGGTGCACACTTGTGCATGCATTCTATAATGTGTTATTCGCTCTACTTTCTTTGGTATTTAATCCTTTCTTATCCTTCTTTTAACTAACCTTTTAGCCAAGCCCCACTTTAACCTTGATTAAGTCCTTTTGATTTATGCATGTATGCTTTGTTAAGATTGAAAAGAAAGCTTATGGTAGGTTGTGTTCATTGATTGAAAGTTTGAGAGTTAAACATACAAGCCTTAAACATATGAGTGTTGGAATGTATATCAAGGAGAGGACCTATTATTTTGATATGGTGTGGATTTCATCTAACTTCTTAATGTTATTCAACTTGTTGCTTACATTTAAAGTGAGTTCATGTCTTTTATGTTTTGACCCTGGTTGTCTAAGTTCTAGTTATAATATTTGCATTCTTTGATATGGTTGGGAGATTAAGAGAAGAATTTGCACTTAAGTGATTTTCTTGCACTTTTTTTTGTTTTTTTCACACTTAGTTCTTAGTTCTTAGTTTCTGTTATTGTTTTTTTTTTGTTTTCTTCTTCTTTTCCTTAGCCAAGGACGAGCAAGAGCTAATTGTGGGGGAATTTGATGCACTCAAATTTTCCTATCTATTTAGTACCTTAACACTTAGTTTTTATTCTCATTTGGTGTCTAAAATGTCTAACTTATCTTGTTTTGTGTTCATGTACATTTGGACTTGAAATGAAGAACATGAACTAAAAGAAGCCTATTTAGCACAAATGGAAAAGAACAAGAATGGAAAAAGTTGCTAGAATCCTAATCCAACTAGGATTTGGTTTCCAACTTACACTAGGAATCCTACTTCATCTAGGATTTCCTATTTTGGTGAATCGTGGCAAAACAGGATTTCGGCAGCGACAATCATCGATGGATGAGTAATCCTAGTCCGACTTGGATTATGAGTCCTAGATTAGCAAGGATTCTTTTTTGGTAGTGCAAAAGGATATTTGTTAATGCAAATAGTTTCGTCAACGCAATTTCTAACGCGGCAGCAAGTTTCTAAGGTGTTTGGATTGTGATCTATGTGTGATGACGTGGCAAGCATTTATTGGACTAGATGTGCACATGTGAACCCTCTATCCTACTTGGCATCCACCTAGACATCCACACAAGCATCTCCGCCACATGGAAGACGCATCTAAAAGCTTCCATACCAATCTGATCTTATCTACTCCAAGTCTAAACCCTTTATGGATTCCTCTTCTCCTTATTCTCTAAGAAGTCTAAATCCTTTATGGATTCCTCTTCTCCTTATTCTCCAAGAAGTCCAAATCCTTTTTGGATTCCTCCTCCTTAGTTAGTATTCTACAAGGACTAGACTTCCTCTCTCATGAACAATATAAATAGGACCTAGTAGCTCATTATTTAAGATGAATTTTTTTACTATTCGCAGCTACTATTTGCTATTGTTCACGTGGCATTATTCACGTGAATAGTAGTTCTTTATTTTTTTCATCTTTTCTTCTTCACATTACAATTATTAGGGTTTTATTTTCAAGACATGCAAGGCTAATAAATTTGTTTCAATTGTAAAAGTAAGTAACTTTGAACTTCTTTTAATTCCATGAGAGTTTGAACTTCATAATCTTGTGTTTTGTGAGTTGTCCACATGTTTATGTTCCTACTCTTTAATACCGAAGCATGTTTGATTAATTAAAGTCTGGACAAGTTAATTAGGTGGATCCATAAACACATGCACATAACATGTGATTAATCTATTGAATCTTGATGATTGGAATAAATTGAAGGCCTTAGTGAGCACTTTCTCAATTGGAAGTTTAAACCATTGAATTTCTCTTAATAATTGCTTTCTAATTTCTTACTTGTTTTTCATTCAAATTTGGCCTTTATTAGCATTAGTTATTTAGTTTATTTAATTAGTTGTTTCAAGTTAATTTCACATACATATACAAAACCCGTTCTCGACTTTTGTTAGTTTTTATTACTAGTGTGTGCTTTGCATATTAGTTCTTTTTAGTTAATTGGTGTGTGTTTAGGTCTTCTTGATAGTAGTCTTAAGTGTGTGCTTGTTTAATTATTATTTTAGCAGCTAATTTCGCACCTATGCCTTTCTTAAATTTAGTAGATTTTTGCCTTTTAATTGAGAGTTGAATAATCACATTTCTTGCTTTTTGTGAGTTAGCTGCATATTTTATAGTTCTCTATGGGAACGATACTCTACTTGCCTATATCACTGTGTTAGCTTTTAGGGCTTAATTTGGAGGCATAACGACACCTTACGAGCACCCTTCTTCTTTTGGCTGCCCTTGCCCACGGACTTAGAAGAAGATGCCACATGAGCCTCTGGCCTATTGGCCCTGATATTTAATATCTCCGTATTCTAGAGGGCATTCATTAACTCACTCAAGGTGTAATTCTTGGTGTTGAGCTCATAGTCCAACTTAAACTGCTGAAAAGAGGAGTTTAAGCTATTGATGATCATGATCATCTGGGTTTCTGCATCCATTTATGCCCCAATCAACTTAACCTCAATAACCACAGAGATTACCTTAAGCATGTAATCCTGCATCGGTTCACCAGGCTTCTGTCTAAGATTGTGAAAGATTTGGATAGCTTTCACCTTTGCAGACCTGGTCCTCACACAAAACATCTTATATAGGTGATGGACCACTGCACTGGCATTTTGCATGCCTTCAAGTTTCTTTTGCAATATTGCACTAACAAGAGCCAGAATATAACACTTGGCAGTCTTATCATCATTCTACCATCGCTCATTTTGCTAGACTTGCTCAAGAGTTGATTTTTCACTCGAAGATGTAGGCTCATTGTCTATTAATACCTATGAAATTCGTTCATATTGGAGAACGATGTCGAGCTTACATCTTCGTTTATTAAATTTTTCTCCATTTTCCAATTTGTTATTAGTCAAGAGCATTGTGAGTGGATTCATATTGTGATAATTATTTCTGAAAATATAAATTATTAAAGAATGGGCATACTAGTAAAAAATATTGGAACTTTGTATAAAATCATGATGCATGTATGCATGATGATAGATTTAACAAAACTTTAAAAAAATTAAATCTTTATTCGACGGTTATTTTTCTTATCTATAACGGACTAAGTGACGATGGGCCATCTTATCCATTAAAAGAAAAACTGGGACTCAAAAAGCTACCAAGCATCTTCATGCCTAACTCTTTGAGAAGTGCCATAATTTGGTACATGCATTTAGCAACAGAGCTATGATGGGCAGGTTATTGATAAACCATGTTGAGTGTGCAACCATTTGATTCATCCACTAAAGGTACTTGCAAACCATGCCTCGGTGGGAGGTCACGTTTGCTACCAATGAGTGGACTTATCCTTTAGGAGACCCAAACTATGCAAGGTCTAGGATTCATGTCCTTCGGTGGGGAGTAACACTTCACCACATGCAAATGGGTCATCTTATAGAGACCGTGGACTCTCACATGAGCATCCTCTCCCACTCAATCCTTTTTAGTCTTTAGGTTTTAATAATTACCATCTTGTCTAAATGCAATTTATTAACCATCCTCTATTGTTTCATTATATATCTCATACATAATGAATGCCTGGCAAAACCTAGGGTTGGCAATTTTTCTAAATGGCATACATTCATATAATATTGCATATTATTTGCATCCATTCATCTCATGAATTAAATAGCTACTTTTGGTTGTCCATCCTAGAAAATTAAAAGAAAATTACAAGGCCTTTAGGCCCAAAAATTCTTCTTGGACTTGGATCTTTCGATTAGAACTCTTCACTCGCACTACCCAGCCCATTTAGTAAAAACAAGTTAATGACATTTTTTAAAAAATAATTTATAAATAAAAATTCCAGCACTTGAAAAATCAAGAATTAACAGAATTTAATAAAAATAAAAATTGCCATTAACATAAAATGAAAACCAAAACCATTTACCTAATTTTATTTGATCCATGTGGCTTCTCCGTCTTCAAAATTACAAAATTTTATATAGTACAAAAAAATAAGACAAGGAGGAAACATGGCGATGATAGGCTACCCTCCTTGTTACAAACCAATCAAAGAAAATTTACAAGGTAAATTGATTTTCCATGGACAACCAAAAGAGCAAACCAAAACATACTTAGCATATATTTTTATCACATAAAAAAATTACAGCATAAATAATGTAATTTAATTGCCAACCCGTGCCACATATAGGAACCGAATCATGCATAATAAAACTATCTCTGATTCTAGTTGTTGGATCGAAAATAAAAACATGTTTGGTTTGGCTAAACGGTAGATTCAAAACTTTTTCTAAAATAAAAAATACACAGTGGAAGCATAAACACCAAACAACATGATTTCAATCCATACATGATACGGCATAAAGAAAATAAATATAATAAGAACATGATCAGAATTTTTACCGACTCCTTGGTATAGATTTGACCTCTTGCTACTATGTCCTCAACCAATCCAATCGACCACTTTTTGTCCTTGGATAGTTTGGTTATCAAGATCCTTTGGTGGGAAAGGAGAAGAAAAATTGGATAGCAAATTTTTTCTATATTCGGTTAGCTTAAAGAAAAACAATAAGACCTCGTTTTCTTTGCTATTGCTGATGGTGTGGAGACCTTGGAGAGAGACTAAAAAAATTTACATGTTAATTGCATTATAACTAGAAACGAAAGCAAATGTCTTTACAAGTTCATCCCTTTTGCATTAATGGGAGAGAGTGAGAGATTTAAAAGCCATGCACGTTTATTTTAGCATAACATGATAAAAGACATTCATGAAAAATGAAAGGACGTAAGCTTCTCCACTCACATTTTTGGTACATGCATCATATATGAGCATTTGATCAAAGTTAACAGAAAAAAGTTCTTCCAAAGCCAACACTTGTACGTTACCTATCATCAATACATGTTCATGAGTTGTATTTAAAAAGACACCCATTAAAACCATTTTAAAGACACTTGGACGTTAGCTATACTAACAAGTGCAATTAAGGTTTGTGAAAACACTTGCCAACAAAAAAATTAAAAAGGAGAAGCATGACTGAATTCTACATTGTAAGATTTAGTTTTGCTTATCCTTTCCCCTTTTTGTAATTTTAATTCAATTAATCTAATTAATTGATTCAAAATCCAGCCCAATATTAAAAGTTCCTTTGGGCTTATAATTAACAATTAATTAGTGTGAGCCCAACATTTAATTATAGGCTTAAACCTGATTTAATTAACTCTTAATTAAATTGTTCCGATCTTATTGGCCCAAATCCAATTCATTCATTTCTCTCCAAACTCTCTCATTTTCTTTCCAATAGCCTCTGTTTATTTTTCTTACTTTCCTTGATAACCTCCTAGAAGCCAAGTGGGGAATCTAATTGAACTTAAATAATTCAAGCTCTAATAAGCCCAGAATTAATTTTAATCTCATTAGAATTAATTACAACTTATTAACCAAATGTCATTCCACTAAAGACAATTAGCTAAACTCTTAAATTACTTAAAATTATGAGAAAACGCATTTCAATATATTAATATGATGTCTAATTGCAAACTAGATTATGAACCATATTATATCCATCCACTCAATAAAGGGTAAAATGACCATTTTGATCTTATGTTGGTTTTTCCTTTTAGATCTCCTGTTGACTCTACATGGTGATTAACACAAAAGATTTAATATTGGTGTTAAGACTTGATGAGTGGCTAGTCCATCAAACTACTAGCCTCAGTTTAATCACCAATCTCCGTAAAACATCTAGAAGTGATGATATCACTACGAACTCTTTATTTTGAGTGAATGTTCCTGATGCATGTTTCAATTAATAATTCCAACATACATACACTAGATTAATGCCATGTAAAAATCCATTACAATCATATCAAAAATTATAACAAAATACACGAATTCACTACTCATCAAGATTGTGGTTTGTAATGAACGAATGTTAAGGTGTATGTTTCAAGCTTAATGTAACCCACCTACTTTATTCTTTAAAAACATACACGATTCTAAATTCATCTAATAGTGCGATTACCAATAGTCAACTAGTATCATGATTTAAAACTCATCATTCCCTTGAAGGAAACTCCTTTACTTACACGGAGGAAAATCGCAATACTACAGTCTAAATCGTATCAAGTGACCAACTTGATTATTTGAATGTGAATCAATTAATTTAGATCCTAATAATATACATGTTTCTCATACATCTCCATGTATGTGTATATTACTTACAATGGAACCTTGGTACCTTATGACTAGTTATATTATGCTCATACAAATAAAACCAATCTCTTTTGTTTTATTAATAATAAATATTTTCATTACAATATGTAATTGGAAGAAAATTAAGTTATATGTAAATACACTTGCTTTCCAGGGCACTATATTTACATAACTCTAACACATGCAATGCATGATAAAATCAAGAACATATATTCTTTTATAATGAATTGGAAACCAATCCATCTTATACCATTAGCCCCTAGACAAGTGTATGAAGATCAAATAAGAGTTCAAAGGGAGAGTGACACAGCAAGAGAGAGTGAAGCTGAGATTAGTAAAAAAAAGGAGTAAAAAGAAAGGAGTGGCTGGAATTGATAGGAGAGAACAAGAAGTAACTTTGAGTGGAGAGGAAAAAGGAGTAGATCAAGGAAGCATGCAAGCTTTTATGCAGAAGAGAGTGATGTTAAGAGGGTGGTGTTTTCAAAGAAGCCGATGATCATACTATTGTACAAAGAGTCTTATTTTAATACTGATGTTCCTAGTAGATTACCACCTATTATGGGAATAGAACATCAAAATGATCGTGTTATTGGTGCTTCAATTTCAAATCGACTAACTTATAGAAGTAATCCTAAGGAGATAAAGGAGCTTCAAAGGCAAGTTGAGGAATTGATTGAAAAAGTGTTCCTTTTGCATGGATAGGATCGTTTTTCTTTGTTTTGTTGTAAGTGGGACAAGTGTAGAGGTCAACGAAGAAAAGGTAAAGGCTATCCAAGAATGGACAACACCTAAGTCTATCACATATGTAAGAATTTTCTATGGGTCAGCTAGTATAGGCATTTTGTTAAAGATTTAGCACCATTATAGCACCAGTTATTGATATTGTAAAGAAAACTATTGGTTTTAAGTGTGGTAGTGATCAAAAGAAGAATGTATTAAATTTGATTAAAGATAGGTTGTGTTAATCACCTTGTTTGGAAAGGGCTAGACCTCTTCTAAGCTTCTCATATCATAATCTCAAGTTCCAAATGGATTTTGTAAGAAAATTTCCTACATTGTATAAGAAAATATAGTATTAATTGCATCTAACGAGAATTAAATATCGTCTTTATCAAGAGTTTGTTTCATGGATTTAGTTATCTTACAAAAAACTTCCTCTTCTTGTCCTTAAGATTAGTTTCTCATTATGTATATCTATAATTTCCTTAGTTTCCTCTCACATATTTCCTGTCATGTACAACTAAGGACGGTCATCCTAAGATCAAATTAATCTCCACATCATCCTCCATAACAAAAACCATAAAGTCAATATGAAATACAAATTTAACAATATTTGGAAACTCATTCTCTACAATATGCTAGCATCAACTTAATGACCAATTGAATGACGATCTTAGTATTGGTTCACCCAATCCTAATTCTTTAAATGTGTTAAGTCATCAAATTAATTCCGGCTTCTAAGTTCGCTAGTTATCTATTGATTAATAAACTACTAATTGTACATGAGATAGTTAAACTCTTGGGATCTTTTAAAATTCTATGTAGCTTCATTGTATCAAGGTGGAGCATACATTACTTACCATAATTGTTAACATTCCTCAAGTTTCTTGTTCTTCATAAAGTGATCTTTTAGGAACTTGGTAGTATATGTGATACATCTTCAACAAAATGGATGTTAATATGGAGTTTTCAAAAAAGATATAATAACTAAACAAATTGCTCTTAATCATTAATTATATGTATAGGGCATTAAAACAATCCTATTTAGCTTTAACTTTTGGAGAGCACCTTGTCTTAATGGTCTTAGTGCTCTATTTTTTTTCAAATATCATGGAATTTGGAATGAGTAAAGTTCTCAAAAGTGGTTGCGAAGTTTCTTTCAAATGAAAAAATATAAAGGAATTAACTAGGATCCATATATGCCACATACCTAGCAAGAATGACCTTTTAGTTTGTAAGATTATAAGCCCATCTTATGTTGTAATGTTGTCTATAAAATTATTGCAAAGATGTTAGCGTATAGATTATGAGGCACACTCAATTCCATCTTCAAGGTTTGATTGTAGGGGACAAATTGCATCTACTGTAATAACTATTTAAAGATTACCATAGAACCAAAGTCGTTAATAGTTATATAATACCAATTGATAGCCATTATACTTTGAACTTAATGGTATAGGATCTCATGTTTGAGGAAATGGAACTCATTGGATGTCTACTACTCACCATAAATTGGATCAAAATATGCATCACAACCATTTGATTCAACATTTTTATTAGTGGATAAACTATTTAAACATTCAATATACTTAAGGGAATAATTTAGGGGGACCCCTTCTCCCCTTCTCGTTAGCATCTACCAATAAGTCATTTCAAGACTAACTGATTGAAATATCATAGAAAGGGGCAACTTCACTAATGAGAAACCCCAAGGCTAAAGAACCCAAAACCTTTTAAACGCATATTTTCGATAGGACAAGGACAAGAAGAAATCCCTAACCCTAATGAACCTCTAATCAATTATATGAAAGGAAACACATATACTGAGATTGATTTGAAAATAAGAATACAAATTCGCTACAAGTGATTACCGTAATAAGAATTATATTCTTGATGTAAATAGAAAAACACAAGCAATCATCCCTTAACCAATCTAAAACCCTAAACAATGTTTATTATGATGTATTTATACCATTTGAAAGAAAGAAACCTAACTATGTAAAAGGCCTTTAAACATGGGGCTCCCACCAAAATAACTGAAGTACAAACTAACATTTCTAAAATATAGCCCATTAAACTTAAAAGATTTAAATTAAATGAGCTAAAAGTTATTAAAGGTCCATTTCACTCAAACAAGCCCAATTATGGGTTGCCCAAAGTTACGCTTCCGACTTAAAATAATTAATTAAACAAAAATGAAAGTCCTCTTGTACATTCCACCCAACTTGATTAGTTATGATGCCATTGACCCTCATTGTTTCTTGAGATTCCATGCCATCTACAATTAAGCGCATATAGTAAAGAAATGCTTCTTTGAAATTCTTAGCTCTCAATATTATCAATAGTCCTTCTGGCATTACTAGCTTATCTTTGGTTCCACTTTTCTTATAAAGTGTCACAGTAATACATCCCCTCCCTCTTTATAAGGATTCATCCTCGAATCTGAATCAAAGTCAAAAGGAGATAAGTCAGAAACATTAAAAGTAGCACTAACATTATATGCATATGGCAAATCTATCTTATATGCATTGTCATTGATGCGTTCCAACAGTTAGAATGGTCCATCACCCCTTGCATCAGGTTTTGACCTCCTTTGTTGCGGAAACCTTTCTTCTTGCATATGCACCCAAAGCCAATGACCTAATTCAAAGAGAACTTGCTTTTTTCCTTTATTTGCTTTTTATGTGTACATGCGATTCTTTTTCTCAATCTATTCACGCACTTTCTCATGTATTGTTTTAACCAAGTTAGCCTTCTTCTAGCAATTTAAGTCAAAGGTAAAGGCATCAAATCTAATATAGTTAACGGATTAAAACTATACACAATTTTAAATGGAGAATAACCTGTAGAAGAATGTGTAGAATGATTATATGCAAACTTAATGAATGGTAGACAATCTTCCCAAGTTTTCAAGTTCTTCCCGAAAATTACAAGCGACTTGGTTCCTAAAGTTATATTAACTACCTTAGTTTGTTCATTAGTTTGGGGATGACATATAGTAGAAAATAAAATTTTAGTACTCAACTTTCCCCACAAACTTTCCAAAAATGACTTAGGAACTTGACATCCCTATCTAAAATAATGGCTCTTGGCATATCATGAAGTTGAACCACTTCCTAAAGAGAAGATTCGTAATAATTGTTACATCATTTTTTTTCTAGCTAGCAATGAAGTGAGCCATTTTACTAAATCTTTTCACAACAAAAAATATGATATATCTACCATTCCTAGTCCTAGGTAAATCTAATACAAAGTCCATAGATATATCAGTCCAAGGCTCACTAGGTACTCGTAAAGGTAAAAAAAAACCATGATTTAGCTTATTTACATGCAATACACTTGGCACAAACCCTTTCCACGTATATTCTCATACTTGGCCAATGAAAATGATATCTAAACATATATAAGGTCTTTTGCAAACCAAAATTCCCCATTAACCCTCCACTACTTAATTCTTTGGCAAGTAACTCTCTAATAGAAAATGCAGGAATGCAAAGTTGTTTAACCCAAGATATCCTTCCTGTTTATAGAACTTATCAAATGCAACATGTTCACAAGCGGATATACATTAGCAAAATCAACATCTATATACAAATCTTTCAAATGCTCAAATCTAAGTAACTTAGAAGTAAGGATAGAAATCAAAGCATACCTTCTCGATAATGCATTAGCCATAACATTTTTCTTACCTTACTTGTATTTAATCATGTATGAAAATGTTTTAAGATATTCAACCCAAATTGCATGCCTTTTTCTCAATTTCCCTTGTCCCTTCAAGTACTTGAGAGATTGATGATCACTATGTATCACAAATCCCAAATTTCAAGAACTCTCACCAAGGCATAAAGCTCCTTATCATAAGTGTGTTGGAATTTTATAGCTTAAGTGCTACAAATTCCATCTGATGCACTAAGGTATATTTAAAAGTTCTTAGGTTTCATGTAAGGAGCTAACCCTCAACTCAAGGGAGCTCAATAAAGCTCATGTAAGCTATAAGTGGGTTGACATGACTTTCCCTTAGCTCAAGTGTCTAAATCTAGCTTAAGGTGAGCTTGTGGGAGATTATTAAAACTAGCTAACAGCTAGAAATTACTTCATGGGCAAGGTCTCTGGTTCAAGTCAACTCCAACTCATGCTCCTTAATTAGCTCTTTTAGCTTAACTAGTGTGAACACATTTAGCTTCAATTCTCAAAAATCAAAGATGAGCTGGGTAATCTCAATTGAGTTAGCTTGAGTTGGAGTTGAAACCTAAAGCTTAATGGGCAAAATTTAACTTAAGGAATCTAGCGTGCTTGAGTGCACAATGGAGAGTAGGGTGTACCATGAGCTATAGCATGCCATAATGCATCTTCCCATGTGTGCATTTAGAGTGCAAGTTCATTGTCTCCACATGGATACATGAATTTGACCAAGAGGTTGAATTAGGCCAATGGGGAAGATTCATCATGTACCTTTCCTTAGAACGAACATACATGATACCCTTTCACCAAGATATGTGTACTTTGGATGAAATGATTTGTTGTTTAGCCACTGGTTGTGACCATTTAGCCAAAAGAAGGAGTTCATGTACAAGAATGAATGGTCATGAGTGTACCATCGTAACTTTAAGTGAAGATACATGACTCTTTGCAAAAGGATGTGTCCCTTGGCTAAGAGTCATGATGTTTTGCCAAGAAACATAACTCTTGGAAGAGTCATGACTCTTCAAAGGCACCTTTTGGTGGCCTATAAAAGGGAATTTCGTAACTCCTTTGAGTTTTTTTTCTTTGGTCGAATACTACACTCTTCTCCCCATCTTTGAGCTGAAAGCACTCCCTTCTTTCAAGTCTTCATTCATTGAAGCACTCTCCCGTAAAATAGTTGTTAAGCTTATTAAGAGCATTGTGGGTGAACCATAAGGATTGCTACTTTCACAAGTTAGCAACTCTTCCGACCTTAGTGCATTGTGATGAGATCACTCTACTCCATCCATTCCAACCATGACGAGTTGTAGAAGAAGGAGAAGCCATAATGGATCTCCACAAGGGAGGCAAAACCTCAAGCATACAAGGGGTTATTGTTGCATTTCAAGTTAGTATATCATCTTACCCTTCTTAGTGACATGTGTAGGATCTTGTATGCTTATGAAATCATGAGATTTCTTATTTAAGTTATGGTCTAAAATCAACAAATGGTATCAGAGCTTTAAGTAGAAAACATGATTTGAAATGATTTTATGATTATAAAATTGATATACTAATATGTTGGTATATTTTTTTAGCGCAATCATGATAATGGCATGTGAACGTATTTGTTGCTATATGTTCTATGTGTCATAGTTTCCATGTTAAATTGATGGATGAAAGCATGTTGAAATATTTCTAATTGAATGCTAAATGTATTTCTTTTGCTATGTTTTAGCATGAAATAGTTGATTCTAATGCATGTTGCTTGATTAAGTATTGTTGTGGTAGAAATGCACTTGCATGTGATAATTGCATTAATGTAGATGGCATGTAAGAATAATATTGCTAAATTAAATAAAGACCACAAGCTTGATGGAGATAATTACTCCATTTGGAAACAAAAGATTCAATTCATCTTAACTGAGCAAGATACACTTGATGTGCTTTTCCATACGGTCGAGCCACCAATGGTGGGTAGAAACTCTAATGCCTATAAGGCATACAAAAAGAAAGATTCTACGGCTCATGTTACTCTCTTGAGTACCATGGTTGATGAACTCATGGTGGATTTCTCTATTCTTGAGTTGGACAAAGCCATACAGATTTGGCCAAGACTAAGTATAGAGATGTTTCTTGGGAGAAACAAAGAGCTATGATTCTCAAGTTTAAGAATTATAGTAAGAGGGCTAACCACACCTTGAGTGCCCACTTAAGTGGGATGTCAAACACAATTCATCAACTCAAATCTATTGGTAAAGTGTTCATTGATGAGCAACAAGTTCAAACAATAATTTATTCTTTGCATGATGAGGAGTGGCAATTGATGAAAGTCAATTTACACCACAACTCTCAAATCAAGTCATTTGATGACATTGCAAGGCACTTTCTGCTAGAGGCAAAGGTGATGGCCATCAAGAATCATTCAAAGGCATATGTTGCTGGAACTTCCTTTCACCACAAGAACAAGTTCAAAGGGAAGAAGAAAAGGAAGGATGGTCAAGACAATGGGAACGGTGCCTCCTTGAAAATGTTCAAGAAGGAGCACAACAAAGCCAAGTTGAAGTGCTTCAGGCAATAAAGGACACTTTGTAAATGAGTGCAAAGCACCTCTTAAGGTACATGATCCCTTTTCTACTTCATTTGTGAATGTTGTGTCATGCACGTACTTAACTAAATTTGATTCTATGTGGATTATAGATTCAGGAGCAACAGACCATATAGCCAAAAAAAAGGTCTTAGTTCATGGCCTTTAGGAAGTTGCCAAAGGGAGCAAAGCATGTTTTTATAGGGAACAATGCAAGCCTTGAAGTAGAAGGGATAGGAACTTGTAGAGTTCCTCTGACCAATGGACATTTGTTGTCAATTGATGTTCTATATATACCTAAGATTTGTAGAAACTTGGTTTTTGTATGTTCCTTGTTAAAGTTTAGATATTGCTTGAATTTCTTTAATAAATTTTGTGGATATTATTAAAGATAATGCAATCGTGTGTTCTTGTTTAGTAAATAACGGGTTGTTTGAATTGAACGTGAGTGTTGCTACTTCTAGTTGCCATGTAACTGAAGTTACTACTAAGATGACTTGGCATGAGCATTTGGGATACATTGGAGAAGAAGAAAGTATGACTAAGTTGGCCACATGTGGCTTACTTGGATCATTGTCAAAGATCTCTATACCAAGTTGTCAATCATGTCTTGTTGGCAAGGCCACAAGAAAGCCTTTTGACAAGGCAACTAGAAGTCAAGAAGCTTTATAATTAGTTCACTTCGATCTTTGTGGACTAATGAGAATTGTATCTAGGTTTAGATACGTTATCACATTCATTGATGATTGTACTTAATTTTACCCTTGTGTTCCTACTAAAGCATAAGTGTGAAGCGTTGTGGTGCTTTGAAACATACTTTCACTTAGTGGAGAATCAGTTGGGTAAGAAGATCAAGTCATTGAGGACTGATCGTGGTGACAAGTACATGTCAAATGATTTTAAGGCATTTGTCACCAAAAGGGCATTATGAGGCAGCTCACACTTCCTTGGACTCCACAACAAAATGTAGTAGCCAAAAGGAGGAATAGGACTCTTATGGATATGGTGCGATCCATGATGGCCAAGGCCAACTTATATTGCCTATTGGGGAGATGCATTGCTTAATGCAACACATATTTTAAATAGAGTGCCCTCTAAGTCTATTAATTCTATGCCATATGAGTTATGGTTGAAGAAAACCCCTAACTTAAGCTATCTTCGTCCTTAGGGATGTGCAGCTTATGTACATACTACATATTTCCCTCTTGGGAAATTAGGCCCTAGAGGGACAATGTGTGACTTCCTTGGTTATTCTGAGCATTCTATAGGTATGTCTTCTTGAATGCAAGTCACAAGATTGGAAATGTCTTTGAATCAAGAAACGCCAACTTTATTGAGGATGAGTTCCCTAAAGTTGGTGAATGCTGTGATTTAGATGTGATGGAAGCACCACTGACTACACCTTTCGTGGTGGAAGTTCCTCAACAAGAGGCTATTCAAGTACCTCCTGCATCCCCACTTCTTAATGAACAACAAGAAGTTCTTGATGAGCAAGTTCAAGAGGGAGTTGAGGGAGTTCAAGAACCACATGATCAGGCTATAAGGCAGGATTATGATGAGCCTCCTCGCATGCCTAATTTGAGACAATCAAATAGGCAATTTGGACCACCAAAAGAATGGTGAATTTTTTAGGAAAGTGAGGCAAACTTGGTGTCATGTGAGATTGATGAACCAAGTAATGTGCAAGAAGTTTTTGAAGGTGTTCACAAAGAGAAGTGGCTAATGGCAATGCAAGATGAGATGAATTCTGATGTAACTCACCAAGACAATGGAGACTTGAGGATGCCAATGGGTCCAATTACAAGGTCACGCTCCAACAAGCTCAAGGCAC
>JAOSBN010000178.1:15729123-15812568 GCA_027563595.1 Erythroxylum suave | reverse complement strand
ATAACTGTACAATATATCAGTAGACTATTTTGCAAATTTTTAAAATTTCAGGGACTATTTTATAAATATAAAAAATTATCCGGTACGGTAGCCGATATTGTCCGGTACCGGTACAGTACCGTTCCAGAACTGAATCCGGTACCGAGTCCGGTACGGTATTCGCAACATTGTTATAACCCATTAATAACCACAACCAATTTTTTAAGGAATATAAGGGTTTGTCTTTACATCAATAATCAATTCAAAATATTGAAATACCTTGGGTTAAATGCTTTCTTTTTTGGGTAAATTTGATTAAATGTAATTGAATTGTTAAGTAGTTTTTCTACCTTTGCTTTTTATCTACTCCAATTTATGTCTTAAGGTGCCCTTTTTCTTTATTTTGTTTTATTAACTTGGCAAAAAGATAAGCTTTACCAATTCCTATAGATCCGACTCTGCTCATCGCTATATATGATTAATTTGTGATTAAAGTAAAATTATAATTGCTGGATTCAATACTTACCATAGAGTTAATAATTTTAATTTAAAGTAATAAGTCGATTAATTAGCAAATTGGAATTTTAGAATTGAACGTATAGATGAATTGTGTTATTGATTTCTAATTTTAAAATGGCTAATTTGATTACACAGTGATTTGCTTTTTGTTTTTGATTTCTAATTTTAAAATGGTTAATTTGATTACATAGTGATTTGCTTTTCGTTTTTATTGAATATATTAATCATGATCGGATAGAATTCCTCGTACGAAGTCTCTAGACTTTCTTATTAATAACAAAATTTCCATATTGTTTTTCTTTTTTGTTTGCAACTAAATATAGTTCATGAAAAAAATTGAAGAACAAAAAGATAAAAAAGGAAAATAAATTTGCGGTGGTATGAAAGAAAGTTCTTCGCCTCCATTACCAGCTAGAAATAGAGACGAAAAACTTACAACTCTCAACCTAAAACCTCTCACAACTTATATCTTTAAAAATGATATGCAATCTCATATATATGATTTCCTCTTTGGATGTATCTCATTTGATTTTATCTTATGTATCTCATATGATCTTTAATATCTTACCAGATACCAAAATGTGTATAAATACATGTAAAGCTATTCAACAAAATACAAGAAATTCAATTCAATTACATACCAAATGCCTTCTTCTTCTACTACTTTTTCATGGTATTAGAGCTGATACATTAGCTACAAACACTTCATCTTGTTCAGCCACACCCGCCCATAATCCTACAAGTAACACTAACCACAAACAGTCATTTTATCAAACACCTAACAGACACAGCAGAAAAAACAAACTCCTATCACAACAATTACAATGGCCGACCTTACCTCTCCTACTCTGCCATTCAACCAAATCACAGATTTCTTAACCATATAATTAGACTCATCTAATTATCTCATTTGGCATAATCAAATTCAAGCTATTCTTATTACCTCTGACCTTATTGGATACGTTAATGGTGATATCCTCCCACCCTCTACAACTCCAAGTGATGTGTCTCCCAAATACATCAAGTGGCATACACTTGAACGACTGGTCTATTGCCTCCTCACCGCGTCCCTGTCCAGCTCTGCCGTAAGACTTGCCATTGGATGACCACTGTTTGTGATCTCTGGTGGACTCTTAAATGTCATTTTTTGTAGCAATCTAGCTCCCAACGCTCTTTACTTTGACGCAAGCTTCATACCTTAAAAAAGGGGGACCTCGATCACTGATTTTCTTACCATGGTCACCAACACTACTAATGAACTTGCTGCTATTGGCGATTCAATCTTGAACGAATACCTTGTCCTCTTAACTCTCAATGGTTGACTTCCGAACTACAAATCATTCATCACAGCAATTGAGCAACGCGAATAACCCGTCTCATTTAGTGACCTTCGAGCAAAACTTCTTGTCCACGAGCAACGACTCTTGTCTTTTCGCTCTTCTATTCCATGAGATGTGCATTTGTTGTTTCTTTTGCAGGTTCTCAACCCACCAGTGGACGCAGTAGTAGCAGAGGAGTGCAAGGACGAAGGTGCTCATTCTCGCATTCCTTCAACCCTAATGGGCTCCTTGGATAGCGGGAGATGAATGATGGGTCGTGTCACATGACCTTCTCCAGCTCTAGTAGGCCTGCCCACAACAACAAAAACACCTTTAAGCCCGCAAACCCATCCACCTATGACCTACACTCTCAAGCCTATTACATTAATTCGAACCAGACCCAACCCAATCATTTAGCCAGCAGCCCAATTACCTAAATAAACCTCCTATCTAATGTCAGATTTGTTGGAAATGGGTACATATTGTAGCTCACTATCGGTTCAAATGTTCTAAATCTCGAAATAATCTAATTCACCCTCCACTTGACCCTACAAATCTTTCCATTGCCTTCACTGCATTAAATATTCAAGATTCTTCAGGTCCTTCCTTTAGCACTATCACCGAATAGCTTTTAGATACTGGTGCCACCAATCATATGACACCGAGTTCTCATCTTGTTGAATATGAAATCCCATACAATGGTCTAAATCAAGTGATTGTCGATAATGGACAAACTCTTCCTATTTCTTCTACTGGTATTATTACTTTTTCTACAAAAAGGCGTTCCCTTCAACACAACAATATTTTAATTGTCCTAAATCTTACTGCAAATCTACTTTCTATTGCTAAGTTCGTGAAAGATAACTCTTGTTTTATTGAATTTAATCCATTTGATTATATTGTGAGGGATCTCAAAACCAAGACGTCACTATTTGCAAGATCCATCCACAATAATCTTTATCCTATCCAGATCCCACACCATTTCAATAATTTGATTACTCTCTAAGCTACGTCCACTTCGCTCAATTTGTGACATCAATGTCTAGGTCACCCCTGTTCTGCCATACATTTTAGGATGTATCTTCCTTTTAAATTTTCATCACATGTAATGAATAATTATACTTCTTGTTTATTAGGAAAAAGTACTTGTCTATCATTTCCTTTATCTTCTCGTGTCTTTGTCATGCCATTACAAGTTATTCATTGTGATATTTGGGGACCGTCACCATCCATCTCTCTTTTTGTTTATCACTACTTTATTTTTCAATGATGACTTCAGTCGGTACACTTGGATTTTTCCTTTAACTCACAAAAATCAAGCTCTTTCTTAATTTTAAAACTTTAAAACAAATATTGAAAATCTCTTTTCCACTACCATTAAAACTTTGCAATGCGATGGAGCTTCTGAACTCATCAAAGGCATTTTTTCCACATACCTCACCACATATGGCATCTCTTACTGCATTTTGTGTCCTCATGTTCCACAACAAAACGGCCTTCCTAAGCAAAAAATTCGTCACGTCACTGAAACTAACCTTACTCTTCTCCTACCTGCCTTTCCACCTAAATCCCTATGGTTCGATGCATTCTCTACAGATACAAATCTCATTAATCTATTCCCAAAACCTATCCTTCATCACAAATCCCCTTATGAAATTCTTTTTCTCTAGCCACCTCATATGTCTCACGTTCATGTTTTTGTTTGTGCTTGTTTTCTTCTCCTTGGGGCAACGTGTATAGACAAACTTACCCCAAAATCTATAAAATGTGTCTTTATTGGGTATTCGGCACAACACAAAGGATATCGTTGCATTGATCCAAACACCACCAAACTTTACATCTCTCAACATGTCTGTTTCTTTGAAAATATTTTTCCATATGCCACTCTCCCTTCCATCACTCATAGCACACCCTCTATTTATAACCTTTACTAGTGACACTCGTTCCTTCCCCACCTGAGACCATATCAACCCCTTCACTCCCTTTCCCATTACCTCAACATCCAATGATTACTCGCACACATGATAAAACTCATGTTCCCTAAATCCCGTATGATTATGTCACCTATTCTACCCATACACAAACCTCACATGAACCCGATCCCACCTCCTTCATTCAAACCAACAAATACCCACACTGGTGACAAGTTATGCTTGATGAGTTCACTGCTCTACATCGCAAAGGCTATCATCAGACTCCTGGTATAGACTATATAGATACTTGTAGTCAAACCTACTACAATCCACCTCATCACCACTATTGCTCTGTCTAAAAATTGGTCCATTAGTTAACTTGATGTCATAAATGGCTTTCTTAACGGACACCTCTAAGAATCGGTTTACATGGCTTAACCTCCTGGCTTTATTGACCCTCACAAGCCTTCTTATCTCTGTTGTCTTAAAGATGCCCTCTATGGTCTAAAGCAGGCTCCGCGAGCTTAGTTTCTTCGACTAAGCCAAAAACTACTTGATCTCAAGTTCATCTCTACTAAATCAAACACTTCCCTATTTGTTCATACCACCTCTTCTCATACCACATTTCTTCTAGTCCATGCTGATGATATCTTAATAACTAGCTCTTCACCTTCTTTCATCACCAATCTCATTCATGACCTAAACACTGAATTTTCCATTAAAGATCTCGGCCTTCTTCATCACTTTCTTAGTATGGAGGCCAAGCGCACTCCTACTGGACTCCTACTTACCCAAATTAAATACACCATAGATCTTCTTCTCTGCATATGTTTTACTTAATCCAAACCTGCCATCACACCAATAACCCCCACTCTTCCTCTCTCAAAAAACCATGGAGCACCTCTCACTGATCCTTCTAAATATCGAAGTACGATTGGTGCTCTCCAATATCTCTGTCTCACCCTCCCTGATATTCAATTTGTAGTCAATAAAGTCTCTCAATTTCTCCATTTTCCTACCGACTCTCACTGGACCGCTGTTAAATAGATACTTCGATACCTTTGCTCTACACCCCCTTTTGGTATCCACTTTACTTGAACAACCTCTCTTTTCATTCATGCTTACTATGATGTTAACTAGGCAGGTTGTCCTGATAATAGTCACTCCACTTCTGGATATTGTGTCTTTCTTGGACCAAATCTAATTTCTTGGAGTGCTAAGAAATAACCCACTATTACCAGATCTAGTACTGAAGCTGAATACTGAAGTATAGCTCTTGCTGCTGCTGAACTTTGTTGGCTTAAATCTCTCCTTAGTAAAATTTGCTTCCCTTACCTCATGCCTACGCTTTGGTAAGATAATATTGGTGCCATATTTCTTGCTGCAATTCCAATCACTTAGACTTGCATAAAACACATTGAGATTGATATTCATTTTTTCAGAGATCTAGTTACTAACAAGACACTATCAATTCAACATTTTTCTTTAAGCCATCAAATCGCTGACATCGTGAACAAAGCTTTACCTTCATTCGCCTTTCAAAAATTTCGAGACAAGCTCACTATGGCCAGCCACTGTGAGCTTGAGGGGGGCTGATAAATATATACAGATCTTCATGCAATCTCATAGATATGATTTCCTCTTTATATGTATCTCATTCGATTTTATCTTATATACCTGATATGATCTTCAATATATTATCAGATACCAAAATGTGTATAAATACATGTAAAGCTATTCAAAAAAATACAAGAAATACAATTCGATTACATACCAATTGCCTTCTTCTTCTTCTACTACTTTTTCAATAAGTTATCTTGTAAACTTTACCTTCAACTTCATTCTTCTTCAAATCAAGATTGGTATCTAATATGATTGGAAAAACTCATTCGATTGGATTATCCGTGCCTCCAAACCACACAAGAAGGACAATTTGCTTTTCAAAACTACTTTCACCCTCACAATCTACAATATATGGAGGGAGCATAATTGAATAATCTATAGGAAGGAGCAAACTAGCCCATATCAGCTTGCTGAATCCATCTTCAATGAGATACGAAGTCTGGTGTCAAAGAATCAACTCACTACTTATCCAACAATATGAAAGCACGATGGCTTTTATAAACTAGTTGCTGGATACATTACAACTTAGTATTAGTGTTTTGCCATTGTAAAGATTACCTTTTAGATTTCCATAAAGAGATCTCATTGTAATGTTGCATATAGTTTCACTATAGTTAATAACATGTCTTTCAACTTCCAAAAAAATCAGGATTGGTATCATAGAACAATAACTTTAAAAAGAAAGATACAGATCTTCACGATAACTTTGAAAAGAAAGATACGGATCTTCAATTCTAAAAAAATTAGAAATTAATAAAAAGTTTTTTTTTTAACAAAAGTAGTTAGGATATTTGTCCCTGCATAAAAAATGCTAAATAATCAAATAGATTAAAAGAGCTTCTACTTCTTATTTACTTATATAAGAGTTACACTTTCTAGTAAATATAATTTTAATTTAAAAATGTATTGAAACTAATATTAATTTTACAATAATAAATATTTATTTACAAACTTAAAAAATTAATTTACATATATTAAAGATGGTTCATTGTTAGTAAAATTTAATTATTTCTCTTTATATTAAATATCATTTATCTATATAATAATAAATAATTCATAAAATATGATAAATAATTTATTTCATTCAAATCATGAATTTCAATTGATGGATTCTTAATTTTAATAACATATTTAATCAAGGAAGCTTGTTTCTTTATTTAGAATTTACTTTTTAAATTTTTATCCACCATTAAATATTCTATTTGATGAATAAATTCCAAGCTTCTTTTAGCTATATTACTAACATAAGATATAATGATGTAAGTTTTAAATTAATCTCAGTTATATTTATTTCTTTAGATTTTTAATATAGTTATATATACAATGTAAAAAATAAATTATATTTACAAGAAGGTCATTATAATTATTAAAAGAATCAAACTTGCAAATTATTATACTTTTACGAAACATTACAAAAGTGCAAAAGATTAATATGTATTTTAAAAGGTGAACTCGAATTAAAACGTACTTCAAATTTATATATTTATAAATAACCCGTATGTCACATTATGGTAAAAACAATAATTATTTTATTAAAAATTAACATTTTATATAAAATTAAAGTATAAAAAATAAAATTATTATAACTATTCTCTACATGTGTTTACTGTTAAAATTGTGAGATCATATTAATTTTTTATTAGAATAATTAAATACATAAAAGTAAAACAAATTAATTCTATTTATGACTTTAAATATTATCTTCGCATGTTTTGGTAGTTGTTATAATTGTTTTATAATTTTATGCATCGTGAGTATTGCTTTTAATATTTTTACACATTTCTCAAAATTATTTATTTAGTTGTGAACTTTTTCCTTTACGTTGATAAATATAACTTGTATCTTTAGGGAAAAAGCATACTTTTTTTTATAATGTTTTCTTGTAAAGAATTAAAATTTTAGATTATTGTTAAAATTTATTTTCTTACCATCATATTTATCATCATATAGTCATTGATAGTTATATATTTTGATCAATTAAATGTTATAAAAATTGACTGATATTGACTTAATCTGTTGTAATCTTTTAGACATGATGTTAAAAAAAGTTTTAAGAAACATAGTTACAATTTATGCATGTTATTAGATATGTGAAAGATAAAAAATTGTTAGTAATATTCTTGTAATTTTATTATTATAATAACTATTAAGAAGATATTATAAATAAAATCAAAATAAAGGTAAATATAATATCTAATATATTTATTTAATAAATTTAGTAAATTAATGATAATATATTATATAATTATTTGAAATAAGGAAATATTTGGTACTTTACATAAGTTTTTCTAATGTATTATCTACTTTGGTGCACTTTTAATCGTCTAAATTTTTGTAGATTCTATTTGTTAAATAAATCCCTCTCCATAATTTGCTTACGCGAGAATTTGGGCGTGTTTGGTTTTGATATTTGTTAAATAAATAAATTTTATGGAGTAGAGTTGGAATGGTAACATGTGATGTCCTTATCTATGATGACATGGTTTGAAATAATTAATCACTGCCAGATACCATATCAAGATAATTTTTGAAAGAGGTGCAATTACTCGATAAACCTTAAAGTTCAATAGCTTTTCATTAAACTACCGTTAGCGAGGGGATGTAGCTCAAACGGTAGAGCGCTCGCTTTGCATGCGAGAGGTACGGGGTTCGATACCCCGCATCTCCATTTTTTATATCGTTTATTTTCGATACTATACGCTTTTAACGGTGATGTACAAGTTGCGTGTATTTTAATTAGAAACTAACCGTATAGGTGGTACAGCGTAGTTCAAAACTTTTAAAAAATTTATCGATAGTTTTTAGTTTTTATTTCTAATTTTTAAAATAAAATAAAATTTTGTTTGGTAATTTAGTTACGTTTTTATTATTAACAATAATTATACGGTGATATATAAATTTATGGATAGTTTTTAGTTTTTATTTCTAATTTTGTTTCAAAGAAAAATAAAATTTTGTTTGATAATTTATTTATATTTTTATTGTTAACAATAATTATACGTTGATATATAAGTTGCGTGTATTTTAAAGAGAAGCTAACTGTATAGGTGGTACGGCGTAGTTCACAACTTTTAAAAAAATTACGGTTATTTTTAGTTATTATTTCCAATTTTTTTAAAAAATAAAATTTTGTTCCATAATTTAGTTATATTTTTATCATGAATAATAATTATATATTAAATAAAACTTAAAGATAAATTATTTTTAATTAAATAACTTTATTTAATTTTTATAAAATACTTATTAACAAATTAATAATAAAATTATATTGTTTTAATAAAATAAATAATTTAAACATTAAAACTTTATTTATAGATTAATATTTATTTAAAATGTATTTTAACTATTAAATCAAATTTTATTTGAATTTTTGTATATTTTAAATTTAATTATATTTATTAATAGTTATTAAAATTAGAATTATAATTATTTATTAAAGGCTGAGTAGTAGTTATTAATTTTTTGATTGATTGTTAATATTAGTTTATTTTTCTATTATTTCAGTTAGTTGTTTAATAATACTGATGAAGTAGTTTTAAAATGTTCTTTTAATTTATTAAGTTGATTTTTAATTGTTATTAATTTTTGACTGATTTTTATTTCAGGTTTATTCTATTCAATAGCAATTTAGGGATCTGTAATTTTAATTCTTGGTTTCATAAATCTAATAAGTCTATTAATGATTTTTTTTCTTTTAATGTATTATTGTGAGATAAAGATAATCTTGGTTCTATTTTTATTGGATAATTTATATTTGATAATTGTCTTAAATTTGGTCTTAGATTAGTACCTATTTTTGTTACATTTGCAAATAATTGGTCTATGTAGATTCTATTTGTATTTTTAAATTCAATACTATGATGTGAATTTACTAATGCATAACTAATGTGACAATTAACAGAAAATGAATATTGAACATTTATTATTAAATATTCTCTATAAAATTTGTATGCAATAGTAATAGTTTTATCGAGATTAAGTAATTGAAGCGGATGCTTAATTTTAGACAAGTATTAAATTTAATTTTTTCATAAACTAAATTGTCATTTATTATAATGGATATAAATTTTGATTCCGCCTTATTTTTAACTAAAGTTTTGGGTAGCAGAATAATATTAGAGCTACTAAGCTAGGAATAATATTGAAGCTACTAAGCTACGACTTGACACAACCCGTGTTTAAAGTTCGAATTCCAGATCAATCAATATGGGAATAAAACACGTTTGTGTCAATATAAATTTGACCTTACCTTAACTCGAATTTTGGGTAAGAAAGTAAATCATCATCATCATCATCACCCAGTCTGAAATCTTACAATAAATTGGGGTCTGGGGAGGTCTGATAATACGCAGCCTTACCTCTACACAGTAGAGAGACTGTTTCCGGTGGACCCACATGCAAATGAAACAATATACGAATGATACAGGTTGAAGAGAAAAGATAAAACTAGCACGGAAGAAAAATTTTGTAACTAAAATTTCAATAAATACATAAATAAATAGGGTTAAAAGATTTTTTTAAAAAAGTTAGGCAAAAGTGACAAGGCGATTTTAGAAAATAAATAGATAAATAAAAATGTGATAAAATAACTAGATATATAATAAATAAATAAATAAGTAGGATAAAGTAATAACAAATAAGTAAAATAGAATAATATTAATTAAAAAAAATATCAAACTTCATTTTTTAAAAAATGCTAAGTTTAAAAGTAAATCAAAAATAAAAATGTAAACAAAACTACCTAATATTCTTTTTCTTCGATGTCTTTCTACAAACCTCCTTGCGACAATACAAATAGTGACATTGGCTTCTTGTCGGCGACTTTCTGAGGTCTCCTCGACGGCCGACGTTTAATCTTACTTCAGTCCTTACACAGGTTCATTTTTCTACTTGCTTTTACCTTATTTTCTCTTATTCTATTTTTATTTTCCTTCACTTGCTCCTTTTTCTTTCAATTTTATGAGATACTTATGTTCGACTGCAGAATCATATATCCCTGTGTTTTGAGTTTTGTTTTGTTCTTGAAAAAATTCGTTAGAATTTGTTGAGTTGCGACATGCTGTTTCCTAGACTGTCAAGAATTGGAATTAAGATATTTAGAGAGCTATATGGAGGTAATTCTTTTATTTGTTAAAAGCATAGAAACGGAAGTTGAGTGATGTCTATGCACTTTCCTAAAACTGTTTGCTATCTGGCGCAGGAAAGTTTACAGTACCCTTGTGTAGAACTGGTTCTGCACTTGAGCATTATAGTGGATGTTGGCGGCCTCAGGTCAGTGATCTTTGGTTATTGAATCTGGCAAGTGGGCAGGAATCTGGATATATTGGAATCCAAAGTTTTAATTTAAGCAGGAATTTTGTTTGAGAAAAAAAAAAGCGTGAATTTTTTGGATTCAATATGATTGCTTGTATCTAGTTTTCCCTGTTCTGGCCACTGAAATTACTGTTGTGATTTGGGAAGATGATTTCCTTGTCAATGGGCAAGCACCAAAGTAGTTCATCTCTTGTCTTCTTTTCAGTACTGGACAATTTTTGTGGTTCTTTTGTGTTGATTTTGTCCCAAATAGTTATTTATGGAATAAACGATATCTTTCTTGAGAAATGGCGGTGTTGTGCTGATTTGGTCATGAGGGAAAATGTTTACCTCAATTAACTGCCTGTTTGTACTGGCCTTGAAAATGCTGCAAAAGATACAAATTTGAGCTTTCAGAAGACAAATGAGTTTCATAATTTATTGATTATGTAATCCACTTTGATCAAAGAATTTGAAATATGAAGGGATGAGCCGATAATATTTGGGAGTGGCAATGTTTGTTGTTAATATATGAAGCATATCAATTGTAAGAATTTTGAAGGTAGTCAAGAAGTATTATTATAAATTCTGGTGAAAAATAGATGGAGATTTCTGTCGTGTAAATCTCTTTCGAGAGTGAATGAATGCCTTATATGTCCATTGCTTCTTCTATGTTCTTATTTGTACATTGCTATTGGAACAGTTTGAATTACGTCCAGAAGCTAAAACATTCCAGAGTGTGCTTTTTCAGAAACACCGTCAGTTTTCTACTACTGCAGCTGTTAGTGATGCTGCAGATGGGAAGGAAGAGAAGGAAACGTAAGCTCATGTGTGAACCTGCTAATGCAATTCAACAATGAAGAACTTATGAATAATGCATGTTTTCTTACTTTCCTATTAGCTAGTAATCAATTAACGTTTGCAGTAGTCTGAATGACAACTCAAAATATTATGTGGGTTTGAGAATTTATAACTTATGAGGATTTAATAGCACACAATTTTGTGTCCTCTAATAACACATCAATAGATGCACACCTTGAGAGTCCACTTAACTTAAAGTATATTGACCTTGTTTCAAGTGTTGCCTGAGAGTGTTGAGATGTCGATGTTTCATTCTCGTACCCAATAGTGTGAGTACTTTAAAATGTGTTGTACCTTGGCATACCATATGGATCCTTGTTTGTTGAAATTAGTTATTCTTCAATAAACTTTGGGCTTACGTGAGAACCTGCAAATGGTAATATATATTTTGTGTTCATAAGCACTTGGTGTTAGTTTGCTCATTGCTAGCTGATCCTAGTTCTGCAATGCTTGTTGAATGTAGTTATATGGATACTTTGCTTTGTAAAATTTTTGTGGTCTATGCTTGTTTTACTAGTAAACACATATTCATTGTTAATATTTGCTTAAAGATTCTTGAAAACATTCATACGTGGTAAACTGAAGTAATTGATTAATCTTGCCAGTCAGGATCTTGCATTTATTTCTATATATATTTAAAGAATGTTTCATTGCATTTGTACTTCCTAGGAATGACTTCTTCCTTCCTCACCATCTTCTCTTTGGATGACTTTTTAATTGTTTACTGGGTATTCGGTACAGTAGTTGCTATGACTATGAGAATTTACCCTTATGAACATATCCAGATTGTATGCAAAGCTGTGCTGCAAAATGCTTGACCTTGCTGTTAGAATAGCCAACCTGAATCTTGCACCTACATGAAAATCCATGGGATTTGTCAAGGAAGGTGCCCCATGATGGGTTCCCGTTCCTTCTTGAAAACATGGTGTAGCAGATGTGCATGCTATAGATTTCCATGATGGATTGGTTTTTGCATTCCAAGTTTCTACTCACCTGATGAGTCAGATGGAGGTTTAGTCAGGGAAAGGGGCCAGCAGTGAGAGCACAATGCAAAATGAGAATGCTGTCTAATATAATGCTAACGGATTGACCCATTATTTTGTTAGTATTTGGGGTTGATATTGTCCTTATCATGAGATCTAGGTTATAGGTAGACATTCAGGATGCACCTTCTTTACTACCCCTCGTACTAACTCCAGATGTGAATTTGGATGTCTATTCTCAGTTTTAAATCCTCAATTGCAGGATTTCAGTAACATTTGTAGATAAGGATGGAGATGAAAAGCAGATTGAGGTTCCAGTTGGAATGTCGATGCTGGAAGCTGCTCATCAAAACGATATTGAACTTGAAGGCAAGGATTGAAATCCACTCTTTATCAGCGTGCTCCCTATATTGATCAAATATAATTTGCTACCAATTAGGAGTGGCAACACTTATTTTGAGGCCTTTCTATATGAGGGATATGGTGTGAAAACTTAGCCCTCCACGCCACTCGATCATCTCCACTGTCAACCATAGTTCTTTTTGTTGTTTCCATATTTTTGTCAGTTCCACCCCTTCTTTGTCAGAAGCGAAACTAAATGGCTTCACCATCATTTACTTTATAAATTTTTAGTTATATTGCTGCTAATTTCTTTCAGGGGCGTGTGAAGGCTCACTTGCCTGTTCAACATGTCACGTGATTGTTATGGTACACACACTTTACAACAATTTTTCCATGTTATAATTCCATGAGTCAGAACCTAATATCTGCATTCCATGGTAGGACATGGAGTATTACAACAAATTAGAAGACGCAACAGATGAGGAGAATGATATGTTGGACTTGGCCTTTGGGCTTACGGAAACGTGAGTTCCTTCACTATTAACCCCTGTTCAATCGCATTTTTGAACACGGACTTATATTTGTTTCTAATTTTGCAGTTCTCGCCTTGGATGCCAGGTGATTGCGAAACCTGAACTTGATGGAATCCGGTTGGCTCTACCTGTTGCCACTCGAAATTTTGCTGTGGATGGGTATGTTCCGAAGCCTCATTAAACATGGTGCAAGAGCCGAATTTTCCTTTTTGGGTGTAGAGTACACCCTCAGACCAGTTTTGTAGCGGTCCCTATTGTACTAAAATATCAAGCATCCACGTCCCCTAATCAGCGTTTTCCTGTTGTTAATTCATATTTATTTTGTCTAAATAATCTGCATATGTCATGCTTAAATTGCTGACATGCTATCTACGGGAAAATGGAGTTTGAACTGTTCGAGTAGTTGAGAAGACAGAAAAAGCTATATGTATTAATTTATACCACGTAAGTCTGGTGGTTCTAGATCATCCTGAGATCCAATCTCCGGAGTTTGAACTGTTCGAGTAGTTGAGAAGACAGAAAAAGGTATATGTATTAATTTATTCCACGAAAGGCTGGTGGTTCTAGATCATCCAATCTCCTTTTTGGGAATTATACATACATTTTCTCCGTCACCAACAATTTGTTGATCAGTACTTGCAGGTAACTGATCATATAAAGAGCTCAAGGTTCCAGAACTTAGACGTGATATGAAATAGTAATCCAGTTTATATCTGCAGAAGTTATTGATCCTCATTTTTGTGCCGTAGATGCAAGATTAACTCGTAATTTCAGAAATTCACATCGTTGTAGAGACTGATTTGCGCAAATATTCTTCGGATGCTATTTGCTCTTGAATCTTGAGTATACTAATTGCAGCAGAAAAACTCGTATAGACGGTTGGAAAGAAAACAAGTCTCAATTGGAGTAAAGTTTCATTTGCTATTCATACTTAACTAGTCTCAATTCGAGTAAAATGTCAATTTTAGATATAGCTTGTGGTTGTCATAGAACAGACGAGACTTGTACGTACCCTTAAATGGAACGTTCATGGTTTCAATGAATTGCTTCATCTTATGCAATTTTGAGCTTTAGCATAGAAGTAAAAGGACAGTGCTTATCCTCTGTGGAGTGTGGACCACTTCATGCTGTTCTCAGAAAACTCGACGGATCTAAGTCAAAATTCCCTCTGGAAGGCATGTTGCGAGTTCTTGTTGATTTGTAGATTCCACCCCAGTGGTTGAATCGATCTCCTTCGTTAGCCAAGCTATCAAGCGCATGGGACAAAGGCAAGACCTTGATTTTGATTTCTCAGCACTATACTACAAAGTAGTTTATGCTTCAAGAAATCAATTGATTGCATTCACAAAACCTCAACTACTAGATATGCTAGCGGAAATATAAGGGAATTTTTCATATTAGATATAGACAATAGGAGAAGTGAAATGAAATGGAACTTGCTGTTAAAACTTTCATCCTGAGGCCTCTTAAGGTCAAAAGTGTTGGTTCGGTTGGAATCTACAACGTGTAAGATTTTGCTCCAGTATAAAACGACAAGAACCTCTCAACGACGCCATAGGATGTCGGTAAGTATGAAAATAAGGGCACTGCTGGAGGAATAATCATAGTCTAATAATCTAACTGATTTCTTCATGAGAAGTCCCATCTCAATCTTCCCAGCTGTCTTGGACCAAGAGACTGCTTGTGTATAGTTTTTGCTACGGTAAGGAATACGTTAAGGTTAATATGCTCTACTATAACTATTGGGTTCAATTAGTCAATTTAATCAACTGGTTACTAAACATATCTATCATATCAAACAGCTAAGACTGTTCGATCCATATAAAAAATACTCGATAAGTTGTTTACTAAAAGAGACATTGATTATGTTGCAGGCTAATGCATTATCTAGTTCAAGCCATACCCATCTTAACTAAGTCCTAGTTTTTTTTTTTTTTTTTTTTTCTGTTTTCTTCCTTGTCTGAAGCTCTCCAACTAGTATCTGTTGTATGAGAAGGGTATCCCCTGAGCATCACACATTTTGTAACGCCTTATTCTTTTATTCAATACTTTCTTTTTTCAAAAAGAAAAAAAAGAGACATTGAAACTGAAAACTGGAAACAGCGCAACCAGTACGGTGCAAGAATATGAAGATCGGTTGTACACTAGCCCCATGTGGGATAAACTTGTGATCATTTTCTAAAAACGATGGATAGAATGCATCAGAGTTATGCTTTTCCTCATACGTAGATAAAATTAAGGTTATGCAAGAATCTCCGTTTGCTTGGAATACAGCAGCGAGAATAATTGAGGTTAACGATTTGTTGTCTGATTTCATTCAAATTCTGTTTCCACACATTGCGGGGAATTAATAAGCTTAGAAGTGGGATGAGATCCAAAGATAAAAGACGGTGTGTAGTCCAATCTCAACAGAGGGATTACAGACATGTTTATTAACTAATCCTAATCAAACGACATGCAGTGGTGTTATCAAAACATGAAAGTCATTCCTACCTTCATACATATGGAGACCAAAGTCTCTTAACATAATCATAGACACTTGATGGTGATGGCATCATGTAATTAGTGGTGTGGATTTTGAAGAGATTGCACGCGTATATGTAACTTGTAAAACAACTAGATTACATATATATATATATATATATATACACACATTACATAAAAGTGGCAATTCGACAAAGGAGTGGGAATGAAACATTCGTACCAAGTAGACATCGGCGTATATTCTTTACTGAGTTTGTGATAACACATGAAAGCGGTGCATTTTGATTTGCTTCAACGTCCACCCTCAAATCATTAGCAACTCACATTAAAATTGCTGTGAGTACCTACGTAATTATTTAGACGAAATATTTAGACATGCATTCTCATATACTAAATTTTCAAAAATCTCAAATAATTTATAAATCAAATATGATACCGCCTGAAGTAGAGGTCGGACTATTTTTTTACGCAATGCTATATATGTTGATATTGGTAAAAGAAAAATCAAGAGATTGGCTAAGGGATTAGGCTGACTGACACCATCTGCATGATGATTCAAAATTGTATTCTACGTTACAGGAAATTAAAATATTGAACTTATTTTCACTTTGGTTATATTTTCAAAATTGTATTCTACGCTATCGGAAATTAAAATAGTCCTCCTATATCGATGAAACAATTCATGTCATATTTCCAAACCTAAAATAATCCTCAAGCCAAGAGGGGGTGCCGAAAAAAAAAAACCACATGTAGGAAATCAAAATATAATTGTATACATTAAATAACTGTAATTAATTATAAATAATTGTTTATACGTTCTCAGCAGTTATAAGAAAGGTTTTGAAAATCGGACCAAACTCGCAGGTCCGATCTGAAAGCGTTTGAACTAGCCAGTGGTTCGGTTCGATTTTACTTAATAACCTCTATATACAAAAATCGGCTAGTTTTTTATTGAACCGGCTGATTTTTTGTTGAACCGGTCTAAGCAGTCTGTCATTTACTATATATAACTACAAATTTGGGTTCTTGAACTTTCACCTCTCCGTCCTTAAAAAGCTCCAGATCTTTGTTAGAAAAACAGAGGATGTCATTTGTTGGGGGATAGTTGTTGATCAAAGTTGTCTTTGGGTTGGCGTTGATCTTTAGCTTTGTCTGGTTAGAGAATGCCCAATCTAAGTGTCGCACTCAACTTGTTAGTACTTGGTTTAAGATGAGTGAAGAGAGTTCTTTGGTTATGTCCTAATGGGTCTTGGCGGTGTTTGATGGGTGTGTTTGTTTTTCAGGCAACAATCGTGGCCACTTTTGTGAGAATGATGGCGGAAGATTCTAGAAAGATCTTGCCTCCTCAGTCTTACCCTCTTTGGGTTGTCTTTTCCTAATGTCAAAAGGCTGACCTTTCGACCTGTCCATCTTTGTTCAAATCTTATTTGTCCGTAATTGGGTTACTAATTTGAGTATTTGTGATGTGACCTTAGTTAAACTGGCTTAATACCCATCTTACAAAGATCTTGCCTTTTGTTAACGAGGTAAGTTGTCTTAATTGTTATTTTAAGTTTTATATTAGACTCATATTTATTTATTATTAGTTTATTATACAATAATAGATATTGGTGTATTTTTATTTCAATAAAATAATTTATTTTTACTTATTTTTATAAGTTTTACTTCTTATTTATTATATATCGGATTTATAGCGGTTCACTATCGATCAAACTTCTAAACATTAAACCTTTCTTTCGGCCGATTTAATGTCTTGTTTGGTTTTTAAAACATTAGTTCTGAGTTAGTTTCTTACCAATAAAACTACACTATTGGCTCTGGTCGATAGTTCTTAGTCGCAAAATGATTAATATTACTTAGTGTAGTTATAATCATAGTTATATATATTTTAGAGATGTTATATATTTAGCCAAATGGATGTAGTAAATTGAAATGAAGAAATCTCAACAACTGCCCAAGAGAAGCAAGTAACTGTTGAAATTAAATCGTGGGTAGAGATCGGTTCAGAGGTGTTGTGTTTGTTTATCTCAATTTTTCTCTTTCTCTTTTTATATTTATATATTCACCAATCAACCTCCCTCCCTTCATCAGCTAAGTACACCATTTCATAGAATTAAGCATAATATACAATAATTATAAAGCTTCGTTTGTAATTGCTTACCCAAAAAATGAAAAGATTATGAGAGAAACATTGTTACTATAGATCGGAAGAACTTGTAGCAGCTCCAGGTTATCCATTTACAACCACAAATTTGATTTCCAGCAGGAGTACAACTACATGAGCTCTGTAAGTGATTGCGAGATCGGTGGTGTAACACTATTGATATTACTCAACGACCTCAGAAAGAACAATGAAGAGGACTTAGTGGAGGTCACTTTAGAGCTCGATAAGGACTCCATTGTTGTTTGCACTTTTAATTCTAATGCAATTGATAACAAGACGTCATCGAATACTCTAAGTGCCCGCTATAAGAGATTTAAAAGGAACTTATTAGCTACGTCGAGGATTTGGCAGAAGTTTAAGTGGTTATGATCGATATCAATGAGGACGATGACGTCAATGGAGATTGAGGAGCGTACTATGTTGGCGAGAGATGGGAGGAAGATGAGGGCAAAAATTCAACACACAAAATCGACTGCTGTTGGACCCCAAACATTTTCTTAGAAATTAGAATTTTTTATATTAGAATCTATTGGAGTTTAGTCATGAATATATTTATTTACATATGATTGTATGTATTAAATATAAATGTTAGAATTAAGTTAGGGTGTAATAAGCATAAGATAATAAGAGGAGTAAGTAGACATTAAATTAAATGTGGAAGGGTAAGCTTGAAAGGACTAAAATTTGTCTTAAATAACTAAGAAAAGAAATGAGAAAGATGAAGAGAGACATATTGGAGAAGTAAGGAAGAAAGAAAGAAAAACGTAGAAGGAACTAGAAGAATAGAAGGAGAAAACGAACCAGAAAAAGGAAGAAGGAAAGAAAGAAAAGGGAGAAAGAAGAAGAAGAAAGAGGATTCAGCTGAGTTTTAGGTAACCTTTATCTTTTCTTCTTGCTTTGTTAGAAGAGGGAACTAGACAAAATGAGTTTCATGAGCTGGAAATAAAGGAAGAAAGAAGAGGATCAAGAAACCTATTTTTTATTTTCATGGATTTTCAACTAGATCTTAGTTATTCTCGCTTAAATAAACCATGAGTAGATTAAGTCTACGCTCATTTTTTTTTATTTTAAGGCTTTATGGATTTCTATTTGTATATTAATTTGAATGAAAGTTTGGTTTTTGAAGGAAACCAAGAAAATCTAAAGCAAGAGCAAAAGGAAAGGCAAACTTGAGTTTGGATTTACAAGCAATTAGATGGGTAATATGTTTGTAGTTATTGTGATGATGGACTAATTTCTTGCTTGCTTTCAAGGTTAATTGCGTAAATATAAATTATTGTGATTGTTGGAAAATGCTCTTTGATTTATTAACATGTTATACCATGAAAGATGTTACTGCATTTTTTATTATTGAAAAGAGGAACAAACATAACAAGCATGAAACTATGAGCATGCGATAAAATGAATTGAGCATTGAAATTTGTTTGTGATTGGGTAAGAAAGATAACATTTCCTTTGTTATGTGCACGTTAAGTTAAAGCCTTCTCCCGGCTACCCGCCTATGGCACATAAGCTCTTAAGAATCGGACTTATTTAGTTTATGGTGTAAACTTCGGTTTCTCCATTTTGATCAATAGGATTCTCTCAAGCCATTATATTTGTGCATTTCATTTTGATTTGTTGAGCATGATATACAATTGAGTGTTATGTTTTGATGGATGAAAATAGATGCTATGATTTATGTGATAACATTTTTAACTATAAGTTCTTTGAGCTTGAACTGTGCCAGATTAAAATGATTATATATCTGTGTGTGTGTGTGTGTGTGTGTGTGTGGCTTGTTATTAATGGCTATAAGCGTATTAGCCATTGAGCTTCATAGCTCACCTTATTATTTTCCACTTTTCAGGTGCAGAATGAGCAGATAATTGATCCTTGCAAGCTTTGACAACCTCCAAGATATCTATCTTTTGTAATTAAGTTAGTTCAATCACTTTTGGTAGCTTTATAAGAATATCAATCATGAGCATTCATATATGTTTTGTATAGTGTCACTGATGTGGCCTTTGATATGTAATTACAGCTATGTGCAAACTCTGTTTTTATTAAGTAATGAATGCAAGAGTTGAATAATTTCCCTTTTGCACATGTTCAAAACTATCTTTTGTGTTGGGTTGTTAATTGTGATTGGAAATGGAATTGCTATATTGTTAGATGACCTTGGATAGATTTAAAATAAATTGTTATGCTAGGGGTCATGTATGTACTTTTAGTTTTTGTTGGATCTGGGTCTTTTGGAATATATAGAAGCTCATAATAGGCAAAAGACAAAAAGGGGAAACAACTAAAGTACTATCCCTGATAAAAATTGTGTTCTCTTTTAAATGATTAAATTATATTGATGTAGGTAGAACTAGATAAAGTTTTCTTCATAAAAGTTGTAGCTTATCCTCTTATCTTTTTAATGATATAGAGTTTGTAATTTTTAGACATTAGAATTGAGAGATACAATTATTAAACGTTTGAGTGAACATCAGGAGTGCACGATGGTGCACTAGCGCTTCAATCACGGGAGTGCACGATCATACAATTGCACGATCGTGCACTGCCCTTCACTTTGCACAATCGTGCACTAGCCCTTCATTCGTGGGAGTTTGCATGATCGTGACAAACTCCTTCATGCACGATTGTGTTTATAAACTATGGTGACAGGCTAGTTTGCCTAATTTGGGTTAAACACGACTTCTTCCTATTATTAAGCACGGTTGCGACTTAAGAGTCACAACTGCAACTTCTCTTACTTTTCCATGATTGTGAATTCTTAAGTGTGACTTCTTTTTTATTATTATTAAAGTCACCCAAGCCTCGTGTATTGTAGTCATAAATTAAGTATCGAAACCTAGGTCCAACATGTTTGGTATTAGAGCCTACAATTTTTAAGGATTCCAAGGCTTAGAATATGTTGTGATATGAATTATTATGATGTGTGATTAATTTTTTGCATTGTTAAATTGATTGATTGTATTGAGTGACATGCATATTACGCATACATGCATGATATAAGATTAAAATTAAAATGTAAGCTAAATGTTCATGTTTAAATTGAAGGAGTAAGATGTCATCTCATAGAAGAACATTAAGAGTTTTGTAAGGATCTGTTGCACCTGATTCTCCACCAAGAGAGGAGGAAACTGATGAGTCCAAAGCCCCAGCAATTGTTAAGGCCACTATAAGGCAAGATAGTCAGCCCTTTCGAACACAAATGCATGAGTCACCTCTTTCTCAAGAGCAAGTGTCCAATCCATTTGGATCCTAGATTGTTACAAGCCTTTGCTCAAGCTTTTGTCCAAGCCATGGGCCAGATGGCACAAACTTCTATCCCAGCCCCAGCTAAGAAAGGGAAGCAATTTGATAAACTGAGGAAGTCTAGGGCAGTGGACTTTTTTGGGACGAATGATCCAAAAGAAGCTAAAGCATGGTTGAGGAAGACAGAAAGATTATTGGAATAAATTGATTCTGAGGATGATGAAAAGGTTGTATATGCTGCAAGCTTGCTACAAGGAGATGCCCTACATTGGTAGGAAAATGTACTAGGAAGTTAGATAAAACCACCAATGTTGATGTGGAAGGAATTCTTAGTTGCTTATAGGAAGAAATATTTGTCAGAGGTGTATATCCAACAAAAGCAAAGGGAGTTTCTGAGTCTCACCCAGAGGGGAATGATGGTGAGTGAATATAAGCGTAAATTTACGCAATTGTCCTGATATGTAGCTGAGATGATGATGAGCGAAGCAGCTAAGTGCTATAGGTTTGAAACAAGATTGCATTTAACCATAAAAAAAAGTGGTGACGCAAAATTTTTGTGACTTCCAACAGCTAGTATAAGCTACGTTAAGGGTTGAGAATGTAGAGAATATAAAGAGCACAGTAAACAGAAAGAGGAAAGGAAGAGGACAGTTTAGAAGAGGAGGTACTGCTCTTATGTCAAAGAAGAGTGCCAAGACTTTCCCCACACATTCTGAGGTTAGGAGCAGTGGTACATGCAGGCCCAAACAGATGAGAACTATTTCTCATCAAGCCTCAATGTTGGAGGCAATAAAAAGGGAGAGGGGGGAAATTCATCCATTCCCAAATGTGACCAGTGTGGCAAATTCCATAAAGGAGAGTGCTATAGGTTGACTGAAGCTTGTTTTAATTGTAGAGAAAAAGGACACATGGCTAGAGAGTGCCCGCAATATGCAAAACGAGAGGGAACTCAAATGCACGCTCCAAAAAGGGTTGAGATTATGAGAGTCAAGTCTACAACTGAAGTAGGCAGTTCTAGTGCATCTAAGAAAGTGAATCTTCTAGGTAGATCAAGGGGTTAATCACCAGCTAGAGTATTTACAATGATGAGGGAGGAAGCAGAAGTAGCTCTAGAGGTTGTGATTGGTATAACTAAATTGTTTAATGATGATATTATTGTTTTAGTTGATCCGGGGCCTACCCACTCATTTATTTCATCAAGTATGATTGTCTATGGTAGAAATTTGAGTCTATTAGATAGTCCTTTGATGGTTAGTACCCCAATTGGCTAGTACGTAATTATTAGACATGTTTATCGAGAGTGTGAAATATACATTGGTTGAGTAAAATCAGTGGTGGGGGTATGGATACTTTAGAAAAATATAATGCCAATTTGAATTGCAAACAGGAGATAGTAGATTTTGAGTTGGACAAAGGTGAAAAGGTGGTGCTTATGGGAGATAGGAAAGCAAGCCTACCTAGAATTATTTCGGCTTTAACAGCAAAGAAAATGATGAGGAAAGGATGTGAAGCATTTTTGGCATATATGGTACAAACGAAGATAGATGGAGGAAAATTAGAAGATATTTTCGTGGTCATGGAATTTGTAGATGTCTTTCAGGAGGAATTACCAAGAGTACCATTACCTAAAAAGATTGAGTTTACCTTAGAGCTTCTTCTAGGCACTGCACCAATATCAATTCCACCTTATAAAATGGCTCTGACGGAGTTAAAGGAGCTTAAAGAGCAGTTAGAAGAGTTGTTGAAGAAAGGTTATATTAGGCCTAGCTCTTCAGCTTGGGGAGCTCCAGTTCTTTTTGTGAAGAAGAAAGATGGACCCTTGAGGATGTGTGTGGACTACAGGAAGCTTAATCATGTCACCGTCAAGAATAGATATCCCCTTCCACACATAAATGATTTGTTTGATCAATTGTAAGGGGCAAAAGTCTTCTCTAAAATAGACTTGAGATTTGGTTAACACTAATTAAGAATCAAGGAGTCTGATGTGTAAAAGACTGCTTTCAAAACACGATATGAGCATTTTAAGTTCTTAGTTATGCCCTTCAGAATAACTAATGCCCCTGTAACCTTCATGAACTTAATGAACAGAGTCTTCAAGCCTTTCTTATACTAATTTATCATAGTCTTTATTGATGATATATTGGTTTATTCCAAGAGCAACAAGGAGCATAAAGGGCACTTAAGGATTGCCTTGGAGACATTGAGGAAGAAAGATTTGCATGCTAAATTCAACAAATATGAATTTTGGCTAAAGGAAGCGGTGTTTCTTGGGTATGTAATTTCAAAAAAAAGGAGTACATATGGATCCAAGGAAAATAGAAGTTGTAGTTAAATGGGGCGTACCCAATAATGTAGCAGAAGCAAGGAGTTTCTTAGGTTTAGCTAGTTATTATAGAAGATTTGTAGAAGGTTTTTCCATAAAAGCAGCCCTGCTCACTAAATTGATAAGGAAGAGTCAGAAGTTTATGTGGACAAAAGAATTTCAGAAGAGCTTTGAGGAAATGAAGAATAGACTCACAATTGCACCAATTCTGACCTTACCTTCTGGTAGTGATAGATATATAATATATAGTGATGCCTCACGGAAGGGATTGGGGTGTGTGTTGATGCAAAGAGATAAAGTGATTACCTATGCTTAAAACCTTATGAGATGAATTATCCCGCACATGACTTGGAGCTGGCTGCCATAATTTTTGCATTGAAAATATGGAGACACTATTTGTATAGAGTCACCACCAAGGTATTTACGGACCACAAGAGTCTTAAATATTTGATGAGCTAAAAAGAGTTAAATTTGTGGCAAAGAAGGTGGTTAGAACTACTGAAAGATTATGATTTGATGATAGACTACCACCTAGGGACAGCTAATATAGTAGCAGATGCAGTGAGTAAAAAATCTACTATGGCACATGTGGAGACAGTATACCTTTCTTTGTTGAAGGAATTAGCCAAACTTAAGCTAACATTGAGACATGTCAAATCTGGTTATATATTGGCAAATTTTAGAAAAAGACTAGTATTGAATGAGAAGATTAAGGAATTGCAGGAGCAAGATGAGGATTTGAAAAGCTTAGAGAAGATATTAAAAATGGTAAACCTTCTGAAATAGAGATAAGAGAAGATAGATTGATGATCGTAGGTAATAAATTGTGTATTCCAGATATGCAAGAGTTGAAGGATGAAATTCTTGATGAGGCACATAATGCTTGATGTATTGCATCCGATGAGTATAAGAATGTATCAAGATTTAAAAGAGCATTTCTGGTGGAGCGTAATAAAGAAAGATGTTGCAAAGTATGCTAGAAAATGCTTGGTGTGCCAACAAGTTAAAGCAGAACATCAAGCACCTACTGGCAAGCTTAATCCTTTGTCTATTCCTGAATGGAAGCAAGAGAATATTATAATGGATTTCTTGATGGGATACCAAGGACTAGTAAGAAGCATGACACAATACAGGTGATTACTAATAGGCTAACCAAGTCAGCACATTTCCTGCCAATTAAGCACACCGATTCTTTAAATACTTTGGCCAAGAAATACATAAATGAAATAATCAAACTTCATGGGATTATGAGTTTTGTAGTCTTAGACAGAGATCCTAGATTCACCTCTAGATTCTGGGAAAGTTTACAAGAGGCATTGGGAACTAAGTTGCATTTTAGCACAACTTTCTATCCATAGATTTAGGGCCAATCAAAGAGGACAATAAGGACATTGGAGGCAATGTTAAGAGCTTATGTTATGGACTTCAAAGGCTCATGGGATGATCATCTCCCTTTAAATGAATTTGTTACAATAATTCTTACCACTTAGGAATTCAAATGGCACCTTATGAAGCTTTATATGGTAGGAGGTGCAGACGAGGAAGGTGAAAGGAGACTTTTAGGACCTGAGTTAGTACAAGCTACAGTCGACAAGATTAACTTGGTGAAACAGACACTCAACGCAGCTTAAGATAGGATGAAGAGATATACTGGCACACATAGAAAGGAGATGGAATATGAAGTTAGAGCCTCTCTATGGAAAAGAGTGTTAAGAATTGGTAAAAAGGGTAAGGTCAGTCATAGATATATAGGCCCTTATGAGATAAGTGAGTGGATTGGGCCTCTAGCCTATAAGTTTGCCTTACCACTGGAGCTATCCAAGATTCACAATGTCTTCCAAGTATAAATGTTCAAGAGATATTGATTAGATCCTACACACATAGTCCAACCTTCAGAGGTTCAATTTAAGGAGGATTTGACTTTTGAAGAACAACCTGTAGAGATTCTAGATTCAAAGGAAAATGTCTTGGGAAACAAGACTGTGAAGCTGATTAAAGTCTTATGGAATAACCAGAACCTTTGAAGGCCATGAAGGAGAAGTATCCACACCTAATTATGGACTCAGGTAAGAATTTCAAGGACGAAATTCTTTAAAGGGAGAAGAAATGTTGGACCCCAATTTTTTTCTTAGAAATTAGAATTTATTAAATTAGAATCTATTGGAGTTTAGTCATGAATATATTTATTTACATGTGTTTGCATATATGTTTTGTATTATGCCACTGATGTGGCCTTTGATATATAATAAAGTTATGTGTAAACTCTGTTTTGATTAAGCAATGAATGTAAAAGTTGAAGAATTTCCCTTTTGCACATGTTCAAAACTATCTTTTGTGTTGGGTTGTTAATTACGGTTGGAAATAGAATTGCTATGTTGTTAGATGGCCTTAGATATATTTAAAATAAATTGTTATAATTGTGGGTCATGTATAGACTTTTAGTTTTTGTTGGATCTGGATCGTTGGAATTTGTAGAAGCTCACAATAGGAAAAAGACAAAAAGGGGAAACAACTATAGAGTTATCCATAATATAAATTGTGTCCTATTTTCAACAATTAAAATATATTAATTTAGGCAGAATTAGACAAATTTGTCTTCATAAAAGTTTTAGTTTATCCTTTTAGCTTTCTAAGGGTATAAAGTTTATATTTTTTGCACATCATAATTGAGAGATATGATTTTTACAAGTTTGAGTGCACATTTTCACGATCGTGCACTAGCCCTTCAATCATGGAAGTGCATGCACTAGCCATTCATTCATAGGAGTTTGCATGATCGTAACAAACTCCTTTATGCATGATCATTCTTATGCACAATGGTGATGGGCTAGCTTGCCAAATTTGGGTTAAACATGACTTCTTCCTATTATTAAGCACGGTTGTGACTTAAGAAGTCACAATCATGACTTTTCTTAGTTTGCCACGATTGTGAATTCTTAAGTCACAACCATGACTTCATTATTATTATTAGGGTCACCCAAGCCTCACGTATTGTAGCCATGAATTAAGTACTAAGACCCGGGTCCAACAACTGCACAGAGGGCTTTGAATGGATTGAGGTGTTGGGAAAAATTACGAATTATATCCTATAGGTTAAGTAAGATAGTAAATAACATACAGATTCATACTTTAATTTGGGCTACGTCTATATCAAACTCCAAATAATCTTCCACTAACGAAAATAGTAGGTACAAAGAGAGAAAAATTACACGACAAAATATTGACACTCACACACAAGATGTTTCCCAAATTACTATCTTTGAGATAATATCTTCACTATTTTGTCACTCACCCTTTTAGGAAAACATTTACTAAAAATATCCCAAAATCACTCTCTCACAATTTTCTTAAACTCTCTCACCACATATGCATATATATTGCATCTTGAATAATGAAAGAGGGAGGAACGGTCTTTATATAAACACTTTAATGCCTTAGCCACAACTTGCAATATGCAAGCTATGGCTGTCCACTACTATAGTTTGCATTAACACAACTTGTTTAATACAAGATGTGTATAACTTGCAACATAAGCTATTTTTAAAAAGCAAATAATAGTGATACCTATGAGTTAGTACCATTTTATAATTCTCCTATATCAACTACATAGGGTTTACTGTCATTCTTGCAGATGATCTACAAAACTTAAGCTTTCCCTTGGGTAGAACTTTTGTCATCATATCTAATCCATTCTCATCTGTATGAATTTTCTCAAGCTGCAATAGCATCTTCTCTAACACCTCTCTAATCTAATAATATCTCACATCAATAAACTTTGATCTTGAATGGAAGGAAGAATTCTTCCCAAGGTGAATAACACTATAACTATCAAAAAATAGTCGATATCTATCTTGCAGAAAACCGAGTTCGTCTAAGAACTTCTTCATCTATAAGAGCTCTTTGCATGCTTTAGCTGCAGCAATAAATTCCGTTTTAGTAATGGATAAAATAAAACTTTTCTACAATTTCGATTGCCATGACACAGCTACCCCTGTGAAGATAATTAGGTAATTCTCATGTCATCATCATTGGCTATGTCTGCATCTGTATAACCAACTAATACATGCTTAGTAGTTTCGAAACATAAGTGTATTTTGGAAGTACCACGTAGATATCTAGGAATCCACTTTATGGCACCCCAATTTTTGTTACGGGGATTGGAAAGGAACCTACTCGCTACTCCAACTATGTGAGCAATATCTGGTCGTGTACATACCATGGAGTACATCAAACTTCTAACTACAAAAGCATAGGGGACTTTTATCATCTCTTCCTTCTCTTTATCCATCGAAGGGAATTTCTTAGTACTTAGCCTACAGTGATTAGCAAGAGGACAACTAACTACTTTAGCTTTATCTATGATGAACCTTTGAAGTACTTTCTCAATGTACTTCTCTTGTGACAAACATAATTTCTTAACACCCCTATCTCTGATAATTGTCATGTCAAGAATCTATTTTGTTAGCCCCAAGTCTTTCATGGAAAAAGACTTCCTTAACTACCTCTTTAAACTATTAATTCTATTGATATTTTGGCTAACAATCAACATAGGGAAAAAGGATAATGAAATCATCATCAGAGAATTTCTGTGCAAAAACAAAGTGATCTGAAGTATTCTTCTTATAGTCTTACGCCCATATAACTGTTTCAAACTTCTTATATCATTGTCTTAGTGCCTGTTTTAAACCATAAAGGTTTTTCATCAATCTGCACACATAACCCTCTTTCCCCTTTTCCTTGAAACCCTCTTATTGCTCCATATATATTTTTCTTCTAAATCTCTATAAAGAAAGGTTGTCTTGACATCTAATTGCTACATTTCTAAGTCTAAACTTATTGCTAAATCAAGCACTGTACAGATGGATGTCATTTTCAAAACTGGTGAAAATATCTCATTAAAGTCAATACCATTTCTTTGGGTGAATCCTTTAAAAACCAATTTAGCTTTGAATCTTAGATAAGGGTTGTGTTCTCCATGTTTATTTTTAAAGCTTTATTGCATTTTGGAAACTTCACCAACTCAAAAGTTTTATTCTCATCAAGGACTTCATCTCATCTCGTCAAAGTCAATACCTTTTCTTTGGATGAATCCTTTAAAAACAAATCTAGCTTTGAATCTTAGATGAGGATTGTGTTCTCCATGCTTATTTTTAAAGCTTTATTGCATTTTGGCAACTTCACCAGCCAAAAAGTTTTATTCTCATCAAGGACTTCATCTCATCCCTTATCGCTTCAACCCGTTTCATCTTTTTTTATTTATCATAGCCTCTTGAAAATTCTCATGTTCTCCCTCGTCAGTAAGTAGCAGGTATTGATCACTAAATTAGTTAGTAGAGGCTTGTCTTTCTCACGTTGATCTCTTTATTAGAACCTAAGCAGTCTCTATAGTGGTTGAATCTAAACATTATCTTCGTCAGAATCTTCATCTGATTGATTTTGAATGGGAGCATCACCATTAACTATGTTCGGCTAGTAATTTTCAACCTCGTCTCCAAATTCTCCTCGCACTATTTTTGGAGGAATTAACTCTAAGTCCACCAGATCACCATTAGTTTTTTGAACATCCTTTTTCAATTTTCCAAGATCTTTAATGGTTTGATTTTTCACAAATATAACATCATAACTCTGAATCAACTTCTTCTGGACTGGATCATAAAATCAATAGCCAAATTGATCTTCTTCATAACCATTAAATATAAACTAGCGAGTCTTGATATTAAGCTTGGATCTCTCATATTTACGAATATGGACATAAGCTTTGCAATCGAATACCCTTAGATGATTATAAGAAACATCCTTTCTTAACCATACTTTATCTAGAACATCTGTCTGTAAATGAATGCAGGATGAACGATTTAATATATGTATTACAATGAATAAAGCCTCATCTCAAAATGTCTTAAGCCACTTTGTATGTCAGAGTAGGCATTTGACTCTCTCAATCAAGGTCTTGTTCATCCTCTCAGCTAAGCTATTTATCTGCAGTGTCTTAGGAGGAGTAGTCTAATGTCGAATACCATGTTTTTTGAAATAAAAGTCAAATGGTCCAATATATTCTCCACCATGTTCTATTCGAATGCATTTCAACTGAGGCGTGGAATTGCTTGAAAACATATAGCACTTTATCTCATGGTGTATACCTAAGTCTTTCTACAATAGTCATCAATGAAAGTCACAAAGTATTGAGCACCACCAAATGACTTTGGCATTAGCCCACATAAATTTGAGTATACCAAATCCAACACATTCTTTATTCTGGAAGGAGGAGAACTTTTGAAAGCGACTCTATTTTGATTTCCTACTCAACAATTAATACACTTCTTTAAATGCACCTGTCAATTCCAAATAATGCATTCTTTTTTCCCAAATAAGTCATTCCCTTTTCACTCATATGACCGAATCTACTATGTCATAATTCAATTGCACCATCTCTTCCCATTGGATTCATAACATCAATGGAGAGATTTTCCTACATCATACATAACTTTGAGCACTTCTTACCTTTGAAAATTACCAAGGAGTCTTTAGTAAGTTTCCAATTACCACATTTTATAGATTCCTTATTAACAACACCGACAACTGTAGAATTGTTAATTGAAATCATCAGTCTCCTAAGACTCTTGTAAGGAGGTAGGCAATAAAAGGTCAAGTACATCATCATCAAACTTTATTCCCATACCTAATAATTGATCCACGATCCCTTGAAATTCATTCAAGTGATCTTCTATAGAGGTACCTTCTCCATATTTTATCTGCACTAATTTTCTCAGGTAAAATAATTTTTTGTTACCATTTTTAAGGCATACAACTCTTCGAGCTTCTTCCACAAAGTTTATGTGTGAATCTCATTATAGATTTAGTTATACACATTATCTTTAACAAATTGCCGAATAAAATTACATAACTGCTCATGCTCAAATGCCCACTCCTTATCTAATTTATTTTCGGGTTTTATTGTAGTAAACACCAGTAATGCATTTTTGTGACGAATAGAAGATCTTTCATCTTGGTCTTCCATATGTGGTAGTTAGAGCCATCTAAGCTAATCATCTTGATTATTTTTGTCTCCATCTTTGATGAGAAATCCTTTGACACAAAGCCGAACCTAAATTTGATACAACTTGTTAGGAAAAATTACCAATTATATCTCACAAGTAAAGTAAGCAAGGAAATAACACAAAAAAATTTAACGTAGTTCACCCTTTAATTTGGGCTACATTCACAAGTCAAACTTTGAATAAGTCTTCCACTAATGAAAATATTAGGTACAAAGAGTGAAAAATTACACAATAAAATAGTGGTACTCACACACAAGGTGTTTCCCAAATTTACTATCCTTAAGCTAATATACTAATTATTTTGTCACTCACCCATTTTAGGAAAACATTTCCTAAACATATCCCAAAATCATTCATAATTTTCTTAAACTCTCTCGCCACATATTCATATATGTTGCATCTTAAATAATGAAAGGGGAGGGAGGGTCTTTATATAGACCCTCCACCGCCTTAGCCATAACTTACAATATGCAAGATGTGGTTGTCCACCGCTACAGCTTGCCAATGTAAGCTTTTTTTAACAAATAATGGTAGTAATCCATGATTCATTATCGCCTTATATGAGGTTTATAAGATGAGTTAAGTCACACTTCAACTCGCTAGCTAAATAATGTTTCTTTATAAGAGAATTTTTTCATAAATGCATAGGTAACTAATTAAGTAATAATAAACCTTTTCGATGTTAAGAATTGTGTTAACTTTTAGTTGAGCCTTCAGTTGAATGGAATATATAATTCATCATAAAAAGAAAGTGATTGTTCATAAATGGATGAAGGACTCCTAGGAGTTTTCAGTGTTTATATCCGATGCATTGATGAGGGGGAGGAGGTAAAGAGTTAGTTGAATCAAAAAAGAGTAGCTTTGTGAGTTTTGGTTGCAGATTTCAGACTAGAGTTTCGCCGGTTATCTTCAAATTATCTTTGACATGAGGGTCTCCTCTGTAAAACCAATCTTTATGATCAACCTTAACCTTCAAACTTTGGTCTCTGTTTCCTTTTGTAGGCTTAGGCTTTTTATCATGGCAACTATTAATTTTTAAATACTTTCTGTTTTTGGTGGGGTGCTTTGTATGGCAGATCACAATGAAGATCAAAGAATCACTACAAATGAAGTGCAAGAAATAATATTACGTTATCTTTGTGACTAATCAGAAGAAAGGTAATATAATTTTCCTCTAAATAACAGTACATTTTGTACTTTCTGCGATGCTCGATGTTTTGGCTTCTAAGAAAAATGGTTTTTTAGGTTAAAACAACTTAGGTATAAAGAAAATAAGTAAGGGAGAAAATCATTAATTGAACATTTTTAAGACTTCAAAAAATTTGTATAGATTTATTGGTCTTGTTCCTCCAGAAGACATCTTCCTTATGATTAAGAGAACAACTAGGAATGTATTCGGTTGGAAGAGGGTGTTGGCAATTAAAATAAATTGCCTTGCCAAAATATAGATGCTAAGAAAGAATATGAACACTCAAGAAACATAATTTTGGGCACACAAAATATTTTATTTAAGGAACAACACACTCAAAATTTGGCTTTAGCTAACAACCAATAAATAATTAGAACTCGTTATAGTTTTCCTTGTATATCTCTCAATTCTTATACACACCCTAATATAATACAAAAGATACAAACTTCCTATATATATTGCAAGTTAGTTTTTTTTTTTTACTACAAAAACTAAAATAAGCCAACTTCTAAACAACTCACAATTTTTTGACTATTGATAGTAAGTAAACTCAATTGTTTGACAACTAATAAATTGAAATAATGAACTCTTAAAAAAATAGCTAAGAAATACCTAATAATCTTTGAGTATTCAAAGCCTTAATAATTAAGCTTTCAAAAAAGTTCCATTAGCTTCTAGTAAATAATAGTTATCAAACAGAGGGACATCAATTTTATGCACCTTTCCCTTTGCATCTAAAAAAACCTATTTACATGAATTGAATATTTAATCAAAGAATCACTACAGATGAAGTGCAGGAGATAATATTACATTATCTTTGTGGCTGATCAGAAGAAAGATAATATCGTTTTCCTCCAAATAACAGTAAATTTTGTACTTTCTACAGTGCTCGATGTTTTGGCTTCTAGGAAAATGGTTTTAAAAAAAACGACTTGACTATAAAGAAAATAAATAAGGGAGAAAATCATTAATTCAACATTTCTAGGACTTTAAAAAATATGTATACATTTATTGGTCTTGGTCCTTCATAAGACATCTTCCCTATGATTAAGAGAACAACTAGGCATGTATTCGGTTGGGAAAGGGTGTTGGCAATTAAAATAAATTGCCTTGTTGAAATATAGATGCTAATAAAGAATATGAATACTCAAGAAACAAAATTTTTGGCACACGAAATATTTTACTTAAGGAATAACACATTCAAAATTTGGCTTTAGTTAACAACCAATAAACAATTAGAACTCGCTATAGTTTTCCTTGTATATCTCTCAATTCTTATACAGACCCTAATATAATACAAAAGATACAAGCTTCCTATATATATTGCAAGTCAGTTTTTTTTACTATACAAACCAACATAAAACAACTTCTAAACAACTCACAATTTTTTGATTATTGACGGCAAATAAACTCAATTGTTTGACAACTAATAAATTGAAATAATGAACTCTTAAAACAAAAAAATAGCTAAGAAATACCTAATAATCTTTGAGTATTCAAAGCCTTAATAATTAAGCTTTCAAAAGAGTTTCATTAGCTTCTAGAAAATAATAGTAGCCAAGTTTAATATCAAATAGAGGGACATCAATTTTATGCACCATTCCCTTTGCATTTTACAAAAAACCTATTTATGTGAATCGAACATATAACCTTTTGGTCATAAAGAGACAACCTTACCAGTTGCTCCAAGACAACAATTGAAAATAGTGATTTTATTATCAAAAGACGTCTTTTTTGGCACTCTCAACGAAGGTGCCTGCTTGTCAAGTTCGATAATTATAAGCAAATTCAGCCTCTGATTAATTGCCTCATATAGCATATATCATGAACCTTATTATGTGTCTTAGATTGTTCGTGAAGTGGAAATAAACACTGTAAATGTGGAATGCCTGATTTCACTTCCATCAGAAGTTCAGCGGAGATTTCCAAGGCTGTAACAAGCTTGAATGCATTGGGACCTTCACGATACTTCTCACTGGCACATGGTTAATGTCTTTCTAAAGTTTTTCTAATACATAAGTTCTCTAAATAAGTCAAAGAATCCATATGATTACGAATAATTTGAGCAACTACAAGAAACCTTAACCTTTTTATATAGCTTCTATATTAGGCTTCTCTATTATAGGCTCTGATCTATACTGAACGGGATCCATTTTCCTCCTTGACTTTGACTTATTGAACTATATCATTTATTAGGCTACTTTATTATCTTTATCCAGATCAAATTACATAACTTAACTGACAAGTTATTGAAAATTGATAAAATGCAATTAATTGTTGTCCAGATTTATGAAAAATGACCAAAATTCTCCCCTTAGGACAATAATTAATTACAATAGTGACTCAAGTTTGAAAATAGTTTAAAATTTTCATTGACAATAATTAATTACAATAGTGACTCAAGTTTGAAAATAGTTTAAAATTTTGATTAACTCATGCTACTATATTGGTATTAAGTTTAAAAAGCTAAAACATTTGATCCAAAGATAACAAAAGTCCAACATTCTATCCCGTAAGGTTTTTGATACTGAAATATATCAGACATATGTGTCATATGTGACACAGGTCCAATATAATCATGCATATCTAATACCTTACTAATATGAATGGTAAAATAGAGTGTGGTAAACTAGGATGATACCCTTATGATCTAATATGTATCATCTTTCATTTGTAGGTCTTGATTTTTTTTATATCTTATGCTAATTTGCATCTACTAAACTGTATCCTAGAAATCCTATTTTCTCTCACCGAACTCTAAACTAAATTAGAGAAAACCTTAATGTTCTCTAACCTAATGCTAAACCACATTAGAGAACCTTTATGGGATTAACAACTTATATCCCCCTATGCCATGTTGAAAATTCATGGATATCCCTTCTTTTTTACAATTGTATATGTATAAATGACATAGGCTCAAGATCAACCTGTATATATGCCTAATAACCTTTAAAATGCTTAAGATTGACACGTATCTTAAGACTTTTGCATGTACTGTTACTTTACACAATAACAAGTATTACTGAGGATAAAGAGATGATCATCTTTATTAATAAACATTATAATGTCCTAATACATTAAAAAATGTACAAACATACAATGAGAAAATATAACTATCCCTAACTAACACTATCTAAGGACTTTAGCAGACCCATACTAGATACATCTTTCGAATACAAGTGCACAAAGTCCTTTAGTCAAAGGATCGACTAACTTCTCCTCAGTCATAATATGCTCCATTTCAACATCACCTTTCTGAATCAACTCTTTAACAGTTAAGTATTTGACCTCCAAATGGTTAGACCTTGTGATATTCTTATTGTTATTACTAAACAACATAGCAACAAGATTATCACAATACAATCGAATGAGTCTAGCTACTGAATCTACCACAGACAACTCAAAAACCAAGTTTCTCAAACAAACCACTGTGTAGCAACCACATAGCATGCATCAAACTCTGCGTGTATGGTCTAGGAACTTACCAATGTTTGCTTGACACTCTTCCATGATGCTGCACCATCTACCATTATAAAAATGTATCCTGAACTAGATTTGCAATCATCTAGACATATAACAAAATCAAAATCCCTATACCCCACAAGGCTTAGATCGTTAACCCTCCTATATGTCAACATATAATCTTTGGTACCCTTTAGGTATCTCAATTCTTGCTTGACTACGTTCTAGTGGTCTACACTTAGTTAGCCAAATATCAACCTAGTAGTCCCACAACAAAGGCAATGTCTGGGTTAGTGCACACCTAGGCATGCATCAGGCTACCAATTGCACCAGAGTATAGAACGTTCCTCATAGCCTCTCTCTTAACTTCATTCTTTGGACACTGTGCCAAAGATAATCTCTTACCATGAGAGATGGGTGCTACCACAGGTTTATAATTATCCATATTAAACCTTTGTAACACTCGCTCATTGTATGCTCTTTGTGAGAGGCCTAATGAGTGTTGAGATCTGTCTCAGTGAATTTGCATACCAGGACAAAAGACGCTTTATCAAGGTCTACAGGTAAAAATTCTTGACTAAGACTTGCTTAACTTCATGCAACATGGTCAAGACATTTGACTTAAGCAATATATGATCATCATACAACAGTAGGAAAATGACTTTGCTCCCTTTGACCTTGTAGTACAAATATCTTTCAACTTTGTTTTTCACAAAGTTAAAAGAGGTCAGAACCTCATCAAACCTCAGATACCACTATTTAGAAGCTTGTTTTAAACTGTATATTGATTTGGTCTACTTACAAACTTTGTTAGTTTCTCCTTGATCCTAAAATTCTTCAAGTTGCTTCATATAGACCTCCTCATAAAGGTCATCATTTAATAAAGTAGTTTTAACGTCCATCTATTGTAACTTTATGTCATAATGAGCTACTATTGTCATAATCACTCTAAATTCATCCTTCTAAGAAACAAGAGAGAAGGTAACATTAAAGTCAACTCCTTCTCTCTAAATGAACCCCTCTGGAAACCAAACGAGTTTTAGACCGTGCAACTTTACCCTAAGTTCCCTTCTCAGTCTTGAATAGCCATTTGCAATTGAGGGGTCTGTAATATTAAAGCAAACCAACCAAATCCCATACCTTATTGTGTTGCATAGATTGCATCTCATCCTTTATTGCTTCCCACCACAAATCTGCATGAGGTCTAGAAATGGCTTCTGTAAAAAGTAACTAAATCCACATCATGTCCTATATCATAGTCTTGTTCACCTAAATAGACTATATAATCAGATGAGATAATAGGTTGTCTCTCTCTAATGGATCTACACAACTGCATTGGTTCTTGTACCCCAGGAACTACTTATAGAGGTATAGGATCCTGTCCTTGCACATGCATGGTACTCAGACCTTGATCCACTTGACCTGACTATATGAGCGGCAGATACAAAATTATTGTAGTATCCTTCCTATTATCACCTAAAGGATGGGAGACATGTAGGTCACATGTCAAGCATGTAGGTGATGACAGACAAAACCTAAACCTAAACCTAGACTCTTGGATAAATAGAAAAGCATAGGGAAGAAAAAGAAGGTTGGAACAAGCTGGAAAAAATATAAGCTAGAGGGGGATAATAGAGAGCAGTTGCAGTTGGGAAAGAAGAGAGAGCTAAGAAATAAGGTAAAGCTAAAGCTACTATGAGCGTATATTCTTTTAGAAGAGAGTGAGCAGAGGTGAAAAGCAAGAGCCAATACAAATAGCTTGATATTGGCAAGAGACCCACTACCAACTCCCTCATCTGAACACTCCATTTGCTTTCTTATTTTGTTTTATATCAGCTGCATTATTGAATATGTCTATTGAACTTACTATTGTTAGGTTTTTTTTAATAGTTCATTTCGGTTTACTCACTTTGTTTATTGCTTTAATATTTCTTTATTACTATTAACTACAGGATTGAAGTATATAAAGAAGATGAAGTATGTTTATTTCAAGATGTACTGATTTCTTGTTCTTGAGAATTAATGTAACTATTTTAGTCAATTATGCATGATGAAGGGATTACTTTCATTGTCTTATTATTTGCTATAATTTTTTAGTTTATTGGATGTAATAATATGGCCAACTTTTGCATCATTTTGATGTTAAATGAAGAATCAAGAGAAGAAGTTTAACATTAGAACAAGAAACTATAGACACTTTAGTTATAATTAGAAATATATTAACTTAAGTGGGTAATTATTATTTGGGTTTACATAATTTATTTGGATGGCAATCCTATCGAATACGAAAGCTAGATTTATTTTATTTTTTGAATTAATTTTGGAAATCAATTGGTAATTTTAGCAAGACAATTCTCTAATTAATTCTCCTTCGTCATACATAGGAGATTAAATTAGTGAAGTTGATTTCTCAAGAGTTTGCCACGCCGATTGATCAAATAATTCCTTGCTTCTAGTTAAATTAGTTTACGTTTTAGTTTAATTGCTTAATTTTTTTTAAACCTTTTACTCAATAGATTGAGATAGAGTATTTAAGATTACATTGGTGTTTATTTTTATTCAAAGTTAATTTGAGCGAACCAATTTCACCTTCTTGAGAAGACGACCCTGGGCATTCTACTATAATTACCTTTTATACTTACGAGTAGAATAGCCTAGGTTTTTAGAACTTATTTGACATAACAATATTTTAGGTACTCACATTAATTTAGGTCCTCGTAGGTTATATCTTAAACTTTTTTCAACAAATATTCCTTTAAGTCTATTTAATAAATATTATCTCAAAAATTAATTATGTATATATATGCAATTACTGTAAAAAATAACATTTTATATGAAGGGAATTGAAAGGACTAGTGCCATATGAGAAAGACCTATAGGTAGGATAGCCTAGGTTTTTAGAACTTATTTTGACACAACAATATTTTAGATACTCACAAAAATGTAGGTCCTTGTAGGCTATTTCTTAAAAAAATTTCAAAAAAAAATTCCTTTAGTTCTATTTAACAAATATTATCTCAAAAGTTAATTTCTATGTATATATATAAGTAATTATTGTAAAAATAACATTTTATGTGATGAGAATTAAAAGTTTAGTGTCATGTGAGAAAGACCTATAAGAATATAACTTATATACATTGATAGGATTTAATGGACAAAATGGGTGACATAATGCTATCTTTTGGATATATGAGGGATTAAGAGCTCACTTTATATGATAGTAAGGCACTACAAATGATGTAGCATTTGACATGCTCATTTAATGAAAAGATAACTTATGGTGATTTTGAGCAATGTCGTGCTTCATTATTTCTTATAAGACCTAGGACGATAATGGACTTATTTCATGCTATTTTAATCATAAAGAGGAGTATTTGAATGAGAAGAATATGGTACGTTCTTTTAGTGCTGCCTTGCGTGAAAATTATACCTATTCTTGTGTTATGAACAATGTCTTCTAGGTTTAATATTTTCACTATATATAAATTTATGGAAATTATTTTTACCTTGAAACCTAGAAGAAGATGCACTAGTAAGATTGGTAATTTGATCCATATTTAGCCTAAAGTCAATGAGTCAAACTTGAGTTGATTAGATTGTAAGTCAGGCTTATGCTCATGAAGGGCTACTTGATCGATTTAAATCAATTCAAGAAAAATAATATTATGTATCTAATGATTAAATAATCGATTTACCAAAACAACATCATTGAAGCTTTAATCTATGTAGGAAAAAGATTCATCTATGGATGAGTATTGATTTGTTATTTCTGTAACTGAATGTTGTATGTTCATATGATAACATAGGCAATGACTATCATTATAAATATGATTCCTCTTATCAAATATTATCTTAGAGTTAGGTGCATCTATCTATGAGTTTTTAAACCTCTATATACTTGGAAGATAATTTCTTCTTAAGCTAAAATTTTTTAGAAATTCAGTAAGTTCTTTATAAGATTAATCATCATTATTATCATTGAAAGAGTTTGAACCAAAGGATAAATTATCATTATTTTCCATAAACAACATATGTGACTTCATTATTCAATTCTCTACTTTCAAAATTAATTGTATCATCCCATATGATCTATAATTTTCTGTCCTTCTTTTGATCCTTCTCTCTCTTTTTTTTTTAATACTCTAATCTTGATTGTCATCTAGATTCTCATTTAGTTTATAATGAATAATAGTAACAACATTAATATTAATATTGTTACGACAACTATTAACTTATGTGAGATCAAGTATGTTTAAAATAACATAAACAATTTGACACAGTGAAACTTTAGATGATACATTTCATTTTAATGTGAAAAACAAAATTTGCATTATCTTTATTGTTTGATGAAATAGGTTTATTATCATTTCCATTTCATTCACTATTCTTTATCCTCTTCGACAATTTAAAATATCTGGCCACAAGAAAGAGTTCCATCTTAATTCTAAAAAAAAGTCAATTTTATTGAAAAATGGAGAATATTATTATCTTGGTCTTCTTAACTAAAAAGTGATCAAAGTTGTGACATAATGATGTTTTCTCGGATTTTATTAGAAATCCATATGCAATGAATAAAACTTACTTTAATACCAATTATTAGTCATCTTATGGCAGAGGGATAAAATTGTGTATGTTCATTTTTTTGCCTTATTTAAAACTAATTAATGAATTACTTACTCTAATAAAATATTAAGAAAAATTAATATAAAATCATAAAATATAAAAATAATAAAAGGTAGAAGGAAAAAGTTATGACATCAATTTATAATAGTTTCGCTAAATAATCCTTAGCTTAAATATAATCCTTAATCTCCACTTAAAAATTCATTATCTTTTTCTCACAATAGTTTAAGAAAAAATCTCCACTTCGATGTTTTAAAATTGAACCAAAAGTTAAACCGATAAGACAAGAGGTTTAAAGTTTTAAAGGTTCAACTAGCATTAGATTGTCACAAAAACGACTAAAGATTGAATAAAATTAAAGAATTTGAAATTATTGAAAGAGATTGTCCTATTTATCAAAAGAATTTAAAGTTTAATTGAAAAAAGAGATTGTTAATTAAAAAATAATTGGTTTATTTTATTTTGTAAGAACTTATTAATTTACAAAAATTAATTGATTAATTTTTAAAAGCAAGAGTTATTAAAGTAAATCGAATTGGAAAGTTGAAAATCAAATCGAAAAGTTAAACTACCCAAGGTTTTTACGATCAAGCTGAGCAACCTGGTTTAGTTTTTTAATCATTGCATATAATATATACAATCATCTTACTTTATCACAGGTGAAGAGTAACCTTTTATAATATTGTTCAAGTCAAAAGTAAACCTTACAAGTTACACTTTAAGAAAATTTATCAATTATAACAATTACAAAATCATAAAAATCAGAGCATTCACAACTTTCTCACACCAAAAAATAAAAACTTAATATATGTTGCGCAATTTACATATACTCTCTCTAACCTTTTAAGATACTTAGTAATTCTCTTGCATGCCAAAATTTCTTTCCATAACTCAATCGAAATTCTATTTATACTTAAAATTAACTCAAACAGTCATTCTAATAACTAGCTTTTTAGTATATTTGGTTGGTTAGTTACCTCCTTATAATCTTCTTGCTTATTGATCGACAGGTTATATGGGCTAAGTTTTACTATTTTTTTAACCTCCATATTACCACAAGTGCACGAGTTGCTTATACAGTACCTAAGGTATCATTCCCACGAGGAGGGTAATCTGATCCTAAATCTAAGGCTTGACTAAATTTCACAATAAACCTAAATAAACAACTAATGTAGAAAATAAATCAATCAAATAATCTATTGTGGAAATTAAAATTCAGAAATATAAAAAAGACAAATCACACAACCTAATGCAAAATCAACCTAGAAATTACCGATTGAGACAAAGGGCGTGAAATTAATGAAAATCCAATTTAATTATGCAATTATCGAATTAATGGGTTTAGACAATTCTAGGGTGGATTACTCTCTCTCGAGTTATAATCTTTAACCTTAATTTAAATTATGAAATTGTAATATGTCGATATCCAATTAACCTAAAACCTAAATTAGTTTTGAACTTGTCTAATATCCTATCAAAAACCTATGCTCGATCTCTCGTTACACGATTTTACTGGTTTAATTCAATTTTTATCTATCGAACAACCTAACTCTTGTTAGCCCAATTTGATGATATTCACTCAGGTCACCCTCTTAGTTTATTGCCAAATTATTAAGAACATATATTGAATCACAATTAACTCAAATAAAACTCAATCAATCAAACTTCATTAATCTTAAGAATCAAAATCCTGAAGGTGTGTTTAGACAAAAAATCGATATTCAACAACAACTATTCTCAATGATTATCCCAATTTTATACATCAATAAAATTGAAATAAAAACAGAAAATCCTATCGGAATGAACTTGTGGAGGCAACGAATGCAAGAAACCACTTGTCCTGGGAAGTACTTCGCGTCAAGCTTCTTCTCCATGGCTCTCTTCTTTTGTCTCCTTCCTCAATCTCTCAATAACTCTCTATTTTAGAATTAGGCTGATGTGAAAGGCTCTCCAAGGCTCTCTTCAGGCTGCTACTTCTGTCCCTTAATGTTGTATTTATACTTTGGAAGCTCTAGGGTTGATTCGGGGTGAAAACGGTCTGAAAAGTCTTACGAAACTCGAGTTTTTATGTCAGCCCAATATAGAGCACGATCATGCCTGCCATAATCGTATCGTTGTTAGAACCTATCCCTCTTTGTCATAATCGTGACCCAAAGTGCATGATCGTGGCCTGGTTCATAGCTCTCTGTCACAACCATGCCCAAAGTGCACGATCATGGCCTGGCTACTGCTAGCTCGTCGCTTTTTGTCACAATTGTAAGCTATGTTTTTGGCCCAAAACTCCTCCAAACTTCCCTACTCTTTGCCATTTACCTAAAACATTAAAAAACACATTAAGGTACCTAAAACATATAACATTTAAGCTCAAAGACTCATACCAACCCATAAAAACAATTAAACTCATAAACTAAAACAATTAACACATAAATGCATACTCATCTCTCAAATTAACACTAAATACCTAACAAATTAAACCCTAAAGCACAATGCAAATCACAGCTATCAACATCACCACATTTAAACGTTTACTTGTCCTCAAGCAAACAAAACAACAAACACATAACACTCACGAAACACACAATGCAATAATGAGGCAATGACTTTAACTTCATGAAATAAATTTAATCTTGAACACAATATGACAAGTTATATCTAATCATTAACAAGCAAAACCTATATCTAAGGGCTTTAAGCTAAATATACAAATTAATTGAGATCTAACTGTTAATTCATTTACCCTTGTCAATTCTACACACACATTATTAATTCTTTGTTCCTTTAGAATTTATAATTGTTCCTAAGTATATTTTCATGAAAAGTCAAACTATTTACAAGTTCGATAGGTTTCTATTAAGAAAGCGATTTTTATTGATTTTAATTAGTGAACATAGACTTAGTCTTTTTACGCGGAGGCAAACATTGGTAATGAATGTCAATCCGGTTACTCAATTAAATCATGTTTTTATGAATTTTCTTAGTTGAAACGTTATTATAGCCTTTTGACGAGAAGGCCCACATTTGTGATGCGTGTCGATCTAGTTACTCAGCTACATCACATTTCCAACTGGCTACTAGCTCTATTCATAACTCGAAGGTCAACGGAATAATGATTTATTAACAAAACATACATATTGTTTTTCACCATTTATTGCCTACCTTGTTGTTTTAGCTATTCATTTTCATAAAAAATTATTAGTAAAGCTACTTAAGTTGAAAGGCCTCAAATTATGAATGAATGAGACAATCTAGAGGGTGTTAAACTTATACTAAGTCCTAATTAAGTTGTATATTTATCCAGAGGACCCTAATTCACTAATTTTGCGAGCTAATGATTATTCACAACCTAATAGACTATGTTCAAAATTAAATAGTTTTCATTCAATCTAAGCCAATGACACATTCAAACAATTCACACATTGCAACCTAATAACTATCATATAGTATGCAAAATCACATAAAAGAGTAAAACACATAATCCCTTCCCACACTTTAACAACACAATGTCCTCAATGTGAGACGAAAACACACACAAGCACATAAAGAAAGGAAAGACATAATTTAAAAGTAAACAAAAAAAATAATTAAAAATAAACATAAAACAAAGTAGAACTAAAGGCTAATTTAGGAAAGAAAAAATTAGGTTAGACATAAATCCTAGGGAGAGGGAGGTAGTGATGGTGTTGTAGGTGGCAATTAAACCCCTTGAGACTCGATATATCGATGGATCCGTCAAATATCCCAACTCTAGCGACGTTTTGTCCACGCCATCTCCACAAGTATCTTGTTGGTTTTAGAGATTGCATCCAAAACCTTCTTCCAGCTTAGTTCTTCCTCTTCCTCTTCCTCAGATTCTTCACTAGACTCTTCTGCATATCGAGGCGGTGTTGAACTTGTTCTTGCCTGGCTAGTCCTAATTCCTACATGTGTTTTATGACTGATGTCCCTAAGTTCCATGTTGTAGGGCTTAAAAGGATTTTATATGGTGGTGGTTTAAGAATTCAAGTAGACAATTAGTCCACTACGATCTATCCTAAAATATTCCGCAACGGCAGACACTATGTGCCCTGTTCCTAGATTGTTGCTCCTCTTGCACGAAGCCGTAACAATAGCTTGTAGCATATGCATGGATCTGCATACTTGAATACTATGGTCCATGCACTATAACATAAAAAGTTCCTTTGTAAAACACTTGTTGGTTTCTGACTTGTCACAAACTAGCTGACACATTAATTTATGCAGCAACAAGTGTTTATGGGACCTTATAATGTTTTTATGAGCATTCTTAGCATTAAAATTGCTTAATTCTAATAAGCTCATTCCAATATTAAGAGGGAAGAAAATCATCATATTGATCGACGATGTAGGATTTGGGGAATCTGCACATCTCGTACATGAGTTTGACATCTAATTCATAAGCCCTTCCTCTCAACCTAAAACGCAATTCCTTGGGGCTCATAGGGTCATACTTACTAAGTGAAAAATTCCAGTGTAAGCTCCTGATAAATAGGAAATTGGAATAGTATGAATTGGCCCCAATAGATTCACTCAGGTAGGTTTTCTACCTGCTCACATAACTCTAACCCATTGAGTGTATCAACATCAAAGTATTTTGGAACTGAAATTTGTTTAGCATTAAGGGACCAAAAATGAGTACCTTCCTCCTCGATGTAAATTAGGAATGGTGCTCTGAAGTTTGCTGCTCGGTTTCTTCTTCCGCATCCCACAACTTGCTGTGGTCCACGTGGCTCCCATCGAACTGATGGTTTAATGCGTAGCATAACTGGGTAGAATTTGGAGGAATTTTGGAAGGTTGAAATTTTGTGTGAGAAGTAAGAGTGTTTGGATGCTTGAATTCTAGAGAGCTAAAGTGAAAATCAAAGTGAAAGTAAAAGTAAAGTTAGAACTGAATATATAGGTGGTAAAAAAAGTAAAATGGTTAAAGTTCCTTTAAAAATTTCACCCTCCCTTGTTTTATCATAGCCTGCGGCGTACTACCACTTCCTGATTTGCTTCTTTTGTTCTTTTCTCAATCTTTCACTTTCACTACTTGATTCTTTTGTGGCCTCTTTTCACCTCTCTTTTCATGCTTACACAATTATTCATATAATTCTGAAATCCTAATCCTATCTCGATCTTATTCAAACAAAAACAAAAATAAAAATAAACCTAACTATGGAATTCAAATGTTCTAACAAAATTAAACAACAAAACTAAATTTTCCATGGGATGCCTCCTATGCAACACTTCTTTTAACGTTGGTAGCTTGACTATTCTTTAAACTCACATTAGATGGAATAAATGGTTTGATGGTAGCATTGTCATTAACTTCAAAGTCTATACTTTAGCTACTATGCTGTAGGTACCACTGTCCTTAAAATTCTCTTTTCCGCTCCTTCTTCTTCGTGAGCGCTTCTTCCAGAATGTGCTCTTAGGATCCTTTGTATCCTCCCATTCTCCTCGAGGATCAGTTTCTTTGATTTCCATTAGATGCGAAGGAGATCCATACTCTCTTTTAGCTACCTTGAAGGTTATATGCTCTTTTCTTATTTGCAGAGTTAATTCATCCCCATCAACTTTAATGATTGAACGTGCAATGGCCAAGAATAGTCATCCAAGAACTTTCAGGGTGTTCCCATCTTCGTTAATGTCCAATATGTAAACGTCTGTGGGAAAGGTATATTTATCAACCTTTATCGACACATCCTTTATAATCCCCATCAGCTTATGCATTGTTTTCTGGGCCTTTTTAACCAAAAACTTGGTGGGCACTAAATCTCTGAACCCCAATTTCATACTGAAGGTGTAGGGCATCATGTTTATGCTCGCCCCTAAATTCGTGAATGTCTTGTCTATGATGATCCTGTTGATATTACAAGAGACGAAAAAGTCCCTTGGGTCCTCTTTCTTCTTTGTTATGTTGGGGTCGTCTTCCAATGGTCACTCCTTAACCTTCTTCTTGAGGGACTCCTACAATTTGAGCTTTGTCTGTACTTGTTATGTCACTTCCTCAACCTTGTTTTGCTCTTGTAATTTTTCTGCTTCCCTCTTTGCATATAACTCTCGTTGCTGCACAATAGGGAACAGAAATATACATCGAGTTACTTTAAGTGACTCTATCACAGGCTCACTTGGAAGGTCTTCTTTACATTCACCCTTCTCTCCTTCTTCCTGCACTTGTTTAGGTTCTCCATCTTGGGTCTAACTGATGACCATGATACATTCCTTCAGGTTAGACTCAGTGTTGCTTGGAAGAGTTCCAACATTTTAAGTAGACATTACCTCTACTAATTCACCTACTTAGACTTCTAGATTGTACATGGACAAGGCATGATTCTTTGTCCCTTGTTGAATTTTCTCTCGAGCATCCTATATGCATTTTTCATGCCTCCGATCTTATTCAAAATCTTATCCAACTTTGATTCCATTGAGCTTGCTTTATCTTGTTGAAGGCTTAATTGTCCCTAAGGCCTAAACTACCCTCCACTGTTATTCAACCAGGAGAAGTTAGAATAATTCTTCCACCCGGGGTTGTAAATGTTGAAGTAGCGATTGTTACCCCCTCTTTGTCCAAATTGCGTCTCCATATAGTTTATTGGCTCATGATTATCTTCTCTCATCAAGTAGCAGTCCACAGTATCATAGTCTATCTGATCACATAGCTCACACCTCCGTTGTACAACCTATCTCAATTGTACAACCTATACCTAAGCTGATGATGACGCCTTCATGTTGCTAAGTTATCACGTCAAGTTGTCTATCTTTGCTTGCATCTCCATCATCTAATCGACTATGACGATTCCCTTTTGCTCTCTAAAAGTAGCCGGTTACCTTCCTCACTCATTCCTCCATAAACAACTGTTGCTCGCCATGTCCTCAATCAATTCCTCTTCTTCATCAATAGTCTTTTGTATTAAGGATCCTCCAAATGCTACATCAATCATGCCTTTAGTTGATGGGTTCACTCCATTGTAGAAAGTCTACAAAAGGAACTCCTTGGGTAGATTATGGTATGGGCACTTTCTTTGTAGGTCCTTATATCTCTTCCACGCTTTGTAGATTAACTCCCGTCACCTTGTTGGAAATCGGTGATTTCCTTTATAATCTTTGTGGTCTTTGTCAATAGGAAGTACTTGTCCAAAAAGGAAAGAACAAGTTGCTCCCATGTTGTGATGTTAGCTAAGCTCAGTGAATGATACCAAGCCTTCACTCTATCTCTAAGTATAAAGGAAAACAACTTAATCCTAGTCGCATCCTCCGACATTTGATGATATTGAAAAGTATTATAGATCTCGAGAAAGCTCACAATATGTGCATTAGGATCCTTGTTAACTAATCCGTAGAATTGCACATTCTGCTGAAGCATGTTGAGAAGTGTAGATTTAATTTCGAACGAGGCTGCTTGGATAGGCGACCTAACCACTCCTTAGTTTGACCAGTTGAACCTTGGCCTTATGAAGTCCATCAAGGTCTTTTGTTGCCATCCTTGGTTAGCTCCTTGGTCCATGTTTTTTTAGAATTCCTCGGCCATTGATGATTTTCCTATCTCCTCTTCTTCCTCTCGGCAAGCTTTCCTAAGAGTTCGTTCTAATCGTGTGATATCTAAATCTATCATCTCCATTGCATGAATTGAACCTTTCATGACTCTTGTATTCATGTAAGAGCATGATTTTGAAATAAAACAAAAGAAATAGGAACAAAATTTTAAAACTAATTTAATGCCTTAAAATACAGAACTAAATTTCGCCTCCCCGATAATGGTGCCAAAAACTTGATCGATAGGTTACGTGTGATAAGTTTACTATTCTTAACCTCGTTATTATCGTAAGCACATGGGTCATTCACATAGTACCTAAGGTATCATTCCCATGAGGAGGGTAATCTAATCTTAAATCTAAGGCTTGACTAAATTTCACAATGAGCCTAAATAAACAACTAATGTAGAAAATAAATCAACCAAACAATCCATTACGAAAATTAAAATTTAGAAACATAAAACACAACCCAATCTAAAATCATCCTAGAAATTACCGATTGAGAGAAAGGGGTTTTAATCTAAAATTAACGAAAATCTAATCAATTATGCAATTTTTGAATTAATGGGTCTAGACCATCCTAGGGTGGATTACTCCCTCTCAAGTTATGATCTTTATTCCTAATTTATAATCCCTAATTTATATTATGGAATTGTAATCTCTCAATTTCCAATTAACCCAAAACTTAAATTAGTTTTGAACTTGTCTAATAACCTACCGAAAACCTATGCTCGATCTTTCATTGCATGATTTCACCAGTTTGATTCAATTCTTATCTATCAAACTACCTAACTCTCATTAGCCCAATTTGATAATATTCACTCAGCTAACCCTCTTAGTTTGTTTCCATATTATTAAAAACAAATATTAAATCACAATTAACTCAAATAAAACACAATCAATCAAACTTCATTAATCTTAAGTATCAAAATCTCGAAGGTGAGTTTGGACAATAAATCGACATTCAACAATAACTATTCTCAATGATTATCCTAATTTTATACAACAATAAAATTGAAATAAAAATAGAAAATACTGTCGAAACGGATTTGTGGAGGCAGTAACTATGGAAAACCACCTAATCCAAAAATTGCTTTGCGTCAAGCTTCATCTCCGTGTCTCTCTTTCTTCGTCTCCTTCCTCAATCTCTTAATAACTCTCCAAGGTTTTTGGAATTAGGCTAATGTGAAAAACTCTCTAAGGCTTGCTCCATGCTGCTGCTTTTGTCCCTTAATGTTGTATTTATACTTTGGAAGCCCTAGAGTTGATTTGGGGTCGAAATGCTCTGAAAAGTCTTGCAAAACTCGAGTTTTTGTGTCAGCCTAATGTAAGGCACGATCGTGGCCAATGCTTAACCCTCTCTGTCACGATCTTGACCCAAAGTGCACAATCTTGGCCTGGATATTGCTGGCTTGTCGCTTTGTCGCGATTGTGGCTTATTGTACCACGATCGCGGGCTATGTTTTTGGCCCGAAACTCCTCAAACCTTCTTCGTTCTTTGCCGTTTACCGTAAAACACTAACAAACACAATAAGGTATCTAAAAAATGTAACATTTAAGCTCAAAGACTCATAGTAACCTATAAAAATGATTAAAATCATAAAATAACACAATTAACATATAAATACACACTCAACACTCAAATTAACACTAAATACCTAACAAATTAAACCCTAAACAGATAATGCAAATCACAACTATCACTTGTGATAAAAAGATGCTCATAGTTTAGATTTAAAAGGAAATGTCCCCTTAGTAACTTCTAAAATAGGTTATCAACTAAATGATTATAACCCTTGTGAATCCTCTGAACCTTATATCTTACCTTCATAAACTACTTATGTCTTGCTTGATAAAGAGTGAGATTGTTCCAAGTTATTTAACTTTGTGTTATCATTAATTACTACTTTATTTGCATCCTCCATAAAGTTTACTTATTTTTCCAATTTAGGTTCTTAGATATTCAAGGAGAAAAAATAATTTTGAATCATATATAGGACATGTAGGAATATATCTCGTTGTCATGCCTAATCTTTCCAATCAAATAGAAAAATTGGGAGCCTTTTATTTCTCAATCTAACCTTAGATTTGTGATATATTACTTAAACCAATGGAAAAATTTTGCCTTAAATGTTTTGTTTTCCATTAGAGACACTTTTGACATCAAATTCAATAACTTTTTCCACTATGTTTCTAATTAAATGAGTACTCTGGTAATAAACAATTAGAGGGTAAGTTTTGTATATGATCCTAAAAGGGGCAATAACACCTACTTTTGCTCTAAACATGCCTACCTTCCATTCTATTAAAGGAATTAGATAGTTTTCCAAGTTATATGAACTACAATCTAGCTACCAACTAACATATAATTTTATAAAATAACTAAAACGGAAAAGATTAATAGCCAACTCAACATTTGTAAATTTTTCCATGAAGTGCTAAATATTTTCGAAGCATTTCTAAGCTACCCCTTTATAAAAGCTCTTCAAAGTGAGAACTTTCCTCACTAGACTGTTAGAATATGAAAGTACACATAGATCTACTACAATTTTGAGTTCTCACATGAGATGTAGGTACCTAAACTCTACCCTATATCAAAAAGGAGAGACAATTCAAGAATTTTTATAAGCTTATGAAAAAGTTAATAATCAACTTCTTATCTTTTTATTTTTGGGCATATATTTTGCTTAAACTTGAATTGGAGTTAATGTTAGGGTTGTCTGGACGTGGGGAGTTATATATGAAATTAACTAAAGCCTTTTTTAGTATGATATTAGACTTAAATGATAAGGGTAAGGAGTGACATCAACTATACGAGCACAAGTAATTGAAGAATTTTAGCAAGCTTTTAGTCTAATTGTACATCAGAATATGAGGGATGACTTTAGGTTATAAATTGAGCCTTGATAAGGATATCATATTTAAGAAAGGGAGATTGTGAAACCCCACATAGGAGATGGGTATCACAATCCCATATTAGAAATGACATGAGAGATGAAAGCCTTTATAAGCTTATGTAAAAGACTATTAATTAACTTATTACCTAGTTATTTTTTAGCTTTTTCTTTTAAGACCAAATTGGAGTTATTACTAGGTTAGTCTAAACTTAGGTCTTATCAAATGGTATCAAAGAAAAAACCTCCACCAGTACGATGTTAAGCTAAGATGATAAATATAGGAAGTATTGCTAATAATAGGGTCATGAGTAATAGGTAGCTCATGACAGGCTTACAGTCTAGTTCAAAATTAGAAGAGGAGGGATTCTAAATTCTAAATTCTATATTAATTCTTGATAAGGGAATAAAGAGATTAAGGAATGGTGATTGTGAAATTATTGTGACATCTTGTATAGGAGCTAAGTAACACACTATATTATCGAAAAGGAGATAAAAGGTAAAAGTTCTCATAAGCCTATGGAAAAAAAAACAACGAATCAACTTTTTAAGTAACTATTTTTTTGGTCGAAGGTTCTTTTATTAAACTTTGGTATTATAAATATTATCGAAGCAAAATCCTTAGCTAATATGATATTGACCTCAAACGATGAATAAAGGGAGTAGTGTGACCAAGTATATGGTCATGAGCAAGAAGTTGCTCCTAGTAGACTCTAGTCTAGTTCTATATATGAAGAAGAGGGGATTCTATATAGTAGAATGAGCTTTGATGAGGAAACCAAGGTCTCGTTTGGTTGGTGGGAAAGTAAAGTGAATTTGGAATCTGATTCCTTAGAAAATAAATTTATGGAAAGTAAAGATATTCACATATTTGGATACTTATAAAAATTCTAATAGGAAAGTTGGGTGGATTCTTATTATAGTGTGGTATGCAACAATATTTCATGGAATGTAATTTAAGATTGACTTATGTTTCTAAGGATATAAATTTAATTTTGACTTGTGTTTCCAATGCCATTTTTACCAACAAATTTTCCACTTTCTTTCAGTTGTAGCATGGTCTCTACTAACTTTTCATCCTCAACTTCCTCCAAAGATCTTCAGCTTCATCAAGCCTTTCATTCTTTGATAACGCATTCAATAAAGTGAAATAAGTCCCCATCGTCTTCCCTTGGCCTTTGTTCAACATCCATTTTGTTACCTACAATCCAAAATGTTCCTGATAGTCACCAAAAAGGAACAATTACGACAAGAAATAGCAAAGTCAGTGCTTTAGTACCTAGATTATCCACTTCCAATCCTGTTCATTCTCAAGAGTTTTAAAGCTTGCTTTACTATAATTAAGGGAACTCCAAATCCCAAGCAATAAATGAATCAAGAGCTCCATACGCTTCCTCCTTTATATTTGATAGACCCTTTACCTACATAACCACGGTAATTCTACTTTTATCATTCCAAAGGTACAAGAAAACCTAATCCGAGTCTCCTAATCACACCAACATTTCAAGATTTATATTCAAAGTAATTTTGAACTTAAATTCGAAACATAAGCAGAAACAGAAGCAGAGGTGAAAAGAGAAACAGAAAGATTCTTTGCATAATCAACAAGCTTTGCGAATTTGGAGATTGTCCTAATTTTCTCTCAATTTCTACACTCAGGGATACCTTGGTCAAGGACCCTTTTGAGCACATACTTGAAAAGGTTACAGAAAACAGTAAACAATGAAGAGGATTGAAGATGAGACAAACCCGAATCTTCGTATTCAGAGATTGTTCAAATTATGTAGCAACTTTTACCAGTTAAATCTTACCACAAAACTACTTTTAATGCGCTTTGAGGTAGATTCCACTCTACTCAGAATTAGTGGCGGAGAATATCTCAGAGATAGTATTTGGAAAGAGTTGTTGTATAGTAGAGAGAGAAGGAAATGTTGAATTGGCTAACGTAATTTTTATGTTAAATTCCTGAGAAAAGTAATCTAAATATCAAGGGCTGATGAATTTAAAATCCAAGTAAGGTGCTACCACTTTCCTTAGATTGGGAAAGTTTTTTACTTTCCTAACTACTCAAAAAAATAAACTAAACGTGATAATGTAAATTTTAGAAAAAGTATTACTTTTTCAAACAAAAATCCATGTCAACCAAACAAGGCCTAAGGGAGATTATGAGACTCCACATGAGAGATGGATATCATAATTTCATACTAAAAAGGAGATGAAAGGTAAATGCCTTTATAAATTTATGAAAAAGACTACTAATTAACTTTTTATGTAACTGTTTTCGAGCCTGTAATACTCTTAAACTCGAATCAAAATTATTTTTACACCAATATGAACTTACAATGTGACAATTTCAATTTCATCTTCTTTTAACTTAACTTGTTTCAACTTAGACATGATGTTAGTCACCATAAACAACCAGCAATGAATGATAAAAATTAACTAATATAAAAAAGAAGGAAAACTAAGAAGAAAAAGAACTCAAATAGAGCCTTTGATTCAAAGAGGACACTGAAAGGAGAGATCATACAAACTAAAAGGGAAACATCAATAACTATGGGACCGTTCGATTCCATTTTTATTTTTCTGTTATAGTTTTTAGTTTTTATTTTCTAATTTCTAAATTAAAAAAACTTGTTTTGTTGTTAACGACAATGTACTTATATTTTCATTACTGATAATAATTATATATTAAATAAAATTTAAATATAAAGTATTTTTATAAATAAAATAAATATATCTATTTATTTGAATCTATTTTATAATATTTATTGATAAATTATTAGTAAATTTTATTATATTTTATTAAAATAAAAATAATTTAATAATAATTTTTATAATTTAATATTTTAAATAATTAAAATAAATTTTATTTGAAATTACATATTTTGAAAATTATTTTTAATTAATTATTACATTAAATTAAATTATTTATAATTTTTATTAATAATTAATATTAAATAATTAAATAACATATTTAATTGATGGTAAATTAGATTATGAAACAACAAAAAGATAAAACCACTGTTTATGCTGAAAGATTGTATATTTATGAAGCATGAAATAGATACAATCTCCTTTAAATAGTCAGATATAGCGCGGTAACCTTGAGCTTAGACCATATCAAAATCAAGCACATTCTGACTTAAATAGCATCTTATTGTTAAAGTTCAAATGTTCACCTTATCTTTGTCGAGTTGGGTCGGTCAACTTGTTCGAAATAATTCCTAGTCCTAATGAAGGATCACCTCTTTTTATTGGGCCCGAACTTTCGCTTAGGAGAAAAACTTTGTAAATCCTACCAAGTATGGATCCTCAACACCCCGACCACTCAAGAGTCGAGAGTACGGGTTGGCCTCACCAAAGACCAAACATGATGAGGTGAGGTTGGAAGGTCAGCAATTGTCCACGACAAATCCCCATTTTCTTGCAATCCCTCTTCAATACTACACTGCCTTATCCTCGTTTCTTCCAATTTCATGTCCTGCTACTTCTATTTAACGCAGAAAACCTGTTCTGTCTGTTTGGTTTGGTTTGTTGCATCCCTTATCCATTACTTTTTCTTCCTCTCAGATCAAATGGCCTCCATTTTTCTACCCAAAAACTATCTACCCTCCCTGCTTCCCACTCAAAAATCCAGGACTAATCCATTTCCTCAAAATCTCCCATTTGTCTCCAGATCATCGAAGTCTCAGTTTTATGGCACAAAATTATATCATTTCACTTCCATCATCATCTCATCTTCTTTACGTTGATTTCTGCCCAGGTACATTTTGCTTTCAATATGGATGCTGGGCTTATGGTGGTCTCTTAATATTGACTGAATTGGTTACCTGGATGTGTGTTTCAGGTAAAAAAAAAAGGGCAGATACCTCCATCCTTCACATTGAAAGATCAAGATGGAAAGAATGTGACTCTTTCCAAGTTCAAAGGGAAGCCCGTAGTTGTCTACTTCTACCCGGCTGATGAAACTCCTGGATGCACAAAGTAGGTAAGACTGTTCCAGCTATCTTCAAGCTTTAGTCTAGTTTGGGTAAAGCAAGAATAAGATAATAGAGAAAAGGAGAAGAGAAACTGTACTATCTGACCTTTTTATCCGCTCTTTAGTTATAAATTCACCAACAGAGGAAGTTATTGTGAGTTGTGACTATACGATGAGATGGAACATAGCGATTTGCGAAGTCCATTCTTTTTCATTTCTAAAGGGAGGCATTATCTGTTAAATTGTTAGTGTGACAAACTCTAATGTATTTAACAGCTTCTTGTAATACGACTTAGTTTTCTAACTCAACATATACTGCCGCATAAGGGATAGGAAAACCTATTAACTTAAAGAATCTTTTAGTAGAAGAAACTCACAATGAAAGGTCTTCCCAGGCGTGTACTTTCAGGGATTCCTATGAGAAATTTAAGAAAGCAGGAGCGGAAGTTGTTGGAATTAGCGGGGATGATCCCTCATCACACAAGGTAAACTTTATTTTATTTCATAATCTTTGGAATATTGTTTCGTGTTGGAACTTTATATACCCTTTTTCAAACATAGGAGATTCAGCTAAAATTAGAAAGAAAGGTCACTACAACAAAATGACTTTTTATTGGTTGCTGATCGTCACGTAAATCGTCGCAAAATTCTAGTAACAAAATATTGATCGTTACCTAAATTGTTACGAAATCCTGGTAGCAAAATACTATAGGTGAAGTTTTTCACAAATCATCATTATGTTTCGCAACGAGTATAATACATACCAAAAGAGATATGTGACTATAAACAAAATTGTTGCCAATGATAATTTTTTATGTTTTTCTTTTATGTTATTAGCTACGTTACAGCAAACGTAGTTAATAATATTTACTAATGAATTAATAATCGTCACCTAAAATTATTTGGAATGATTTAATTTTCGTAGCAAAATAAAACGTAGCCAAATTTTATTGACGACATTTTCTAAAACTAAGCTAAAAGTTTTTGTGTTGATTTTTAATTTTTTATAATCATTATTACTCAAAATTTTATCATGTTAATTATAATTATTAGTCACAATTGTTTGTAATATTTATATTCTTTTGTTTTATCAGGCTATATTAAATGAAAATAAAATTAAAAATAATTAGAAATTAGAAGCATTTTATATAAACAATTAAATATCATTAAATGTTAATTACAAATGTTAAAAAATACTTATGTATAAACTAAAATTCGTTTTCATGTTACTACTATCTACATAATTTGGGCCCAGTATTTGTTTGATCATCTTTTCAAATTTAGCCAACTTTCCTTTATTACATTCTAATTTTTGTTCGTTTCATTATAACTTTTGTTCATTACATTGTAATTTAGCCTTAAGCAATTGATTCTCTTCTTGAAGATGGGTTACATATGCATGTCTTGATGGGGATGAAACAGTTGACTTAAGGCCATACTCAAGACCTTTCATGTAGCCAAATCTTGTACCAAGCAAGATGTTGCAAATGTCATCTATATTTAGCTCATTTCCGTCGGCCAATGATCTTTGTAACAACTCCTGCATCTTATTCTAAAATTTTTAAAAAAATTAATATTTAGTGAAAATATTATTAGTTAATACTACATACTTAAATAAACTTAAAATTTTAACAATTTTTTATACTCACATAGTTATTTTGCGTTTCTTCTAACATTCACCCTTACATAGTGAGTGAGTTTGTATAGTATGATCCTATCATACTCTTGCTCATGTAGTTCCTTCTCATTTTGTTTTATGAAAAAAATTGGAAACACAATAAATAACATTGTATTTACGAATATAATTATAACTTGTAAACAAAGAGCTTACAAATTCATTTTGTATGACAACAAATGATTTGAAGCTTTGGTTGTGAGCAATTTTAATTTTCTCTGTTGAACTTGACTTTATCACACTTTTCTTAAATAAAGAAAAGAAATATTCATTAAATTGTGTAACATTAATAAAAGAAAATGTAAAGAGAAAGAAGACAATTCTTAATACTGACAGATGCCCAATAATCACATTTGGCTCTAATTTTTTGGAGTCACCCCTTAGGGAACATATCTCCCCGCCTCCTCGTCCTAAAAAAAAGATTTGTAATATTTATATAGTCGATAATGATGATACTTGACCTTTGTTTCAACAGTGAATTCATACAATTGGAAACTTCGGGGTTCTTCATATTGACAATATTAAGCTTCATTTATGAACAAATAGTAAAAGTTAAATTAATCTTTAAATAAGTAAATCAAAATTGCATTTAATTAAATAAATTGAAAAATTACTAAAACCTTGTCCAAAGCATTCTTTAACATGTTGTCTTGCTTCAACTGCTTAGCATGTCAAAGGTAAGGTAATTCGGTCAGGTTATGTCAATTAAACAGATGCAGAGACGATGTTGTTTGTCATTGAATAAACAACATTGTCTCTGCTTAATTTTTCACGTTGAAACATTTGGCGATGAATTGTGTAAAGTTTAATATGCAAATGAGGATTTGACTACCAATTTAGAAATTGTCGCCAATACTACACTTTTTTTATAGATTTTTAAATTTTGCTAAATTTTTTATCGTAAACATAAATTACTATAAAAATAATATATAATAAATACAGTTTTGTGAGACCACGTAAAATTATAAAATCGTATATATTAACAAATATTAAAAAATATAAATGACAATTTTGTTAACTAAATTTATTTTTATACTTATATAATCATTGTCATTAATATTAAATTTTATCTTTGAAATGACATTGTTACTAACCACATTTATTTTGAATAATATTAAATTTGATTTTTAAGAATATGATATTAATATTTAAGGTTGATTTCCATTTTTTACTATATTGCAATTTATTTTTAATTAAATTGCTATTATTATTATCATATATGGTAATTAATGTAAAGTTATATGAATGTATATATAATAATTGTAACTAGTATAATGATTTATGAATTATTACATAATTTATAAATTTCTTATATTTTACTTATGTAATATATATATCACTCTATTTAATAATTATTATCTATTTATTTTATAAAAATTTCATATAGTAACATATAATTTATATATTATATATAATTATGTTAGTTAAAGGTGTCGCCAAATGGTAATGACAAACCATTTGGCGACGAGTTTTGAATCTTCACCAAATGGTTAATTTCTTCTGACTTAATCGGAATCGATGTTGTTTACCTTATCAACAAGCGACGTCATTTTCTACTAGGTTAACACAAATTAAAGTTGTCTTCGTTTTTGTGTTAACCGTCATATTTCCTCTTCATAATCCATTGCAGAAGCGTCATCTCCTCTTTTATAGTCATCTCCTGTCTTGTAGTCCTCATCGTCAGTGAAGCATCGTGTCCTGTATTAGTACGTATTGTTCTTCTTTTCTGTTACTAAGAACCCTCCTTATTATGCTCTATTTTCTGCTACATTTTGGATTTAATGTGGGCTTTCTGTTCTGCAAATGATGTTTGAGTTTCCCTTTCTATTTGTGTTTGGAAGATCGTGAATTGTGTTTCTATATTAGATGACGGATATAAATTTTTTCCCACCTTCCTTGCTTGTTTGACAAAACCTTGCTAAATGTTTAATGGAAGGTCTATTAGAGATTTAAGGCACAATTTGCAATAGATGTTTATGTACATATTTATCACATGATTGCTTTTACACCAAATTTGTACTGTTAGTGAATTGTAATACTTTGAGTTATCATCGACAAACTAGCATAACAAATCACATAGACAGGGAATGCAGTGTATTTTGTATTAGTTCATTTCATGCCTAGAATTTGTGGGATTTGATCACCAAACGAGTTTAATTAAACACAATGAATTTTATGCTAAATTGACTTTTGAAAATTAAACTGTAAGATCAATTCATTGAGGAATGTTGATGTGGTGACTGGTTTTCGATGGTGGAAATGAGCTCCCTTTGGAGGAATATGGAAAAATTCTACCTAGTAAATAACAAATTCATGTAGAACAAATTTTCTTATCATACACTAATCACTGCTTGCCTTCTATGGTCAATCTTTAAGATTTTTAGTATCACCTGAATTACCTCTCTTCCTTAATTATTTGTATTTTATTTGCATTGTAGTAAGCTATTAGATGAATGTTTAATTGTATATACTATATCTTGTGTAAAGCTTACTAAAATCTTCAACAGAACATAGATGAAAATAGAATTGTTGGCAATGTCCTGATAGTTGTACAAGATTAGGGCAATTGGTTGTTTTGGAACAATCGTTGATTCCAATTATTATGTATGTTGAATCAGGTATACATGTATTCAAATTTGGCTTCATTAGACCGTTTGGCTTAACTAGTTATTTGAGTTTTATACTAACTATGTCTCATGTGAAACGTATCGAACTGAGAGTTCATCTAATTTAGTGACCCATACTGCATCTGAGGGATTCATTCACTCTTCTGCAAGTTTAGTTATAGCCAAGAAGTTGTTAAAAGAGGGTGTCAATAACCTAACATTTGAGGGAAGATCTTTGACCTTTTCAATTGATACCGTCGAACGTAGAAAGACCCTTCTTGGAAATCTAAACATAACAAACTCATTTATCATTGCCGAGTCCCGTAATACTTCAAATCTAAAAAAATAATTATTTCCATGTTTTAAATCCCATTGTCTGTGTTTTATTTGTCAAATCTCCTTGTTTCAAATCAAGTTCTTTCATCTTCACATCTAGAGCACATGCCAGGAGGAGATTTTCACATCAAAAACTTCCTTAGAATTATGCAAAATTGACAATTAGCCACACAGTTTAGTTTTTCTTTTGGTCTTAAGTTAAATCTCAATCTCCGATCAAGTTTTAAGTGAATAAAGCTGCTTCCAATCTTTGTAGACATTTGCGAGGAAGTATAGACTTCCATTTACATTGTTAAGCGATGATGGTAACAAGGTCAGGAAAGATTGGGGAGTACCATCAGATCTGATTGGAGCATTACCTGGGAGACAGACATACGTTCTTGACAAAAATGGGGTGGTTCAACTCATCTACAATAACCAATTCCAACCTGAGAAGCATATAGATGAGACCCTGAAGTTACTTCAAAGCCTTTGAAGCGACCATTCCATTTATTGTTGTAGTTCTACTATCCTTGGCACTTTTAGATTTAGTATCTTGGACACACTGATATTTTTTTGTGTGCATTAACGATGCCCCTTGTAATTAGCTCTACTAACGTAAACGGTATTTGTATGCCTTCAATATGTTCAATAAGAGATAGATAAGTGTTCTTGATAGGATAAGGCTAAACGCATCCCGAGCGGACAGAATCTAGTAAAGTACCCATGTAGTAAAATTTGTATCACCTTTTAACTTAATAGAGCTAAAATGTTATTGAACTAAATTGTTAATGAATTTTGAAATTGTCAACAAGGATCAGATTTCTATTTTATTACTCGTTAATATCCATAATTCTTCATAAACCATTGGTTACAGACAGCAACTATGAGCCTTGCTTCCATACTCTTGATCTATACTTTCACTTAAATATAACTTTTATCTCTTAAAATTGTATCCCTGTTTATTGCACATCCGTCGTCGGAGCATTATGATGGTTATTAAAGTTACGTATAATGGGTGATAGGGTCAATGTAACCATCATTCGTGGGCACAGTAGTCCTGACTTCCATAAGGACTAAACGCTTCTGCCAGCAAGTTTTTCTTCCTCCAACTGGCCCAGCCCATTTCTTCACAGATTTCATCACTGTGGTTGATGCTGAATGTGGAAATGCAATGCCTTTCGTAAAATCTGCTAGTCCTCTTCATGACTTCAATCTCTTTCCACACTTGTTGAAGCATTTTATCCACTGAAGGAAGCTTGAACTTACTGTCAAGAAGTCTTGCCAGCCACATGCTGCGAAGCTCAGCTGTGTGAAGATTTGAGAAACTCTCTATGTAACCCACAAAAGACATGTTGGGTATTAGTGGATGAATTGTCCCCCTTTCAAGGAAAAAAAAATCAATCGTCAGTAGGCTTTAATCGTATACTAAGGCATGAAATCAGAAGCTAAATATGGATTTCATCCCTTGTACACAGGAAACTACTTAACACGATTACCTGTAAAGGGGACTGACACCAGAAGGATGCTCTAGAAAATTGGAAAAAGGCTGTGGTAAGATATCCTTGAGTTTCTTTTTCCCATCATAACCAGTTGCCATAATCACAACATCAGCATCCACTTTGGTGTTATCATCAAACTCTATCCCTTCACTAGAGAACCACCATTTTGATGCCCTTTTAAATAAAATTTTCCCCTTGTCAGCCTCAGGGAAGAATTTCTCAGGCATGATAGCCATCTGGCACGACGCATAGTCTTCGATGAAAGGATGGTCTGGCTTTAGTCCGTACTTCTGCAAAGGGAGCTTATGGAGCACATAGGACTCGATGAATTTGGAAAGTACACGTCTCTGTCAAAAAGATTAAATGTCACCCATTAACTTATAAACCATCAGTCCGCAAGGCCTATAATGAAGGTTTCTTCATTTACCTACCATAGGAAATAAAAGAACACAAATTAGAATGGTTCTCAGGAGACTCTGGTTAGGTCTTTCATGGATGAACTGAGAAGATCTTGTTGAGAAGAACAAGAAAAAGGGCAATCCCCAAACCCAGTAATGGGGTACGGTCCAGTGTAAGGTCCTTATCACCATGGTGCACGGTTGCCCCTCGGGACCTGCAACATAATCAAGGTAAGGCTTGTGGAATCCTAAAGTTAAGGCCTTGCGGCATCCTACACATTTATATATATAAGACGAATATACAAATAATGTAAGAAAAATAAATAGATCTGTAGTAAATAGTAATCATGTAAGTGTGATCTTTCGGATATAAACTTTTCACTTCGATCATCTGAAATAATCAAATATAAAGGCCCTGCATTTAGTTATTAGCTGATTCTATCAACTGTTAGCTGATTGCTGATTCTATCAGTCGAATTAACTAGCGGATTGTATTAACTGTTTGCTAGAAATATTTAGTAAAATTAGCTGTTTAGTATTAGCTGTTGATATGTAAATTGACTTAAAAGGGTATAGTTTTTAAAAAAAATTATAAGGACATGAATATTATATTTTTTAGTATTTCGTTGAATATTCTTATAATAATTTAGGTTTTAGATATTTAATTTTACAAAATTAAGTTTATAAGTTTAATAATAATAATAATAATCTAACGTTAAATTTTCGATTAATATGAATGATATAGCCACTTATATTATATTAGTATTTTTTATATAATCTGTATAAATTTTATTATTTAATAAATTAAAAATAGCTTATAAAAACATGACTTATATATGCTGATATGCTGTTTAGCGGTTTAAGATAAATCAGCAGCAGCTAAAAAAGTTGCAAATGCAGCCCAAAGTCAAAATCCAATAAATGTAAGTCAAAAGCCAAGAAATGTCGAAGTCTCATACGTGTATTGCAAGAAAAGAAGTGTAGTCAACAAGTCCAACCGTCATTTCAATAAGGAATAAGGAAAGAAAAATTCTGAAAGTAAAAAAAAAAACAGAAAGGAAAGTACAGAAGCCATGCACGTAGAAAATATATGCCCCCGTTACCAGTAACGGAAATTATTAAAAATTATGTGCATCTTTTATTTAACTATCTGGCAAATCCAAGTGCACTTTACTACTTTACCAATCACCGTATAGTTTAATCAAAGCTATGTTATTCATAGGAATAATCTCATCCCAAAATTTCAACCACAAAGTGAATCACTACAATTATTAGATCCATCCCCGCCCCAAAATCTCAGCTAGCACATAAGGCCCTGTATGGTTAGTCCTAGTAAAAGGTTTAACAATTAGGTATTCTGGGTAGTTGAAACTTGAAAGGAGATTACACCCCCAAAACAAGCACGAAACACCTCCCTACATAAGTTATTGTTGTACTTTCTAAAACTTTCATTTGACTTCAACTCTACCTTGAAAGGAGATTACACCCCCCAAAACAAGCGCGAAACACCTGCCTACATGAGCTATCAATGTTGTATCTAAAGCATCATTTGACTTCAACGCTAGCTTGATTTGACTGTTAATGTAGGCCAGTTCTTCGAAGTCGAACAATTAAAAATCTAGCTAGCAAAGTGATTTTTCTTAATTTTGTCCGGTTCTGGATTGCATAAAGACTACGACAAGTCAGACAAAAATATAAGTTGGAAGTGATGAGAAGAACGTAAGAAAGTTGTGCTAAATGTAGATAAGAATATAATAAATAAGCTCTTTATCTCAAAATATAGATAAGAATATAATAACTTAAGCTCTTTATCTCGTAACATATGTAGAAATGTAAGATAATCACCTTGGTTTGCCTCGGCACATTCAAGAGCTAGATCAATTGCTGATTTTCTGAACCCAACAACGACCACCTTTTTCCCCTGAAGCAGTTCACGAGCACCATCCTTGTCCAGTTTGCAGTAATCAAGCGAATGCAAGACCTTGCCTTTGAATACTTCTGGTCCTTTATTGCGTGGAGTTATGGGAATTCTGGGTACATCCCCGTATTTTCCGATGCAGACAACGAGGAACTCAAATGCATACCACTGTAAATAAATTCGCAAGCTATACCAATATTAACTAGGATTTAAGTTAAATTAATTTTCTCTTATAGAAGGTTTCACACATTATCAATACCTTAGACTCTCTGGGAGAAGAATAATAGTGAGGGTTTCCTTTCAAAAATCAAGAGCAAGTTCAAATCTATATTTGGATATTATATGCGTGTGTGTGTCTATGCATATACATATATATGCATATATGTATGGGAGAATGAATTTTTAAGAGATTTCATATGGGAAAATTAGATGAGCGCAAGAATGTTCAGGACCTCAATGATATTTGATTGATTGCTTTGCACGGCGACCTCCCAAACCGGCCGGCCTGGCAAGAGGCTGTCGTACGTCATGGACTTGTTCCCACCGACGTCAGCAGGTACAGGTTCACCAAGAAAACGGACCTCCACCACCTTGGTATTGAACCTCACGTACTTCAACAAATCGAAATGCTGAGCATAAGATTGCAAGTAGTCTAAAATCTCAATATGAGAAGGAAAACTTGTATCATCCCTGTTAAGCCAAGGGAAGTCGGTGAACTCGTAAGCGCTACGAGGGGATTGAAGTTTTGTAGAACGGTAAGAGCAGCTTTTCCAGACTCCTCCAATGCAGTTACTGGCCTCAAAAACGACTGGATCGTAGTGAGCTAGCTGCTTGAGAGCAGCTAGACCACTCACTCCAGCGCCAATAATGCCAATTCTTGACATCACAAGATGGCTCTGCCTTGCCATATTGGATTGATTCTGTGATTGTAGCTAGTTTAGATCAAGCCTTTCGTATGTGGATATATTTGGCTGGTGTAAGAAGCTATGTGCATGTATTTATAAGCACGTGAATGCACTTGAATGACCATTCCTGATAGCAATATTTTACTACAAATGTGTGAAACTGGTTCGATACCGAGAAGAAATTTCATAGCTCCATAGCTTTCAGATTAATGAGGCTGTTGAGTTTCTTTGAAATTTCGGATCTTATTTGATAAGTATATCTGATATGTACCTAACCTATATGTCGAGTTGGAGAACCCATGCATTCTCTGGCCATTTGTTTATGATATCATTCTTCCTGAAGTGGTTTTAATTAGCATGAACTAATTTGATTTTTCCAACTTACAAAAATCTAAATATTGTTGAGAAATTAAAAAGCTTGGCATCTAGTATCTTACATTCTACAAAAGAATGTCTATTCTATGTGTGCGTCTCTTATGAGTGATATTGTTAATTTACCAATATGATTTTCTTAGTTCATTAATATATGGTTCCAACTTTAACATAGATATACAATTTTTTATAGATATATTACTATTATTTTATTTCTATATGTGTGAATATGCATATTTCGCAGTCCCAATATTTTCCACGCGACATCATAAGGAAACTTCTGAGACAAACCATATGCACGTGCTGATATACACGAGCCTTTTGGTGACTGACAGCTTTGTGTATTATACATGTGAAAGCAGGAAAAGAACAAAAATATATAGAACAATTTTCGAGTTAAATACGTTCACTGGACCATTAAGAAACTAATTAAAATGTTTCTACCCGTTACTGGTTTGGGTTCCGGTATAGTGATTTCGTCAGCGGTTATGTAAGCACTTATTTTTTAAAAAATATCTTTTAATAAAAAAATATAAGTGATGATACATTTCAAGAGAAGAGTTTTCAGAAAATTAAAATGTAATTTATTTTTAGCTCGTCAAGCTTTTTCGGCATATTTTGCTACCGGTATTTTGGAATCATCCTTCAGCTTTATGATTCAGAAGAGTCTGAGAATCTGATCTCATATTGAACTTCAACTTTTGTGGAATCTTATAGGTAACCACATACCTTATAAAATTTCGAGTGAAGTATAGCATTAGCTTCATTTAATATACGTTGCTTGTTAGAATAAGTGCAGTCGTAAACTTCAGAATCTCTCTTACAGCTATTATTCATTTCTTATGTTCAAGTGTAACTAGTGATTTGAAGTTATAAACGCACGCCAATACTCGAAGTTAATGTCAACGAACAAGGGCAGCAGTTTGGTAGGCATTAATAAGATATAAGAGTTTGTGGGATGCGCTACCTTTTTGTCTTTATTAGTGTCTTGAAATTTATAATAAAACTTTTGATTAATCTAATTCGAAAACTCACAAAAAATCAGAACATATTTCTGAATCCTACACTTTAAATGAGAATTTCAATACTCGGGTTGTTGTTTCGGCGGTGATGGTCCTATGCAACCGTGCTTTGACTGGCAATTGAGCTTGCATCTTTCATGTGTAATTAGTCACACTTTTATGAATTTGATTTTCTCTACCATGCGATTAACGTTTAGGCAAAGAGAGAATGTCTTGACCTTTTTTCTTTTTCTCTGAAATTCGTTAACCTTTTATACTTACTAGTATTCTAACTTTAGTACGTGGAGGGCTTAGATTAAATCTCTAATGGTTAACATTATCATGACTTTTAACTACAAAATTGAAGACCACATAAGCCGTAAATTACAAAACAAATTCTCCGCTTACTTTAGTTTGTGTAGACATCATAGAAATCAAAATTTCTGAATGGTTCTAACTGCCAAGGGTGGAAAAATCCAAGAAAACTGGGAGAAGGTTGTGGGAAAATACGTAGGCAGGGAATCAAAACTTTTCAAAGGAGTTTGAATGTAGAATTTCATGAAAGCAAAGTATGTACGCTTCCTAATTAAAAATCAAAGTCCTCTTACATAAAAGATGTACCGAATCTTGTTTTAATTGAAAGTTCATGGTTTTTAAGTCCTTGGTAAACAGTCAAGATTTTGTTGATTCAAAGCTTTCAAAAAAAATTTATTATTCTAACAACATTTAGAAGCATCTTCATTAATTTTGAATATTAGGAACAAGAGAATGTTTCATCAACCACCCTAACTTAAATAGAAGCAAATCACACCATTTTACCACGGCAAACTTCTGACTAGAAAACTGTAAAATATGCCAGTAAACTACTTTCGGCCCATGGTTTGCTATAGTTTCATATATCACGTGGAATATAAGTTGAAAGTCACTATTTCCCATAGCCCATATTAATCGATGAAACATCAAAAGCTAAGACATTCGAGTTTGAATATAACATAACACGAAAACATGCTGATAAACAGCAGTAAAATTATTTGAAACTCAAAATGTTGCTGTAAAATAGCAATGTCACTATGGCAAAAAGTGCCCTGGGCAACAAACAAAAATGTAATTATAAGTACAATTATCGTTGTCTTTTTATTAAGGTAACATAATGCATATCATTACAAGAAGTAGCGATGCAACAAGTATAAGGCAGCAGAGTTTTTTAATCAAGCAACAAAATAAAAAAATATTGGTTTTAAGTTTTGACTAAGACAAAACGTTAGTTTCAAACAATAGCAACAATGATAAATAGATATTGCAACACTTTAAGTCTTTTTAGGCAACAACATTAAATAGATAACGCAACAATGTGAATTTTTTTAGGTAACAATTTGTAACAAGAAAAGCAACAATTTATTTTTTTGTCGCCAATAATATTTAACGTAAAAGCAAACTCTTGTCATTATGTAGGCAATATCTATATATATATTAAAAGCAATGTATATCTTAATTATGTACATACTATCAGATATAAACAACCAAAAAAATGCATTTATAAATAATATATAGTCTATAAGGACTTGAAAAATTCAACATTTAACATATATAAATTACAAAAGCAAATTACATGTGCTTTTATTGTTTCAAAATACAAAACCGAATTCTACAATCCCGAACAATTGCAAGAAAAATTACATGTGCTTCAACAACTCTTCACCATTTGTAGAATTTGAAGTTAGGTTTAGTCTTCTTTATATTAATTGTTTTTTAAGAAGGCAAAGTAATGCATATCAAACTTGCATGAAAGCTATTAAAATATAGGAAGTAATTGAAATACACATAACAATAGTATCTCATCAATCCTATTCTTATTAAATGGATGGGAAAGTTTTACCTCACATCTCATTGAACTGATTCACATATACCAATAATCTTTGTCCAATCTATTTCATCAATTTTCTCACTAATTGTAGAATATAACTAAATCAACAAGCTACATTTAATACGGATCTCAGTTCATCCTAGTGCATAAAATAAAGAAAGAAAAAGTATAGTTAATAATAAGAATGAAGGAAAAAACTGGTACTAAAGAAATGAAACAGGGTGGAATTAGAGCAACAAAGAAAAAGTATTGAAGCACTCGAGGATAATGGGAAACCAATAGGGATCAACTTATAATTACTTTAGGAAATCTTTATCAAGATTCAACTTAAGAGGCTACCCTGCCTTGACTTCAAAACCTAGTAAAAAGAATTACATCAAAATAGAATTTACAAAAATTCCATAGATTAAACATAGTAGACGTGGAGATTTGATTTTTGAAATCAGAGACTAGAAAATAGGAAAAGAGGAAGAATATGCTTCGCTTAAACACTTTAGATTTTGTTACTTTGGAGATTCCAAGATATGGTTTATGCTCCCAATCACAAATCAACTATCTAAACCACTTAAAGTCCATGTAGCACCTAATTAAAAGAAAATAAGTGAAACTATATTGGAAAAAAACAATAGAAACAATCAAAAATTAAAAGCAATCATGCATAGTGAAAATAAGAATATGAAGGTTTTATGGGTTAAGATATCCATATAGAATGATTGAAATTTTTGTGAGAACTCTAAAATTAAATAAAATAAGTTTCATTATCATACAAATACGTCAACTTGTGTGTAATAGCATAATAAGAAGAACTTGCAATAGTAAAGAAGAGAACTTCATTAAACATAATAAGTAACAACGGACACTAAAAATCAAGTGCATATCTTACTTGTCTTAATAATCAGTATGAATTGAAGGCCTAAGTATAACTCTATTTGATCCAAATGACCACCTTAACATTTACTGATATTTTTCATTATTTTAAGCAAACATATGCTTTAATAACAATAATTCCAAAGGTATTCCAAAGTTAATTCCAAAGGTATTCCAAACTTAATAACTATAATCATAAGTATCTTATTGCAATACAATGATGAGTTTCTAAATTCACTAATTCAAATATCTAAAGTAGTTTTAAGAAACCAATGTTGGAACGAAAATACAGAAGTGTTAATAATTGTATCGAGTCCATCAATCTTTCGTCAACATATTTGTATCACATCCACAAAATGTTAAAAACTAATTCAGATAAAGAAACGGACAACTGATGAAACTAATAAACATATAACTTATTTTCATTTATTCATTGAATTCATTTCAGAACACTCTAGTGAGAAATTAAGAAAGTGATCAAAATTAACTCCATAAGAAATGATAAAAAAAAAACTTTCAAAGAATGCCATAAGAGATCATCACAAATCAATCATAACAGCTAGAATGTGACAAATAAGCATGATAAGGGTAAATTAAGTTGCAGAGTTAGAAACAAAGAAATACAATAAAGAAAGTGATGGCAATTCATATGATAAAATTAAGACTCAATATGAATATCAATCTTGCAAACGAAAAGACAAGATGTAACGGAATGATCTAGAGATATTAATCTCAATATTTAAGCATATGGTTACGATGAACAAATAAGAAAAAAACGTGAAATTGATATTTGATCAAGATGTGGGATCAATACACTTGCAAAATTAAACCCTAATCTTCCTAAGGATTATAATGGAAATTATATGATATCTTTGAAAAGAATAACAAGCATAAGAAGTTCAATAGCTATAGATGAACTATCACCCTTCAAGAAACTTGAAAATTCCAACAAGACCCAATTCAATAATTCGAAACAAAGAACACTAAATATATGATTTGGCCCCCTTGAATACAAATAAAGAAAAGTACCTTAACTATTGACGCCACTTTCAAGTGAAGCAAACTCAAAAGGTAAGTCAGAAATTGTAAGCAACAATGTGTGTAAACAACCGAATGTAGTTCTCAAAAGAACAACACTCAAAAGGTATTAAACCTGAACTTTTATTATAATCGCACTCATGAATTACAATGAATTTTGATCCCTTTTCATAGGAATAAGGATCTGGTTATTGAAGCTAAAAACTAGGAAGAAAACTTAGTCTAATACTAAGAAATTCAGCATACTTCTCTATCAAGAATATGAAAATAGCTAATCTAAAATAAGAGATATTCTCTTTTATTTTAATTGCAAAACTAGTTAAACTCTACTAGCCAATTCTCTTTCATTGGAAGACAATGGACAAAGTCCTGTTTAAAGCTAGGTTCGACCAAACTAAACAGAAAACGAAAGTAAAACTATTAAAATACTTAAACTACAAAGAGGTAACTATGATTCTAATTGATCCCTATCTTATTAACCGTGCAATGTAAGAAGGAATTTGAAATCATGCCAACTTGACTTGGAGTTTCCTCTTTGTTTTAAATTTCACTTGGCCGAGAGTTATGTCATCCGAGCATCACTCCGATTCCTTCATTTAGATCACCATTTGGATTGGACCCAACTTGTAACATATTAATTATTTTGGGCTTATATCCTTCATGCTTAACCATTTCTTTAGTATGGACTTTCTTAATTAAAATGGGCAGCACTCTTTTAGTCTCTTGGATCTTGAATGAGTTAAAGATCCAATAACATTACTTAATGGATCCCTTATGTAAGGGCTCTTCAACACAGCATCATGATCAGCATTTGGCCCCTTAGACAGGTCCATAGTAGTCCTAGCTCGGTCCATGGTCTGATGGTCTCCATCATCCTCCCTTTCTTTGGAAAGATTTGTCCTCAAATCTAAACCTTCATCAAAATCAAAGGGAGACAAATCAGAAACATTAAATGTAGCACTTATATCATACTCACCTGGTAAATCTAATTTATAGGCATTATCATTGATCTTGGCTACAATTTGGAAAGGAGCATCTCCATGCGGATGTAACTTTGTCTTTATGGAGTTCACGAACCTCTCGTTTCTCATATAACATGTCATCAAGCCTAGGTATGGGATGCCTATATATAATAGTGATCTTATTTATAGCTTGACAATCAATGCACATGCGCTATGTACCATCTTTCTTAGGAACCAAAATCACAGGTGCAACACAAGGGATAAGAGATTCACTAATCTAACCTTTCTCAGGGAGTCCTTCAACTTGCTTTCTAAACTCTTTGGTTTCTCCAAGATTGACTCTATAGGCTGGCCTATTTGGAATTGTCGCACCCAGAATTAGGTCGATTTTGTATTTGATTCCTTTAATTAGAGGAAGTTCTTTTGGCGACTCCTCTAGAAAAACATCTTCAAATTCTTGGAGCAGTTTCTAGAAAACTTATGGTAAATCAGTAGGCAAATTAGTTAGAATCAAAGAATAATCTTGGAATATCATGAGAATCATACCTTTTTGACGTACAAAGCACTTTTCTACTGATTTAGGACTAGTGAAGAAATTCTTACCAATTTTGGGTCCATTTGTGGATTTTAGTTAGACTTCAGACCTTGCACCACTCTCAGACTTAGTGTCCTTTTCTTACATAGGGGCTTTTCCCTTACGATTGTCTCTCTCTTGTTGCATTTTGACATTACATTCATACACTTGGGATGGGGAGAGGGGAGATAAGGAATACTTTTTCCTATCTACAACAAATGAATACTTATTTGTAAAACCATCATAGATAGCTCTACGATCATACTCCCAAGGTCTACCTAACAAGAGATAGCTTGCATCCATAGGTACAACATCACATAGCACCTCATCATTATATTTACCAATAGAAAATGGCACATTAACCTGTTTTGCGACACGAAGATCACCACTTTGATTTAGCCATTGTAGTCTATCTAATGTTTGATGCTTGAGGGTTGGAAGCTTCATGTTATCTACAAAATAAGAACTCACAACATTTGTGTCAGAACCATAATCAATTATTATTAGACAAACTTGGTTATTCACACGCCCCTTTGTGTGAAAAATGTTGGTGCATTGTTGATTATCTTCTTTATGTTGGACGTGTAAGGTTCTTAAATTGACATATGCATGTTCAATTTCTTCATCTTCAAAAACCTCTTCAGCTTCTTCATCTTCACGGTCAAAATCAGGGTCATGATCAGATGCACTCTCGTATGTTCCATCATCTTTAAAAATCATTGCTTTTGTATTCGGACATTGAGAAGCTATGTGACCTTTTCCTAAACACTTAAAACATTTAATTTGTCTAGCACTGCCAGAACTTGCCTTAGTAGCACTATTAGTTTTTAATGAATTGGAACTTGAAGCATTAGAAGACTTTTCAAACTTTGAAGTATTTCTAATAAAACCAGAGTTACCTCCTTTTAACGAATTACCAAACTTTTTAGTATCTTCCTTCTTCCATGGCATGGAGGTTTTGGTTGGGGTCAGACTCCTCTTTTTGAGCTATCTTTCTACAAGTCTAGCTCTATGGAACATTTCAGTTATATCCATGTACGGAGTCAGTTTAACAACTTCAACAATATTTCGATTTAAACCATTTAAAAACCTGGCTATAAAGGCCTCGAGTTCTTCCTTAACCCTAACTCGAATCATTGCCACTTCTAGCTCTTGCTAAAATTCATCAACCAATTTAGAACCTTGCGAAATTGTTTGGATTTGTTTATATAAATCTCGAAAATAGTATGAGGCCGCAAACCTTTTTCGCATTACCTTTTTCATTTCATTCGATGTGGCAATTAGTTCTTCTTTATATAATCTCCTCTCTTTGACCAATTGGTCCTAACAGATTGAGGAATAATTTTGAAACTCAACTACAATAAGCTTTATTTTCTTGGTTTTAGAATAGTCATGCAAATCAAATACACAATCTACCTTTTTTCCCACTCAAGGTAGGCTTTAAGATCATTAGTGCTATGAAATTCAGGTATTTTAATTTTAATGTTACCAAGATTGTTACAATTATCATACCTTCTTGAAGTTACAGAAGGCTCAGACTCACCATCTTCTTCCCTTTCACATATAGCTAACTTATCACCAATGGATTCGAGTATTGTGGTTACTCGAGCCAAATGCTCTCTTTAAGCTTTTTGAGCAAAAGTCTTACTGGTTTCGTCCATCTTCCTTTAAGAATCATAACAAATAGCAAACACAAGTGTATATAGGGTTAGTAGAAAAATTCCTACCTCTCTTCCCCTAGATACCCGAATTATTATCCCCTTTTTGGTAGTGATTCACACACACTCACCTCGTGTATCCTCTCTTTAGGATACTTAGGCTTTTTCTCCAATCTTGGTAGGCAACACACAAGCCTGTTACCTCAAACCTTTTGTTATGAAGTTCTAATTTAAACCAAACTCAAAGTCGAGAGCAAACAATGAAAGCAAATAACTTTAGACTTGTTAGAACAACAAAAAGGAGGATTAATAAGCACAAAACGCAATTAAGAATGAGGGGAGAACACGAATCTCATTCAAGAGTTGAAAGGATATTGGGTTTTGCTTAACAATTGCACAACCTTTTGACTTTAATGGACGATCTCCCTTTAGATTTCTTTTCTTCCTTGCTGTTTTTTTATTACAGAATTTATTTTTTTTAGGCCACCTTTTTGGACTTTAGCCTCTTTTTTAATCAGTTTTTTTGTTTTATTATACATTTGCAATGAAAGAATTAGTAACTTAACAAATAATTGGAAACCCCATAATTTGGAAACTTACTTGATGATCTTTATAGAAAGCCATGTACAAAATAGATTTGAACACAACGAATTTAAGAAACAAACGGATTAGGAAACATGAACATAATAGAAAAAAAGGACTTTAGTAGACAATGGAAATAGGAAACAATAAAAAAAGGAATTAGGAACAGATTAGATAAATTGTGATCGAATTTGGCAGTTGCTTAACTCAAATAAACCAGCAAGGTAGTAACCAATTATAACCCTTGAAGCCAAATTAGAAAAGGATTTTAATGAAGCGCAAGAAATTAGATTAAGGCAACAAGCAATAATTAATTTTCGGACAATCCATAAATAAGATGGATTTAGGATTTAGCAATATATTTCGGCTGAAAGAAATTATGAGCTTTTGTTCGAAACTTTGAAGATTATATCTCACAAAGCTCTTATACCAAACTGATGGCAATTTTTATGACAAAATTAAGATTCAATATGAATATCAATCTTGCAAACTAAAAGACAAGATGCAACGGAATGGTTTAGAGATATTAATCTCAATATTTAAGCAAACGGTTACGATGAACAAACAAGAAGAAAACGTGAAATTGATATTTGATCAAGATGTGGGATCAATACACTCGCAAAATTGAACCCTAATCTCCCTAAGGATTAGAGCACAAATTATATGCTATGCTTTAAAAAAATAACAAGAAAAAGAAGATCAATAGCTGTAGATGAACTATCACCCTTCAGGAAACTCGAAAATTCCAATAAGACCAAATTCAATAATTCGAAGAGAAGAACACTAAATATATGATTTAGCATACTTGAATACAAATAAAGAAAAGTACCTTAACTATTGACACCACTTTTAAGTGAAGCAAACTCAAAAGATAAGTCAGAAATTGCAAGCAACAATGCGTTCAAACAACCGAATGTAGTTCACAAAAGAACAACACACAAAAGGTATTAAACCCAACTTTTTATTATAATCGCACTCGTTAAATTACGATCAATTTTGATCCCTTTATATAGGAATAAGGGTCTGGTTATTGAAGCTAAAAACTAGGAAGAGAATTTAGTCTAATACTAAGAAATTTGGCATCCTTCGCTATCAAGAATCCGAAATTAGCTAATCTAAAATAAGAGATATTCTCTATTATTATAATTGCTAAACTAGTTAAACTTTGCTAGCTAATTGTCTTTCATTGGAAGACAATATAAAAGTCTTGTTTAAAGCTAGGTTTGGCCAAACTAAACAGAAAAAGGAAGCAAAACTATTAAAAAACTTAAACTACAAAGAGGTAACTATGATTCTAATTAATCCCTATCTTATTAACCATGCAATGTAAATCCAAGAGGGAATTTGAAATCAGGACAACTTAACTTGGAGTTTCCTCTATGTTTTAAATTTCACTTGGCTGAGAGTTACGCCATCCGAGCATCACTCGAATTTCCTTAATTCGGATCACCATTTGGATTGGACCCAACTTGTAACACAATAATTATTCTGGGTTGATATCCTTCATGCTTAACCATTTCTTTAGTATGGACTTCCTTAATTAAAATAGGCAGCACTTCTTTTAGTCTCTTGGATCTTGAACTAGTTAAACGTCCAATAACATTACTTAATGGATCCCTTTTATAAGGGCTCTTCAACACAGCATCATGATCAGCACTTGGCCCCTTAGACACTTCGATAGTAGTCCTAGCTCAGTCCATGGTATGATGGTCTCCAACAGAAAGTGCCCTAAAATATCATCAAGTCATCCTTAACCAATAATATCTAACAGAACAGACAAATGAATCATTATCATCCCAGTAATCAACATGAAAGGATAATTAAACTACTCCAATAAACCATCATTTTATATAATGGAAACTTGAATCCAACAGTAATGCCAAAACAAAGAGATAATAAGCAATAGAAACTCAAAAGAACCACTACCAATGCTTACAAGACAGAGGATTCAATATATGAAAATCCCAAAACCTAAAGTTCACTACAGACAATGAAAATTTAATCAAATGAAAGCAATCGAATAAATGTCACAACTCAATAACATAAACTATGCATTATCATCCCAATAATAAGTATGAAAGGATAGTTGAGCTACTCTAATAAACCATCACTCGATATAATGGAAACTTGAATCCAACATTAATGCTGAAACAAAGAGATAATAAATAATAGAAACTCAAAAGAACCGCTACCAATGCTTACAAGACAGAGGATTCAATATATGAAAATCCCAAAAACCTAAAGTTCAGTACAGATAATGAAAATTTAATCAAAGGAAAGGAATCAAATAAATTTCAAAACTCAATAACACAAACTATGCTGTAGCATAAACAAGTTGAATCCCTCATTTCTAGCTTAACGTCCATTTGAAATGAATGAAAAACATGGAGGGAAGAAACTAATAAACCACTAATAAAATTAAAAACAAGAGACAACCCACAGTTCAAAAAGAAGAAAAAAATCCAAGATTCCCTCAAACCAAGAAACCATTACCAAAAAAATCAACATATCTATTAATACCCCCATATACACCAACATATGAAAATGAAAACCCACCAATAAAACCCTAAAAAAGGAGCAAAAATGGAATCTTTCCCTCACCATTCTACCATAAATAGTATGCTTATTTTGAAGAACCCTATCGATTATAGAAGATTTGAAAACACAAAAAAGCCAAAACCTCTAGGTCTATCAGTGGTTTTGTCTCTTATGACCACAGCCTGAAAAACATCGCCGTACTGGGAGAAGTAATCTTTGAGCTTATACTCAGACGTCTCCCAGTAAATCCCACCAATGATTTTATTTGGGCGATAATTTTAGAGGTTTTCTCCCTTAAACTCGAAAACTAACAACGGATTTTGAGCTGCCACCACTGGACTTATAATGACATCATTTCTTACTGTCTCAATGACTCTTGCAATGTTGTCATTTTTATTTTCCTTTCATTTGTTGGACTCCAAATATTGATTCTTCTGATTCATTATTACCAATCTTTTTTTAATTTTTTTTAAAATAAAATTGTTGCAACCATTTCCTCTAAAACTGTTTTTGTCCCTAAAATATTATATGAGATAAATATTATTTAATATTAATATTTGTTAAAGATAACAAAAATAGTATAGTTCAAACTGGTCTGGCTTAGCTCGAATTAATCAAAATTTGAGTCCAGTTTAGACTTTTAAACAAAAAATATTCAATCTTCAAGTCAAACTTGGGGCCTGAATTACCCAATCTAAAATTGAAATTTTTATGTAAAATGATGTCATTATGAATAAAATAACATCATTTAGGCAACAAATAAAACTCAAACTTGGTTTGATAGAGATTTAGGGTGGGCGATTTAGCAGAGATTGGCCTCAAACTTAGGGTTGCAAGAGTTGGTAATCTGCATAACACAATACCCAATGACGTCAGAAACCACAGTGCACACGGTAGCAAAGGCAAATAAGAAGGGTTTAGAGTCTCTAGTCTCCCTGCCTATGCACCTCCATCTCTTGCTTTTCTTATATAATATCGACTCAAGTATTTTAATTTTACAAATAAAATTAGTGGGTAATTTAATTTTCCTAGACATATTATGAATACTCATCAGTAAAAAGCTATATAAATAAATATATAACATTAGTAAATACTCTTTAGTAAATAGTTGATTGAAACTATAACAATAATTATAAATGTTGCATATATAAGACTTTGTTGCAACATTTTTCTAATTTTATTGCCTTTTCTTATATATAGGAACAAATTATTATTATCATTGCCTTTTTATATTAGTAAAGGCGACACTTTAAAAACTGTTGTGTTATATTACTTTTTAGCAACACATTTTTAAACTGTTGCAATCATGATGTTGCCTAAAGTTCTTTTTATGGTAGTGTTCTTAAGACAACAATGCTAATTTTTCAACCTGTCACTATGACTGGAGTTTTGATTACATGCTTGAAAATGGGTGCCAAAGGATGGTTATAGACTTCTATTTGGTAGATTAAAAAACATGATGAAAGGTTTAAGGTGATAGAAAAGATACTATACTTTCAATTAGTTCATTCTTGGCTAGACCTCCCTTTGGTCAAATGATAATTGGATTTTATAATTCTTCCCTTTGGTTAATATTTGGTTTACATAAATGAGATTTTTATATTTTCTCTACATCTCATACTGCAACCAATTCAAAATATGAATTGTTGGTTTATGCCCTATAGTCGATTTACAGATGGGTGGTAGTTTAGTGATAAAATAATTTAAATTCTTTCTTTATTTTGTATATATTTAGATGTATATGATATAATCAATGAGATAAATATGCATTGCAAATAAAATTATGATGAGATTATAATAATGAGATTTATATTGCATTTATTTATTATCTTTAAATTGTTTCTAATCATTGTTTCATTAAGACTGGACATTAATAAAATGTAAAAAAAAGCTAACACATATTATGTTTTTCCTTATGAAGGAAGTAGTCAATCTCATAAACTAAACTATATAGATACTTAAACAAACTTGGGGATATTAGAGAACAAGTTCATTGAACTGACCCTATATGAGAAATCCATTTGGAACATTACTTGTATGTTTATGGAAATTCTCATTGTGATGATTGTATAACTGATCTTTTGAATTAATATCTCTAAAGTTATCTTCTATAGGGATTGCAATGTTTTGATACTACTTATGACTTATTCTAATCATAGGTAGTGCCGTCAATGGTCATTGGATATAGTATGAACTATATGGAGGTAGTTGAGTGATAAATATAGGATCCATCACCCTAAAGTAATTAGGGAGAATATTATGTTATTATCAATTAGTATCTTTCCTTTTGTGAACCGGATCTTCTTCCTAACTGCTATCTGACTATAGTCACTCAGTCTGAGGCTTTAGTTTAAAAGAGATTTCTGAGTGCCATTCTTAAAACTTGCCTTTTTAATGAATGTGACCCTCGTGCTACTGTTGTCATACCACAATTATATTAATTGGCCTAAGGCTTCTCTATAAAATATCATTTTTTTCCATTTCTAACTACTAAGCTAATTCTGTTGTCAGGCTAAAGGCTTTAGCAAGAACAACTTCTCACTCGGTTATTTCTAATTGGAACATTATATGATGAAATGATTGAATTATACAAAAAATCATGCACAAAAAGGTTAGTCCAAACAACTTTGACATTCTTAAATATTTAGTGGTCATGATGTTATGATAGATGTCAGTCTTAATTTATGAATATAAATTGTTTAATTAGAAAATTAAAGATAAAATAAAGAAGTTTAATTTATCTAATCCTAAATATGATTTATGGGTATAATTTATCTATTACCAACATATTTAGAATATCTTAATCAAGTTAGACTTGATTGTAAAGTTTAAGAAATTTTATGATTAAATATGAAATATTTAATAAATAAGGATCAATATGAGGATCTTAATTGGGAATAATTGGTATTTAATTTGAATTATTTGAAATTTTAATTAAAATTAGAATTTAATTTTAATTAAATTTCTAAAATGTCCAAAATCTATTGTAAATAGGCTTAAGCTCTATGAGAACTATCTCTCTCTATAATAGTTACATAATTCTCTCATCACGGTTTGTGGATACCGTGTCCAACACTTATACAACTATGGTAGTTGAGATGAGCTAATTTTGAAAACAATTCGAGGGATATGACAAGAAAATGATCAAGCTTCAAAACAAAAAATGAATTAAGATTAATGTTTTATTGTGGTTTAAATATTAATCATTTTATAAAATTTAAAGTGATCTTGGTTTTCGAGAAATTAAAATATAAAAAATTTCGTTATTATATCATTGCACTTACGATCAAATCTAAACCCAATTTTTTTACAATGGTATCAAAGTTGACTTTAATAATATAATTTGATTAAAATAATTTATTATTATTTATTATAATTTTCGAACTGCATAGCGAAAGTTTTGCATCTTAAATATTAACATTAATACTTAAAAGTTCGTATTACAAACCTAGAAATCCAAAATATTCATATTAGAAATCTTAAAACCCTATAATTTAATTTGGAATTACACTGAAATTGTTTAACTGATAAACAATATATCAAACAGTTTCATTGAGCATTAGAAATCTATAAAAAATAATGAACCTAGAATTTATGAAAAACAAAAAACAACGATTTGTGGTTGCTAGTAAACATGTTTGTTTGTGGTTATTGGACAACTTTTTATAGTTAATCCATGGCTAATGGCATTGGTAGTTATCTGCGGCTCAAACATTATTGTGTTTATGAACCTTAGCTATTGCTTGAATAAGACTAGCCAGCGACTGGTCCTTGGTAAAGTGTGACGCTAGAAAGTCAACGTGGCAGTGACTAGGACACATAGAGAGATGCCAAGAAGATGAAACAATATTTAAGTAGGCAATCACACGTGTAGGAGCTTCAAAACTTGAGGCAAAAGCTTCAAATGCCATGCAGCCTTTGATGATGCACATGCCATATGCCTTACGCAGTGTTTGGTTACTGTCTATGTCAGTGGAGACAGATAACAAAACAAAAAAATCCTGTGTCTCGCAATGTTTGCTTGCTGTCTCTACTTAAATTATTATGTACTAGAATTTCTAACTTGTAGGTTTTTTTTTAATTCAGTAACTCATTTCATTTAATTTTTAGGTTTCTCATTTCATTAAATATTTAGGTTTCCTATTCTATTTCATCGTAATTAAAAAATTACAAATACAATTAAAATAAATATTCATACAATTATAAAAAATATTTAACGTAATTCATTTTATTGTTAACTTGTACAAATTTTTGGCTATTCAATAGCTCATTTCATTAAATTTATATGTTATTCATTTTTTTAATTCCTTATTTATAGATACAACTAAAGAAATACTAATACAAATCATTCGTTTTAAAATAATCAATGCATTACATATTTCCAATCATATTATACTACAGGGGTTCTTTGGTCATTGACACTGTTTTACATAGTGAGCCTTTGGCTCTTAATCACATTAGGAGCTTTAAGCTTGTTTTGGTGGCTACTCAGGTCACAACTCTCATTATCTGATCATGCATTCATGTATGAAATGCATCTCTCATAATCAATCAATCATATCAAGAAGTATTTAGTTCGTCACATTCACATACAAGTAGCACTTCAATATCACATTCATGCATCAAGTCTTAGACCTTCATTGTCTAGCATCAACATAATCAAATCACATTTATATTATCATTCAAAACATATTCTAAAGCAACTAATTAATTGCGTGAAACTGTCTAGGTTACTCATAGTTTGCTCCAGATAGCTAATTGCCTCGATGTCCTGGCAATATTTGGATGTGCTCGATCTAGTCACTCCTCTATATCATGCAATACATACATTTTCATACATTACAACTTTGCACAATTATAGGAACTCATCTATGCACATATGTATAAATGGGATTATGTATAATCCATGCTCAATGACAACCCCAGATACATTTCCTTAATATGCATCTTATAATCAATTAACAATCAAAGGACAACTCTTAAACACCATAAGTCTAGCCCCATGCCACGATCATGATAGAAACATTTTGGAACCGGCCATGATCGTGCTATAAGGGCCATGATCGTGATAGAAAATTTTCTGTCCTGACCACGATCGTGAGAAAAAGTTACAATCATGACAGAAACATTTTCTGTCGGTTTACCCTCTCCTTCTTCTGAATTCTACCTACATTTAAACACCAATTCTCACCACAATTTCCATAATTTACCATCTTTAATACAATATCATTCCATACTGTTTCTAATGCCAATTAGATTGCAATAAACTCTCAACCTTTAAACATTTGATTTATCACATTTAACTGAATCCCATCATTCATGCAATCCTATCCTTTTTCCATAACATATCTCATTCATAATGCATTAAACGATTCGTTCACCAAGTTATGTGCTCATTTAACACTCTACATGTATCACATTTAAATGCATTGCCATAAACATCCATTTCCTTAAATGATAACATCAAAATCAATCAAAACAATTCACTTATTTAACTAACTATTCCAACATCAAAATGTGTTCAGCTTGAGCCCCAATTGAGTCCAAAACCATCATCATTACATAACTTATCCTTAATAGGTTCAAACCTAACCTAATCACAACATTTCCATGAAAATTCGCTGCCCACGATCGTGTCATCCCCGGAAACTATCGTGACAGAAACCTTTTTCACGCTTATTCTGCAGTTTTTTCCAGTTTTCCTAAGCCAGCTTTTTAGGTAAGTTTGTACGACCATTTTGACCTATCAAATGACGTTTTTAGGCAACACTTTCTTCTAATAAAATGTTACTCTATGTTTTAAGTTTCTAATGACATCAAATTCGTGCATTTGGGTTCATTATTATGCAAGTTATAACCTAAATACTACACACTATTCTCATATCTCGACAACATGAAATTTTAAATTTCAAACCAAATTTCAAGACCCTAAAAGGCAGAATTAAAATTCAATTCCCTCATAAAAATTGTATCCATATGTTTCTAGGTTACTAAAAATCTAATTTCATCCAATTTGGATGTTCATAGATCAAGTTATGGCCAAAATACATATGTATGTTCAGTAAAACACTGCATATAACATACCCTAAGACACTTCATCATTATTTTTATCCTAGTTTACCTCTTTTGCATAGTCTACCAATTCTAGCTCATGTACTCAATATTTCCACTTTATTTATACTTCCAATTCAATTTAATATCATTTACAAATAAATCAAAATCAATGATTGGTCAAAAACACCAAAGCAGAACATAACTTTATACAATCTCAACTCCAACTCTCATTCTTTAGTTCACTTCTATATATCATCTAAATCCAAGACATCATCATATACCCTTTTCTTAACTTAACACTCACAATTTATCATTCCTCACACAAAAATAATATATGATTCCATTTACCTCTTCATTCCCATATATTGTCAAATTCAAACATCCTCTAACTCATTATCATAAATGATTCATTTATCCAACAATTTATGAATAAAATAACTCATTACAATTTTAAAGCATATTCTAATTATTAAAACCTACGCCCACGTTAAAACACATATATAAGAACTCATGATCATCAGTCTCAATTTATTCATCATAATTGCTTTATTAAACACCAACCCATGAAGATTAAAACCCAACTTACTTTATTAATCCTGCAAAAATCTTCAAACTCTTCAAGACACACTTAACCCTAGCTTTTCACACAACTATGTACATCATCCTTCAAAGGTTGAAGGTTGGGTCTTTAATGGAAAGAATGAAAGAGAGAATGAAATGATGGTAGTAGGGAAGGGTGAAAGCAAGGCTCACGTGGATGGTGGTGAATATGTGTCGTGGAAGATGAAGAAAAATCAAGAGAAGCGATAGAGAAGAAAGTTATGAAAAGAAGAAGAGAAGCAAGGAACAAGACCATTTAATGGTCTTTCAATTAATTAAGACCATCGTGGGATAAGGACATAGTTTGGGCCATATGTCCTATCTCTATTGGCTTGGATTAGACACTTTCATTAATTACTCCAATCAACTCCAATTTCCACTCCAATTGTCTCCAAATTCAATAACATAAGTCATTAAATCCCAAAGTCATATATAAAAATTTCCATTGTCATTTGACATTAATTTCTACTGCTAATTATCAATTCTCCTACAAATTGGCATTTTTCCTAGTCTAAAAATACCCCAATTTCCAGAAAATTTTCTAAATTTCACCAAAATTCTAAAAATCATCATTTATAGACTCCAAATCAATTTTCAAGTGATGAAAATCACAATTTGTATCAAAAATCACATTTATAAACAATTATATCTAGAATATGTCAATGAATGTATGTACAATTATTTTAATGTGCAAAAATTCAATATTCACGTGTATGTATATGCCTTATTATGTATGGGCATGTAATGCACTTTCTAATTTCTCAATAATCTCTCTTATATTCTATTTTAGCCTCAATATGGGTAATGAGATGTTACAAATAAAAACAAGTTGTATGTCCATTATGTAAATTTTCTATTAATCCTTGTTGAGGATTTTATGTTAAAGTTTTAGTGATCTCATAAACTATGATGACAACATGTAAGATGTATGTCAACATCATGATAGCAGTATCTAAAAGGTTACATAAAGTAGAGTTGAAAGGTATAGTATGCTAATGAAATTGTTTCACTCAATTTAGCCTACTAACAGCTTAAACTTGGACATCAATTAAAGGCTTTGCTATAGAATGACAATAGTTATCATTAGAAGAAATGATTACATGACTTTTCGTGCTTGTATGAAATATGACAGAGATCATATATATTTCTTACTCATGTTTATGAGTGTTTGATACTATATTTAAATTCAACATTACTATAATGTTTAAATCATTAAAAGATATAGATTGCTGAGTAAAAGTAGATCAAAGTTTATGAAAATAGTTTGTTTGTCTTGGATAAAACAAGACTCATGCTTAACATAAATGGCAAGAATACAAAGTTAGATAATCGAGACAATTCTTTCATGCCATATTAGTTAAATCAATATAATAAGAATTATAAAGATATATGTATCCTTTTGATTATAAATCATATAAAACTTGTTAAGATGAAGAATAACAAAATCATCCTTTAGTGAAAGGGTGATGATGGTATTGTTGGAGTTATGTAAATATAGTGCCCTTGAATGCAAGTGTATTTACATATACCTTAATCTTCTTCAGTTGCAGTTTTGTAGTGGAAATATTTATTATTAATAAAAATAAAAGAGTTTGGTTTTAATGAGCATTATATATCCAGTCATAAGGTACCAAGATTCTTTTGTAAGTAATATACATATACATAGAGATATATGGGAAACATGTATATTATTAG
>JAOSBN010000178.1:15703499-15729023 GCA_027563595.1 Erythroxylum suave | reverse complement strand
TTCTAAAAATCATTGAACTAGATGTTTTACCTTCAGAAACATTTGTTGCTACAAACTTCTATCCATCAAGTGCACCTTAACAAGTCACTACTATTGGAATGGAAGAAGTAACTCACTCTCAGTAATGGAGTCAAGAAGCCTTAGTGAAGGAGATTGAAGAAATTCATACTAAGGTTGATGATCTGAATGACTAAGTGGTTGATCTACATGAGGAAGTAGCCTATCTACGAGTTCCAATAAAAGAAGACCTCAAGTTGATCAAAACTGATATGCAGTGCATGTTTTCTGAAATCATGAAGCATTTGAGATAAACTTTTTGATTAATAACAAATAGGGGGAGAAAAGAATAACAAAGGGGGAGAAAAGTAGAAGATAGCAGATGTGTATTTTGTTTGTTGTCTTCTTATTCATTATCTAAATAATATTAGTTCATTCACTTTTATCTTTTTAAAATTATGATTATTTGTTATCATCAAAAAGGGGGAGATTGTTAAGTCGAGAGGACTTCACGATGATTAATTTTGATGACAATCAAATAATAATAATGTTAGAAATAAATGAACAATTTTGATAAGTGTGTTAAGTGTGCAGAAGAAGCACAAAACACAAAAGAAGTGGAGATACAGAAGAAAGCAAAACACAGAAGAAGCGTAAAGCATAGAAGAAGCACAGAATGCAGAAGAAGCACAAAACACAGAAGAAGCACAAAACACAGAAGAAGTGCAAAAACAGAAGAAGCACAAAACACATAAGAAGCGCAAAACACAGAAGAAGCGCAAAAGACAGAAGAAGTGGAAAACATAAAAAAAGCGCAAAACACAAAAGAAGCGCAAAACAAAGAAGAAGTAGAAAATACAGAAGAAGTTGAAAACACAGAAGAAGAGGAAAACACAGACAATCCAAAGAAGAAGATATGCTAGTATGTTGGATAGTTAGTTGGAGTTAGTTACAGAACTCAACTAAATAAAGGTTATCAAGATTCAAGAAGTAGTTATTAAGAATTAAGAAGCAGTTGGAGACTTAGGCTATAAATACTAGTTGTAGTCGAAGATTAGTTAATCTTACAACCTTTGGAAAATCATTGATCTTTAAGCTTTCAAGTGTTTATTTAGAAAAGAAATTTTCTGTAGTGCGATATTAAGAGAGCTACTGTAACAAAAGCTCACAATATCTTTCTAGTGAGAGAAAGAAAAGGCTAAGAGCCTAGAGAGGCTAAGTTAGCAGAAAGAATATTTTGTTTAAGAGACCTGAAAAGGCTCTGGAAAGGAAGAAAGAATACTTGTAATTTGTCGAAGTATAGTGAAATACTCAAACAAACTCTGAGGACTGGACATGGTCTACGGTTTGAGGTGAACCAGTATAAAAATCGTAACGTCTATCTTCAATCCTTTTACTTTAGTTTATTTTGTTGTTAAACAAGTATATAGAAGTTATTTGCGATTTAACTACGTAACAATTTTCGTATAATTTTTGTGATATTCTTTTATCAAGTTAGAGAACTTTTTAACAAGATTTATTTGTATTCATGAAAAGGATAAACAATTCAACCCCCCCCCTTCTTGTGTATCTAGTTTATTATACGTAAATTCTATATTAACGTGTGATTTACTTCACTAAGCAATACTGAGGTTAACCCAAGGGAACAACTTAAGGCTATTAAACTTCGAAGTGGCAAGAAGATGGAGGAACCAAGTGTGCAAAGGATAGCTAAGAAAAGGGGAAAAGTAAGGAGATAAAAGTAAAGAAAGAAGAATAAAGTCCTTATGTAACACCACCACCTTACAAGCCTAAACTTTCGTATCAACCAAGGCTGAGACAACATTAGGTGGACGCTCAGTTTTTCAAGTTTTTTGAGAAACTGAAGAAGTTGCAGATTAATTTGTCATTGGTGAAAGCCTTGGAGTGCATGCCAAAGTATGCGCGGTTTCTTAAGGACATACTCTCACACAAACACATTTAGGAGGACAATCAGACGGTAACTTTGATAGAAAATTATAGTTTGATCATATCAAGCCAAATTCCTTCAAAGCTATAAGATCTAGGGAGTTTTACTATTCCATGCATTATTGGTGACTTTGAATTTTCTAAATGTTTACGTGATTTAAATGCAAGTATTAATTTGATGTCTTTGTTTGTTTTCAGGAAATTGGGACTAGGTGAGGTCAAGCTAACATCCATGCTTATTCAACTTGCAGATCAATCCATTGAGAGGTCATTTGGAGTTGTAGAAGATCTATTTGTAAAAGTAGACAAATTTATTATTTCTGTTGATTTTGTTATGTTGGATTTCGAAGCTAATAAAAATTGTCAACTGATTTTGGGTAGGCCCTTTATGAATACTGGTAGGGCATTAGTTGATGTGCATGAAGAAAAACTTGTGTTGAGAGTTGGTGATGCACAGGTTGAATTTAATATGTCAAAATCTTTGAAGAAACTAATGGATGCTAATGTATATATGAAAATTGATGTTGTGCAGAACTTTCAGAGGTGCATGACGGCTATATTTGCAGACATGAATGAGAACTTTATAGAGGTATTTATGGATGACCTCTCAATTTTTGGAGATTCTTTTGATCATTGTGTGCTTAATTTAGACAAAGTTCTTTAAAGATGTAAGGATTCTCATCTAGTCTTAAACTGAGAGAAATGTTATTTCATGGTCTAAAAGGGAATTGTATTAGGCCACAAGATCTCATGCAAGGGGATTAAAGTGGATCACGTTAAGACCGAAGTGATTGAAAAGCTACCACCTCCCACCAACATTAAGGGTATCCGAGCTTTCCTTGGTCATCCAGGGTTTTATAGATAGTTCATTAAGGATTTTTCTCTTATTGCTAGACCCTTTAATCATTTATTAGTTAAAGATGTGCCTTTTGTGTTGGATTATGATTGTTTAGATTCTTTTAATAGGTTGAAGAAGGAACTTACAAAAACACATATTTTGATGTCGCCAAATTGGTCTCTTCCCTTCGAGATTATGAGTGATGCAAGTGACCATACTATTGGTTGTGTACTTATCTAGAAGAAGGAGAAGAGGTTGCATGTTATCTATTACATAAGCACAAATTGGATAAGAGCATAACTAAACTACACCAGTACTGAGAAGGAATTGCTTGTAGTGGTATTTGCATGTGAAAATTTTTGTTCTTATCTTTTGGGCTCAGAAGTTATTGTTTTTATAGACCATGCAGCAATACGTTACCTCTTTACTAAGAAGGATGCCAAGGCTAAGCTCATCTAGTGCGTGCTCCTGTTCTAAGAGTTCAACATTAAGAATAAAGATAAGAAGGGAGTAGAAAATGTTGTAGCAGATGACCTATCACTACTTGAAAGGGACCATGAAGAAGAAGAAAAAATCAAGGAGAACTTTCCTGATGAGGCATTAATAATGGTAAATAATCCTTTTTTGTCCTTGGTTTGCAAATATTGCAAAGTACCTCTCAGGTGGTATTCTTCCTTCTAATCTCTCGTAACATCAAAGGAAGTGCTTCTTATTTCAATGTTCCTGTTGTATTTAGGATGAACCTGTACTTTATAAGATATGTACTGACATTGTGATTTGCAAGTGCTTCCCTGAAGATGAAATGCCTGAAATTTTGATGCAATGTTATCGCTTACTTTATATAGGGCATTATAAAGCTAACAAGACTGTTGCTTAGATCTTAGAGTGTGGAGTCTATTGGCCAACCTTGCTCAAGGATGCTCAGGATATTGTGTTGAAGTGTGATAGATGTTAAAGAGTGGGCAACATATTGAAGAGGGATGAGATGCCACTTTTAAGTTTCATGGAGATGGAGATATTCGATGTGTGGGCTTGGACTTCATGGGACCATTCCCATCCTCCTCAGGTAATAACTACATATTGGTTAGGGTTGATTATGTTTCTAGGTTGGGTGAGGCAGTAGCTACTCCAACTAATGATGGCAAGGTGGTTCAAAAGTTCATCAAGAAGATTTTTACTAGATTTAGGGTGCCTAGAGCAATTATAAGTGATGGAGGGAGTCATTTCTGCAACAAACCATTTGAAGCTCTTTTGAGAAAATACAATGTTCATCATAGAGTGGCTACCCCTTACTACCCCCAAACTAGTGGCCAAGTGGGGGTTGTTAATAAAGAGTTGAAGAAAATCTTGGAGAAGGTAGTGAGAACTTCAAGAAATGATTAGGCTTTGAAGCTAGATGATACCTTATGGGCTTATAGAACAACTTTCAAAACATCGATAGGTACCACACTATATCGACTTGTGTATGGCAAGGCTTGTCATTTACCATTGGAGTTGGAGCATCAGTCCTATTGGGCAGTTAGGAGGTTGAACATGGAATGGAAGCTAGTATATGAGAAGAGACAGTTACAATTTGATGAAATGGAAGAGTTGAGATTTGAAGCTTATGATAATGCTAAGTTGTACAAAGAAAGAGCAAAAAAGTGGCATGATGCTCACATAAAAAAGGAGTGGAGACTTGGTTCTTTTATTCAATCCAAGACTTTGGTTATTTCTTGGAAAACTCAAGTCAAGACAGAGTGGACCCTTTAAGATCCTTCAAGTATTTCCACATGGAGCTTTGGAGTTGGAAAATGACAAGGGTGAAACATTCAAGGTCAATGGACATAGATGCAAGCCATATTATGGAGGGACATATTCACAAGAAAGCAAAGTCATCTCTTTCCTTTCTTCCACCTTTTTTTGAATGCATGTGGAATGATTAAGCTAATGACCTTAACTTAGCATGTTTACCTTTCTTTTGTTTGTCTTCATTTACTTTTTCGTTGGATTTATTTGGATGTGATTATGTTTGATTTGAGTTTGGTTGGTTTTTATTTGGATTTTGTTTTTGAGTTTTAACCTGTTTTCTCTTCAACTTTCTTATTAGTTGGGTGATTTTGATGTGTTTGTAGGTTGTTTGAATGTTGAGAACACATGCTAAGCTTGGAAGAGGGTTAAGAAGTTGGCAAATTTGGAGTAACCCATGACCATGGGAAGACTCTCCTGAAAATTTCTGGAGCCTTAAACCATGATTGTAGGAATAAGGTTGATTCCCACAACTATGGGAAGGCTCTCTAGAATCTTTCTAGAGCCTTAACCTACGATTGTGGGAAAGATAAGAATTCCCATGATCGTGGGATACACCATTCGAAAAATTTAAATCCTCTCCCCCCCTTCTTCACTCTTCAAATTTTCACATCTTCTCTCTTAAAAACACAAAACTCACTATCCCAATCTCTCAAATCCTTCATCTTTCACTCAAATCTTAGTATTTTCTTCACTTCTTCCATCAATTTTTCATTCCTTTACACTTATTTCACATTAATTACTCAGGAATCTAAGGATTTAGTAAGATTTTCTCTCTTTCTCTCTAAAAACATACTTACCTCTATTCCACTTAATTTTTACAGATTTTTCTGCTTCAATGGCTCCAAGGAAACTTGCAACCCGAAAATAGGCTTATTTTAATGCTAATAACCTTACTTTTTCCTTGAGATTAAGAGAACTTTTTATTAAAATTAGCTTATGATTGTACTCATGTACAAATAGGCTTGTTTTAATTCTAATAATCTTGGTTTTTCCTTGCCTAGTACTTATGCCTTTTTGTTGTAGAAATTTTAAGATGTATTCCTTGATGATGTTTCTAGCAATTTACCACCAATAAAGGGAATAGAACATTAAATTGATTTAGTACTTAATTTTGCTGTTCTAATTTGACCAACCTACAAAAATAAATTAGAGAAGATTAAGGAACTTTAAAAGTAAGTTGAGGAACTTTTGTCAAAAGGGTATCTTGAAGAGAGTATGAGCCTATATATGCAATTCCAATCTTGCTTATTAATCAGAAGGATGTGTCATAATGGTGTAATAATTGTTAAACTATCATACATGTTAGATAACTATAATTCTAATGTGTTTTCAAATTGACATAAAAAAAAATTGGATATCATTAAATTAGGATGAAAGAAGGATATGATTAAAAAAACCTTTAAAACAAAAACCTAGTTTACATAAATGGTTAATGATGTTTTCCAGATTATGTAATGCATATATTCTTTCATGAGGTTAATGAACCATGTTTTTTTAATTTATTTTTATTGAAAAATTGTGTTTGTTTATTTTGATAATATTTTGTTCTGCAGTCTCAGATGAGCATGTAAAATTTATTTTGAATATTTTGAGAGAAGAAAAATTATTCGCTAATATAAAGAATAGTTCTTTTTACATGGATAAAATAGGCTTTCTTCAATTTATTGTAAGTCTAAAAGGGATATAAGTGGATGAGGAGAAGGTTAAGGCTATTTGAGAGTGGCTATTAACCAATGTGAGAAAAATTTTATGGCTTAACTAGCATTTATAGAAGGTATGTGAAATATTTTAAAACACTAACTACATCACTCATCGAATTTGTCAAAATGTCTGTTAGATTTAGTGAGGAGATGAACAAGATTTTACTTTTAATTTAATTAAAGAAAGGATATGTTCTACTCCTTTATTAGCTTTGTCTAACTTTTCTAAAACTTTTAAGATTGAGTGTGAAATGAACATGTATTGGTAATGTATTGATACAGAAATATCAACCAATTATCCACTTTAGCGAGAAACTAAATGGAACTACTTTTAACTATCCAACTTATGGTAAGGAACTAAGTAACGAGGGATTTGGAGACTTGATAACATTATTTTTGGTTCAAAGTGCTTGTCACACATGAGTCTTTAAAGTATTTTAAAGGGAAAAGGAAGTTAAATTAACAACATCTCAAGTGGATGGAGTTCATTGAGATTCTTCCTTATATGAACAAATACATGCAATGTAAAATATTATGACTAATGCGTTGTCCTGAAGTTATGTCATGAATTTTACCTTCAATGCAAAATTATTAGCCTTTGAATATGTTAAGGAATTATGGAAGAATGATGATAATTTTTCATGCATTTTGAGATTTGTGAGAAAACTAGTTTTAAAAAACTCTTTAGGTATGATGGATTTTTGTTTAAGGAAAATAAATTATGTATGCATAAGAGTTCTTCGAGAGAGTTATTAGTGTGAGAGGCACACGGAAGAGGATTAACAGATTATTTATGGAATTAAAAAGAATTTAGTCATTTTGCTTGAACATTTCTTTTCACCTTATATATGTCGTGATGTGGAAAAAATTTGTACTAATTGCATTAAATATAAAGAAGCTAAGTCTAAGGTTAAGCCTCATGCCCTGCATACTCCTTGGCTAGCTTTTAATGAACCTTGGATTGACATTTCTATGGAGTTCATTTTAGGTTTACCTAGGTCAAAAAGGGTTAAAGATTCTATCTATATTATAGTTGATAGTTCTTTTACGATTGCATATTTTATTGCATATTGTAAAATTCATGATATAACTATCATAGTTGATTTGCTCTATAGGGAGATGGTATGACTCCATATTATCTCTAGGAATATTTTGTTTGACAGAGATGTTAAGTTCCTTAGCTACTTTTGTAAAGTTTTGTGGGCAAAGTTAGGAACAAAATTCTTGTTTTTAACTACTTAACACCTTTAAATATATGATGAAATTGAGGTGGTAAACAGGACTTTGATTACTTTATTACATGCTTTCAATAAACAGAATTTGAAAGAAATAAGAACTGTGAGTTGTTGAATTTTCATATTATAAAGGTGTTCATATTACTATTAGTTATTCACCTTTTGAGATTGTTTATAATTTTAACCTATTGACTTTATTGGATTTGATTCCTTTACCTATTTATGAGAGAAGTAGTTTGGATGGTAAAAGTAAAGCTGAAATGATAACGTAACTATATGAAAATATTCAGCAAAACATTGAAAGGAAATATGAATAACATGTATCCAAGAATAATAGAAGAAGAAAGAAAATTACTTTTGAATCAAGTGAATGTGGATACATGTGAGAAAGTAGACCTTCCCAAATCGAAGAATATCTAAATTATAACTAAAAAGACACAATCCATTTTATTTTTTTGAACATATTAATGATAATACTTATAAATGAAATCTTCTAGGTTAGTATAACAATTGCTTTTAATATTTTTTTATTTAACTACTTTTAATATAGATGGTGATTTGAGAAGGAGAGATTGTTAGGAATCAATTTGCCTTTGATCATTTGAGTTTGCCAAGTGAAGCAATTGCACAAACAAGTGAAGAATTTAAGGTGCACTTAATAAAGTGGTGAGAGAAGTTAATATACATATGGAATCAATCCAAATTGAAAGTAAAGTGTCTATTAGATTGATTTAGGTTAAGGTAGGATAAGACTTCAATATAAACGCAACCTCCAATATGGTCATATATCAACTCGAGTAACTTACTAGGAAATTCAGTAGTGAGGTACAATCTTTAAAATGAGCACTTAAACCTTATCTATCTTTAAAAACTTATACATAAATTCATTATCTACATTTATGATCATGTCTCAATCCTCGTGCTAATTCATAAAGTTACAAACATTTCCATAATTTACACCCACATGCATGTCCTAGATAATGTCTAATCTCCTAGAGATACAAAAGTATCTAAGATCACTAAACACGAACATATCCCAGGCTATATTCCAATGGAATTAAAAAAAAATTTAGCTAATGTGCCCTAGCCTATGATTATGGTCCAAACTGTGTCAATTGAAACATTAATTTTATTTTAAGTTAAAAACCTTAGTTTTATGTTTTAGTATCTAAGAGATGTTTCTTTTCAATGGTAGATAATTACCTTTAATCATTAATATAATTATAAGATTTTTCTCTTTTTTTTATAAAAATAAATTTTCACACTTTTCAAGTTATTTATTTAAGGAATTCAAATAATCTTAATCTTAATTCTAGTTCTTCAAAATAATAGGTCAAGATTCTTTCTATACCATTAGTTAACAATTTCATATAATAACTAGGTCAAGGTTCTATTTCAAATATGATTTTAGCTACTTTGAGGTTTGATTATAAATTTAGTGTATTGGTTTTTAATTTTTCATCCTTAAAGTTTGAAGTAGTTAATGATGAGGCTATTATAATCGTTAATAGTCATGGTATATCTATATTTAATACAGATTCCTCTTATATGAATTCTCCTATTACTACCTTCACCTTAGATAATATTTTATTCACATCTTTGATTAAAAAAACATAATATTTGTCTCTCAATTTTATGAACATAATAATGCTTTAGTTTAATCTTTTCCTAACTACTTTATACTGAAGGATTTAAACATGGGGGCGTGGTTATATAAGGGGTGGAGTAGACACAATGTGTACGAATGGTCATCGTCAAACCTTTATATCAAGTCATCCAAACTCAATCCTTCTACCTCAGTGGCTTTATTTTTCAATTATAGCATGAATGTCTCAATCTCCACTCTCTTCTAATTTAAAAAAAAGTATGGTTAATAATTATATTACTTCTAAAAATCAAATTAGTAACACTTGTTTTTTGTAATAGAATTTATAAACTAGTTATCCATCTTTTATGAGAAACTATGTTAAGTTACATATTTAGTTGTTTGCGGTCTTCCACTCGTGAATTTTCTTAGATGTTTTAAGAATATTTCATTTTTCTCTTACAAAAATACACTTGGTTTATCCTTTAAAGTTGAAATATGATGTGCACTAACAATTTTCACACCAAAATCAAGACCATTATATGAATGGTAAAGAAGAGTATCGAGCATTTTTACATTTTTACTCATTATAACATTCAACATATGTCATCCCCACTATATGCACTCTAGCATATTTTCTTTATTGACCATAAATGCCATTATATTGTGGAGATTGGTCTCAACCCCCTACATAATACTTTTATGCCTTTTTATCTTTAGTTCCATGTATTTCAAAGTGTCATATATCTCATTAATAGAATGTTCACTTATGTCCCCAGTTATGATATCCCTACTACAAACTCTTTACATGTAATCCTAAATATACATAATTTATAGTTGTTTATTATCTTTTCTACCTTTTATTTTGACCATAATAATCATAAAGTTGAACCGTAATCTTAGTTATATCTCTTGATTTTCCTTTGCCACTCACTCTTTCATTTATTATGATATATTCTAAAACTGAGGCAACATGTAGGTAGCTTTTAAATCAATTAAATATTAATAAAGCCTTCTTATGTAACCTATTACTTTGTTGATCATTCATATTTGACTCATGTCCTACATTGAACAAAGCAATTTATGACCTTTGTCAAAAACCTAAGACATGGTATAATGAACCACAGCCCTTTCTTATTGCCTATAGTTTCACCAATTTTAAGGGTGATACTTCTCCCTTTATCTATAATGCGGGCACTTGTTCTATGTACCTAATCTTTTTTGTGGAGGACATTATACTCAGAAAAAATCATTCACCCCTAATTTAAGAATTTACTACTTTTCTTTCTAATCTATTATCTTTTAAGGATCTTTCCTAAATTTACTACTTCTTAGGAGTCAAAATCATAATATTTTACAATGTTATGTTCTTATCTCTTCAACAATATATTTTTTATGTTCTTAAGTGCAATAAAATGCATGAAGCCAAATAAGTTAGTACTTTAGCACTGTATCACCTCCATCTATAATTCTTAAACTTAATGATGGCTCTCCTAAACACGATCTAAGTGAGTACCAACAAGTTTTTGGCTCTCTTTAGTACCTTCCACTCACAACTTAATATTTTTTATAATGTCAATATCTAGTCCAATTATTCATAAACCAACAGTTAATCATTAGCTTGTTGTGAACAAAGTTCTTTGATATCTCAAAGGAACATCTCATTATGACGTTTTTCTCTGAACTCATTTTCCCCTACTCTTTATGCCTTTGTTGATGCAAATTGGGACGGTGATACTAATATATGTCACTCTACTCCCACTTATGTTATCTTTCTTATATTCAATTCCATTAGCTAGAGTTCTAAGAAACAATCTATTATAGCTTGCTCTTCTACCAAAGTTGAATAACATATTATTGCAACTGCTATTACTAAAGTAAATAGTTGATTAACTTAATGAATGAACTTTTTATCTCATTTCAAATAACTCCCACAATTTACTTCGTCAATGTTAAAGCAACTTACTTATACTCTAATCTTGTTTTTTTTTCCCCTAATATATGAACCAAATTGTCATTGAGTTTTACTTTGTAAGTGATGAAGTGTCACCTAAACAATTCAAATCAACTGCTCATGTTCACAATACATATCAACTAGTTAACTCTCTCACCATGTCTCTCTCTTGAAACAATTGTTCATTCATCGCTTTAAACTTAGTGTCTTTGGAAGACCCTTACATTTGTGGGAGCATGATAAAAACTTATTATGAAGTTACAAGTTAACTAAATCTTCTGTGATTTTCCATAGTTATAACAAGCTCTTGTTATATAATCCCTTGAATTTAGTTTATTTATTTTATGTTATATAAACTAGGTTAGTGTTGTTGTTACATAATAAATTAATGGGTCAATTATTTAACTCACTTATATATATTGATACTTTTTCTAAGAATGAAATAAAAGAAAACTTTTACTAATTATTTAAGGTATATTCACACTTAAAATAAAAATAATTCGTTCATAAATTTATTTGCTCTTCTTATTTAATCAATGTTTTTTCCAAATTTATGACACCTTTCTTTCGTCTTCAGATCAATTCATACATGATCTTTTTTGGAATATTAATTTTTGTTAATTAGTTAAGAACTGTAGATATTTGAAATTTAATTACCAACCAAAAATTTAAAATTATGCATGATAAATTATGTTACAGTTAATTATAATAATTTTGAACAACATAAATATAGTGACAAATAATACAAATATAATGTCGATAAATTGTTGTAACGGACCTAACAATAATCTTAATAGTATGAGCCTAACTACAATTATAGTATGCAATTTAGCGTAGTCTAAATTAAGAAAAATGACTTGAGAATTTATACTATCATCAAAAGGGGATCACAATACGGTCAAAATTAAGGAGAGCCGTAAGAAACAAAATTCATCATTTGAAAAAACGAACAAACCAAACCAACCTTGGTAATTGAAGGTCTTTGTTTCTCGTTAAGTTGAAGAAAGCAGATTATGTGTATGTTAACATGTATCTTAGACTGAAGGCAAAAGGATAGTATGATTTTGGAGAGAAGTTACGAAGCTCATTAGATGGTTGCTTTCAATATTATCCTTAGCTTTGGCTCTATTTATACAGTATTTGTTGGGCCTCAAATTTCTTTTTATCATTTTAGTAAGCATTAATTGAATGAATTTTTGTGATCCTGTTGGATAAATCATTTTTAATTGGAGTTTAATTATTAGTCCAAGTTTAGGAGGATTTATTTCATGGATTGATGGAAATTGGAAGTATTAAATGGAAGAATTAAGATTCTGTTAGAGTATAGTATGGTGTAAGTTAAATTGAAGAACTAAGAATGGATAAGGGTATTTTGGATGGATTACTTAAGGTTAGAAGCACTAAGGCATTAAAGAAAGGGTAAGGTGGACCTTCCTCACCCATTAAGGGTAGAATGGAAAGAGGAAAAGATTGTCTTGTAAATAACAAGACAAAAAAAAACGAGGAGGGGGAGAAAATCAAAAGTAAAAGAGAGAAAAAGAAGAAGAGAGGATTCGGTGGAGTTAAAGAGAAGAGAACATTGAACTAGGTCATGATTTTTCCTAGTCTTAAAGAGAGAGTTTGAGGTTACTCAAGAAGGGAAAAAGAAAGAGGAAAGGGAGAGCTTTCTTTAGAACCAAGAATCTCATTATTTGGTGAAGATTCAAGAAAAGATTGATTTTTAATCTCTTGGAGTTTTGAAGGGTTTTTGGTTCATAAAGCTTAAGAAATGTATGGGTCTAAGAATTCTAGGATCCATATTAGTGCATGTGCATTATAGGTTCTCAAATCTGAATTTCTATTGAATGGGGACTATTTTCATTGTTAAAGGAAATCAAGAGAGGCAAGAAGAGCAAGAGGAAAGACATCTTTAAAATCTAATACCTAAGCAAGCAAGGATTTCAAGGTGGATTACAGTTTTATGATGAAGCAATAAGCCATTAATGTTCTCTTTCAAACCAGGAAAATTGAATGATTTCAATTTCTTCATAAATGTGCATTTGTTTGCTCTTAGTTGGGTTGTGAGAGTGTTATATGTTGCTACACGATTCGGAAAAATGTTTCTTTTTGAAAAGTTTCAAGTTTATGAAATCATGTTTTCGGATATGAAAAGTAAGTTTTCAAGAATTGCCACTTTGGGCAGCAAGTATTCAAGATCATAATATACATGTTGTGTGGGTTTGGTTTGGTCCATTATGTTGTCAAGTGCACTTAGACAAAAGGCTTCTCCCGCCTGCCCGCTAGTGACATGGAGCTCCTTCATGGACTCTCTCATGTTTACGACTACACAAAAACCACTAAGTGGGATTGTGCTAGCTCGTTCTATTTACGATTTCACAGGACCATTATATGGAATTGTGATTGTTCGCTTTGTTTATGGACCTTTCAAACCAATTTGATGTGCTTATGTGTTTGCCAGTCGATGCATACATGACCTTGCTTATGAATTGTTTGATAAAGTGAAAATTTTGTGAAATAAGTATTTGATAACTTTTCAAGCAAATTTGCTACGGTTTCTAAAGTGTAAAATGCAATAAGTTTTGCAGCCTATTTCTTGATTATAAATTTGTTACCCGCGAGCTTTAAGCTCACCCCCTCTAAATTTTGTCCTATTCAGGTGATGAGCAAGAGAGTGAGTAAGCTAAGAATCAACGCATCACTCAAGTCTGCCTAGTTTCTTTTGTATTCTTAAGTTAGATTTTTGGGAATCTTTAGCCACTTTTCAAGTGTATCTTGTATTTCAGTTCTTAAACTCAATGTACTTATTGTACATTGAAATGTTCAGTAAAGCTTTGTAATGACTTTTGCCTATTATTATGAATGAAATGTCTTTTGGGTTTGATAAAAATAGCTGTTAAGATTTCACGTTGCATGTGATGATTAAATGAGTTGGAGATTTTAGGGAAGCAGTTGATGTTTATGTTTTGTGTAATCTAACTTTGGAATGAAATGAATGAGGGTGGTTGGAAAGATTTAATTCTGCATTAGTAAGGTAGATTGTAAGAAGGAAACACAGACGAAGTTTATCGTCTGTCATGGCGTCACACCCAGACGCAGAGGAAAAATATCGAGGAAGAGTATCATCTGTGATGATGTCACACACAGACGTAAAGGAACACAGACTCAAGGAGAACACAGACACAAGAAACCTAGATGCAAGAAAGACAGACGCAAGGAAAAACAGACGCAAGGACAAGGAAAGATAGACACCAGGAAAGACAGATGCAAGGAATCATCTATGATGACACGTCATAACACAGACGCAAGGAAAGATAGACGCAAGGAAAGACAGACACAAGGAATCGTCTTTGATGACACGTCATCACATAGACGCAAGGAAAGATAGACGCAAGGAAAGACAGACGCAAAGAATTATCTGTGATGACGTCATAACACAGACGCAAAGAAAGACAGACGATAGGAAGTCAAACCTAGAGGATAAGAAAGTCAAACACAGACAATAGAACACAGACGATAAGAAGTTAAACCCAGACAATAAGAAAGTCAAACCCAGACGATAGGAAGTCAAACCCAGACGATAAAAAAGTCAAAGACAGACTAAAGGAAATACAGACCATGGGCCAACTGTAGACGATATATTGAAGAAGTCAAGCCAGTATAATTGAACAGTCACTTGGTTGAAATTAATCACAGAATTTACTAATTAATGGGATTCAACAAGAAGTGATTATCAAGGATCAAGAAACAGTTAAGGATTTAGGCTCTAAGTACAAGTCAAGGGACAAAATATTCTGAAGAGATCAAGATGAAATATCAAGTTTAAGGATTGTCTTGGTGAGGGCACTCCACCTTTGTAGGATGTGCGTCCAGATGTCATTTAGGATGTCGAACATGTGTCTCTCAAAGGCGGGGTCCCAATAGTATTTATATAGTATTTATTAGAGATATCAAGTTTCTTGCAAAACTTCTTGATTTTTTTTTTTTTTGGATCTAAAATGTATATGTATATATGGTTTGGTCCATTTTAACGTTAAAGGCCAAGTAATCACTCCGAAGCGTTGTTGTCTGATTTTATGTGGGTGACGTTGGATCAGGCTGGACACAGGCTTACATTTTCAATAAACACACCGCTCTGTCTAAATAATCATGTAAACAAACAGACTCTTGGTTGAGCACAACAAGGCCCAAGCCTGTCATTATATTAGGATTTGAGGCCTTTTTAGTATCAACAAAATATTCAAAATCAGTGAGCTATGCGAAAGTCTCTACTTTGGATAATGTTAGGATTTAATGATTGGCCTCATGTTGCATAAGAAAACATAATATCAGGAACAGATCACCTGTTTCTGTTACCCTGTGCTCATTCTTTTCCATGAGTATCTACCCATCCAATGATCTAAACCCTATAATCCGCTCATTAGTATTGATGCTGGTTACATCTATAATTTAGAGGCTTCTATGATCTTGCTTAAACATTGATGTCTTAAGGTTAGTGCGAAACTCTTGTTTGGCAACTATAGGTTAAGCTAAAAACAAAGATTCTAGAATCATTGGATAGCTACAAAACATAAGCCGACGCAGGACATGGTATTTGTCGCCCAACTTCAGGGCTTGAAACCAAAAAAAATGCATAGGAATTATCAGCTACTTCCTCACCTATCAAGCTAACATCATGGAAGCTCCATATATAAGTTATGACTCCCACTTTTCTTAATCTATTTAGTTTACTCTCTTGCAACTTCTGTCTTCCAAATTTCAGCTTACTATTTGAACATTATCCATGTTTAGCATCCTTGCAGCCCCTATATGTCCCCCAGCAACCATTCCCATGACCTCCAGGGGCATTGTGTCTCTGTTAGTCAGCCGAGAGTTTCTCCATCAAAGTAAGTGATGGATTAGTACTGTACTTGTGACAGGTGCATCTGTTGAGTCTGTTGGAAAGATTGATTCAAAGTTAAAATTGAAGTTTTTTGTTTAAAGATAAGATATTTGTTTAAAAATAAAATTTTATCTATTAAGATAAAGTTATTATATAGTCAGGAATTAAATTTTTGAATTTGATTTGTTTTATCTTGACATTAGCTATGTTTGTTATTTCATAACCTATATATTTAGCCTTTCAACGTCAATGTAATGGAACCTATTAATAAATTGTCTCTTGCATTATCTCTTTCCTATTCTTCTATATTTTTGTTAGTTTTTGGTTCTTTAAAACTCCAACATGTTATCAGAGCTATAGATCCTTGAGGGACTGTGAGATTGAGTGAAGCAAAAAAAAAAAACTCTTCCAATGGCTACTAAGAAAAAAGTTAAGTCTAGTGATGATAGTGATTATGAGGAATCATTCGATGAAGATGAGGGTGCTGATGCAAAAGTTGTTAAGAAGTTTCTTGATGTGGCCAAAGAAGAAACTCTTTTTTGAAAATTTGTGAGAAGTGCATCAAGATTTATTTAGAGAGATGTGCTTTAATGATTGTAGGTTGGTGAGAAGGGCGTCAACAAGATGATGAGAAAGTGCATCATACAGTGAAGAGAAGTGCTTCACAATAAGAAATTTGGAGAGATGTGCTCCATAGAGTTTGAATTTTCTACAACTTTGAATCAATGAGAGAATATTGAAAAGATTGATTCAAAGTTAAAATTGAAGTTTTTGTTTAAAGATAAGATATTTGTTTAAAGATAAAACTTTATCTACTAAGATAAAGTAATTATCTAGTTAGGATTTAAATTTTTGAATTTGATTTGTTTTATTTTGATATTAGCTAGGTTTGTTATTTCATAGCCTATATATTTAGCCTTTCAGCGTCAATGTAATAGAACCTATTAATAAATTATCTCTTTCTTATTCTTCTATATTTTTGTTAGCTACTGGTTCTTTAATACTCCAACAGTCTCTTCTTCTTTCTTTTCTTTCTGAATATCGGCCGACATATAAGGTGACATGCATTATGAATTCTGATGCAGAGAGGACCATTTTTCTCGAGACTAAAACATGTCTCTAAAATCCACTTTTTCAGAGGCAGCTAGCATTTGCTTAACCCGCTCTAGTTGCTTAAAGACTATCATTTCCTGCTCTATAAGGCCACCTGCAGTTCCTTAGCACCTTTCCAGCTTTTCTAAATTGTTCTGGTTAGTTTCCATATTTTTCTTTTTTTCATTTATTAGAAAGCTTACCAAATATGCATTAACTAACTCAGGCTTAAGCAGAAACCCTGAACATAGTTCAAAGCGCCATCTCAAAGCAGTTGTCATTGAAGCGAGTGCAGTGACACCCGATACAAGTTTGCTTACTTGAATGCCGACTGTCTCGACACGGACTTTCTTTTCCTTTGTATTCTACGTGAATGCATTGATATCATATCTTTGATGGGTTGTTGCTCATTTATGGTCTGGAATTTGAAAGCTGACCATAAATGTACTTCATAGATAGAGATTATGATGGCTTTGGAAGAAAAATTTGGGGTATCAATTGGAGAAGGTGGAGCAGAGAACATTGTCACGGTCCAAGATGCTGCAGTTCTCATTGAAAAAGTGAGGGCTGCTCGAGTTGGAAGGCAGCTTACATGAAGGTCATCATTTCTGTAGCTATGGAGTTATGGCCAATATTTCACTATGTGCAACACAAGTAATTCAGTTTCTTTAGCTGGAGATAGAAAGCAAACCCGACTTACCACTGCCCGTTTAATAAAATCTGGCATATTTTTTAGATTATTCCAATGCAGGAATCTCTTTCTGTTAATAAATCGAAGTCTGATATCACATAGTTTCTAACAAATCCCGTTAGTTCTCTAGAAGATGACGCCCATCTCTTTTAGAGCGAGGTATATAATAACAGGAAATGGAGATTCTTGGGTTGCAATGTTAGCAACTTCCGGGAGCAGGAGTTGTGCATATGGTTGATTTACGGACAATCAACTAAAACAATAGTATGTTAGCACGATGATTATGGTATAAAATGAAAGTAGAACTGCTGGAATCACAGTTCGACGCAGAACTTGTCCTTTCTGCCTTTTTTTTTTTTTTGAACAAAACAAAAGTAACGCTCCTACGGTTGGAGAATGGTATGGTACATTAAAAAGGAAATACATGCTCTACTATTGTCAGTGCTTGGTGAAAGCAGATGGCCTATGGATTAGGAACCAGTGTTAACATAATCCACTGCCATCAACCATGTATCTTTACATACATATCCCTGACCTGATCAAACCATCATTAGATCCTGATGCGAGCTCTTACATTTCAATTCTCAAAGCGACTGAACCAGTCACTAATAGTACTTGGGAGGACTCTGATGTCATTCAACGAGAGAGTTTTAAGCCCCTGAGCAATGGCATCAGCTGGAGTGTACACAGAACCTACTTGCCATTTTGGTTCCTATCACGTTAAACAAATGGGTTTCATTTAGTTCTTTTTTCTTGGCTTTTCAGTTACCAATGTTGTTCATCTATCAAAAAGCAAGAGCACAGATATTTGAGCAATTAGAAGTTTAGACAAAGATGCATACTACTAAACATGATAATCTCAACGTATCAAACATGCAGAGCAAATTCGAAAGTGTGCATGTTGTATACAAGTACAGCAGTCATGAAATCACATGCATGCATAAACATGCACATTTTACCTGTATGCAAGGTGTGATATGGTTACCACTTAACTTCACCTTCTCTAGTGTCCCACCAATGGATTGAATACGAGGTCTCAAAGCCTCTTCAAGGATGTCTGTCTCATCAATTGTGTCAAAACTGAACTTTACCTACGAATCATTTAAGTGAACCTACAATTTTTAAGTCTACTGTGATTTCTTATGTAATCTAGATTACACGAATATGTAACATCCATACCAAAAGTGTGTGTTGGACATTGTACGAGTTCCGACAGAAATCACGGTTTTCAGAGGGTGTTGGCTTGAACTCTGATACCCCTTCTGTAACCTAATGAATACAAATGAGTTAAGATGCTCATAAAAAGAATCCTGGATTATGTCAGCACAAGTCTAATGGATAATCAGAAGAATTAAATACAAGCATTAAAAGAAAAATTACGCATAAATAGATAATGACCCTCCAAAGTTTCGGTAATTTCATGAAACTGCCCCATGAAAAGTTTTAGAAATTATGGCTGATCTGTAATAAGTTCATGAAGTACTTCTCATATACCATTTGAATGTTTCATCTTGAACAATATAACTGATTTAAGAATGTAAAGAGAACTTAAACGTAAAACATATCTAAGAAATGACTTGTTAAAATGAATAACTTGACCCAGGATTCAACTGTTGTTCCTGATAAGTAGTCTGCAAAGATATCCTACAATAATTAGAATGAAATGCCTGAAAAGCTCACTCAGAAACTTCTTCGGAGACACTACCTACCTGATTTAGTACGGAGGGCAACTGATCAACAAACTTGGTGAATGAAACAACAGCTTCCTGGTCATTGTCTGGTATCATCGCTCCAGCTGCATCAAGTAGCACCTTCCATGCATCTCCTGCACATTTAGAAACTGAACTGTCTTCATCTATTTTAATGCTAGCCAGTGGATTGTTCAGCAAGCAAACTTTAGGATATAAACTATTATATAAGAAACAACAATCTAACATGTATCAGAGAAAATTACAAGGCCGACTAAATGCACAATATTTGGAATGCTAAATATGGATTAAATCACTGAACAGAATGGAATACGGAGATAGGTTGATGTAATATTACTAAAGAATGACGATCTGGACATACTTGCACTCCGAAACCTACTAGGTAAATATTATGTTTGAATTATGACTAGATTCCCTTGCAACATTATTGTTAACTATCTGTCTGCTAATGTCAAATATGTATTTCAAGTAGTATATCAGAGACAAGTGATAAGTATAAATTGCTTCATATTTTAGGGCCTAGTTTAACATGTATTTAATTGTTAATTCAACCGTTTAGTATATGTTTAGGTTAGAATTATATTAGTTTGTTAATTATTTATGTTTTAAGTGTTTTATAAGTTAGTACAAGTCTTTGAGCTTAATTATTATATTTTTGAGGTATCTTCTTGTAGTTATTAGTATTTCAGGGTCAACATCGAAGGACAGAGAAATTTTGGAGACACTCGGGCCGAAACAACGGTCTATGATCATGCTACAATAGGCTAAGATTATGACAGCAACACCAGAGTTGGCCTACAATCGTGATCCATATGCCACGATCATAACAGAAGGCTCGAATATGGCCCATGATCATGGCCTGCATCGGTCAGACGCTCAAAAGTTTACAATGTAACGTTTCGAGGAATTTTTTAGAACTTTTGAACTTCGAAAAAATCTTAGGGTTACTCAAGATATAAAAGACTATTTAAAGAACAACAGGAGAATCAGAAAGGAGTATTTACATCAGCTACTTTAGAGAAACCCTAGAGAGAATTATCAAGAGATAGAGAAAGATAAGAAAGAAGAGAGAAAAGGAGAACAAGTTGATTCAACGTAATTCCCAGATCAGGAGTTTTTCGATGTCACTGCCTCTTGCATTTCTTGTTATTTTCAATTTTATTATTGTGTTGAATTAGAATAACAGTTGATTGGGTTTTTGAATGCTGATGACATTTCTAAACTTACCTTCGGGATTTTATCTTTGATTTAATGAAATATGATTCTTTATGTGTTATTTGAATTTATTATGATTTAATTATGGACGTGCATAATTCAATAATAAACTGAGATGGTGAATCGAATGAAAAATAATTAAAATGAACTAATGAGCATTAGGTAATTTAATATAACAAGAATTAAATCAAATCGGTAAAATTGTGCGAAGAAATCTTACATAAGTTTTCGATAGTTTATCGGACAACTTCAGATCTAATTAGGATTTTCGATAGGTTGTTAATTGAAAAATTGCAACTTTCATAATCTAATTAGGTTTTTAATTTAGAGTTAATGGTTATAACTCGATAGAAAGTAATTAACAATAAGATCGTCTAGAGCCAATAGTCTAGTAATTTATAATCGATTATATTAGTGTTAAAAATAGGTAAAATTCTTTTTTTCTCAATTGGTAATTCCTTTATGTTGATTTTCGAGTGTGTGTTACAACTGCTAAATTGTTAATATTTTCGTGATTGATTCTTAAATTGATATGCTTGATTAAATTGAATTATCATTTTAATTCCATTACTTTTTGAATTTTGCGAATTGTTCTAGTCCTAGATTTTAGGATTATATTATCCCTTCTTGTAGCATCGACATCTTAAGTATTACGTGAACGAACCGTATGCTTGTAGATTACGAGGTTAATTAATTAAAACTTATACACATTGAAAAAACCCGATGAACAAGACACATAGGAAATGCTAATAACCAATTTACCTGAGGCGCTCCTAGCCATTGTATAAATCGGAGATGCTTCCATAACAGGCATCATTTGATTAACTAGTGGCCCAAACTGCAGGTTCAGTACAATGTTAACAGTAATTATTGCTTTGAACAAAATAACTAAGCTGGATTGCCCCTATCAGCTAGAGTTATTAATTAATTCAAATAGAGACAAAATACTAATTCTTGCCAATTCTCTAAAATGTTTCGTAAAGAATTACCGAGAAATTTTATGACCATATGCCCAGAGCATTTGTTGTTAGCATGTTGTAATATGAAGATCAGATATTCTTTCAAACTAAATGTTGACATGGAAACAACCTTGAAGAATTGATTTTCAGTACTAAAAGAATAACAAATTTATAAAATTAAGAGCAGCAAGCAACCAAAACACAAGGATATTAGCCAAACTTCATTGTACGGGTTAGGAATGGTCAAATCATCATATATCTTATATATTCTTCTTCAGCGGCTTGATATTTGCCAGGAATATTATTTTTGCAACAAGAAATAACTCTACCCTCAAAATGAAGCAAAGTGGCCATTTAAGCCATTTTCCACTTACTCCAAATTTAATGTACAGATTATTTTCCATGCCTTCTGCTCACTAGGAACATGTTAAAGATAGATGCTTCCTTAAAAGCCAAATATGCAGCTGGTAACTGACAAAAAGATACAAATGTTTTATGATCTCAGCACCTCAAATCCCAAAGAAATAGCTTGTTTTAATTATAGAAAAAGCCAAACAGGCGGTTGTAACTAAAAGAAATATTATTGTTTTATTATCTCAGCATTCAAATCCAAAAAACATGCTGATGTACCAAAATTGAGAAAACTAATGGAAAGATATACCGGGACAGGCTTCATTTCCACAAGTACACAAAGAGAAAAAACCCAGATAAATAACTCCAGACTATATGCAAAGTAAAGCTTCCACAAGAGACAATAATTAGCATTCTATAAGAGAAGCCATCATAGTCTTGGATAAGTGGGAGGACTAAGTGCCAAAAAAAAAATTTATACCTGCTCAAAGTATGGTACTGCTTCTGTAGCAGGCCGGTTGTTGAAGGAGATTATGGCATTGGCCTTCCACACGAGAAAATATTCTTTGTCACATTCCCAAAATTGTTTGAGTTCTATCTATAAGCAGGCTTGAACAACATAGTGCTAGTACCCCTAAGTCTCTGCAATTAACTTCCTGACGATCAAAATACTAAAGAGCCAGGCATAGCAACAAAAAGCCATACCTTTGGTATCTTGTCACAGAAATAACTTCCTGTAAGAACCTGGAGAAGTGCACCATTGCTACAACATCCAAGTAACACAAGGACATGTACAATTCAGTCACCATATGTTTGTAATTACAAAAAATTCATAAGAGACCAAACAGAAGTTGAGACACCGAGAAAGTGAAAGCACCTATGACCAACAGAAAAAATAGGAAGATCAACGAGCTGGGCAGGAGTTAGATTGGCATCAGGCAACCCAGAAGTTAGTATCAAGTCCAAGCAAGCATTGAATCGCTCATACACTTGACTAGTAGCTTGGGCATGATCAAAAGTCACATTGTAAGGCACCGAAATAATAAGATACCCCTCTTTCGCCAGAAGCTCAATGAAATAGCTGCCAAATACATAGTCAACAATGCACAAGAGAAATACAAAATGTTAAAACAAATTAAACAAAGCGAAGAGAAAGGAAGTAGCGGTGCTGACAGTGCCTGTAGGTGACTTCAGGGACAGCTCCGATAAAGGCACCACCGAGGAACTTAATGATCGCACGTGGTTTCATCTCTTTAGGCGGAGGTACCACCAAACAGGACTCCAGTCTCCTGTAAATCCTCTTGTAACTGGTACTAGTATCAATGTTGTATCTAAAGCCACTGCTACTTCTGTTTCCACCAACATACCCATTTGAAGGTATTGATGAATTCACTGCAAGTACTGGAACCCATCGACGCCCACGAGTGGGCAAACCGAAAGAAGCCATTTTTGGCCACAACTCACATGAGAAAGAAGCCATCTTTGGCCATGACCCACATGCATTTCGATTGATTGGAGAGCAAAAATCACCAATAGTAGCTAATTCCATAACTAAAAGGTGCCAACTTTTATAAAGCTGTGAAATGCAAGGAATTTGTCGAAGCTAATGATAGGTTGCCAAGGAACAACTGTCGGAAGGAAGAAGTGAGGCTTAATTCAATTGTGTGCAAATGGTTTCGCCACGATTATGGTATTGGGTTCGTTACTTCATCTCCGGCATGATTAAGGTTAAATCTGGATGGGAAGTGGGTAACCGATGTCGGGCTTAGCCTCTCACCTAAGGCCCACTAATATGAATCGAATTTCTAAAATAAGGAAATTTCACTCATTTTCGTTTCATATATTAACTGGATTTCGGGATATTAAACAGAATTACGTTGAAACAAAGAGACCAAGTATGACTGATAGATCTTTACATCGTCAGAGTACGAAGTTGAGGTCTCCCCGTGTACAAATGTCACGTAAAATTTGTGTTAGAAAAAAAAAACTCTCAGATCGGATATTGGTTGAATTTAATAGCTCAAAAAAGAGTAATAAAAATAAATATAGGCAAAATAAATAGGATAGTACACAAAATTTACGTAGTTCGGTCAATGTGACTTACGTCTACGACTAGAGGGTAAGCAATTTTACTAATATGCGGAGAACGTACAATAAAATGCTTTAACAAAATTTCTCAACAAGAGAAAATTGAAAGAAGAATAAACGAAGGCTGTTGTTTTTAGTGCTTTGTACTCTGAACTCTAAAAGCTTCCCGTTTATTTATAGCCAAGGTACCAAATATCCGTCCAAATCTCAATTCCTTCAATTTCTCCGCAACCTTCGTTCATGCAAGTCTTACCAAAATCATGCTTGAAGATTTTGGCCTAACATAGCCAAAAATAAGATCTGCCTTTACCACAATATTTGACTTGCGAAGGGGAGGCCAAGGCATACCACAAATGGCCAACAAGTTTTGGCGAAGAGGCCAAGACATGCAACAAATCTCCACCTTGACTTGGTATAACATCTCGATACCCGTATTAAGGCTAGAATAGTAAATTTTGATAATTTTTTTATGTGGAATTAAAACAAAGAAGCATCACGCATAAATTAATGGTGATTTGCACATTCATATTGTACATGCGTTCATGAATAATTCCGGGTATAATTGGATTGAATTGGGATTTTTGTAAAATTGTGTAGTAAGTTGATGAAGAATACGTACATATGTGTGCATTTTGTTATTAGTGTTCATGATTGATTATTGATTAAAATTTTCCTTTGGATGATATTAAATTGAAATGGAGATGAGAATGAGGAATAAATGAAGTAGAAAATGTGATCTTGGTATGAGTTGTGATATGAAAAGTTTTGGGAACAAGAGTGGTGTTGATCTAGAAAAATATACTCTGAGTGTGCTTCGGACTAGTAGCCGTAACTTTTTCTCTAGTTATCCAAACGAGACAATTCTTTATTTGGATTAAACTAGAATCATATGGCTACATTTCTTATGAAGACATAGAATTTAAAATCGGTCTGTAAGAATCTCAAAATTTGTAATGAAGTTGTGAACTGGGTGCAGTACATTAGGGAATGAATGTAAAAATTCATATTGTGTATTCGAGGAAAAATCTGAATTAATCTAGGCTGATTTAGGCAAATGTATAAAGTTGTAGATCTCTCTTTTAACTTTTCAACGGTATATAGTATGAAAATTTTGGACATCAGAGTCAAAAGTTATGATCTTTATAAGTGGAGAAGTGAAAAGTAAGACGAAGTGTAAGTAAGACGTAAAAGTTAAGACGAAGTGTAAGTAAGACGGAAAAGTAAGACGAAGTGAAAAGTAAGACGAAGTGAAAGTAAGACGGAAAAGCAAGACGAAGTGAAAAGTAAGATGATACAATAGTTAGAAGATAGAATTGGTCTTCGAGGTCTTCATGAAAGTTGTAAATCTCGAAGTCCTCTTTCAAATGGTCCAAAAACGAGATCAATCAGACATTAGTTGTGAAAGTTATGGGAATCGCGCCAAATAGGTTCTTTTTGATTGAGGTCTTAAACCTCGTTGCTTCTTTTGGCCATAACTTCTTCTCTAGACCTCC
>JAOSBN010000178.1:15692603-15703399 GCA_027563595.1 Erythroxylum suave | reverse complement strand
ATAATTTTCTTCTAATGACAACTATTATCATATTGTTGCTAAGACTTTAATTGTAGTCCACAATTATGTTTTTAGTATGCTAAACTAAGTGAAACAATTTCATCAAGGTACTATACCTTTTAGCTCTACTTTCTGCAACCCTTTGCATTTTGCAATCATGGTGTTAACATACATCTTACATATTGTCTTCAAAGTTTACGATACATTAGTCAACTCAAAATGTCAATAGATTTTGTCATCTATATGATTTTGACATATCTCTAAAACTTTGTCATCGAATCCTTAACAAGGATTATGGTATAATAACATAATGGACATACAATTTTCTTTCTAACTTCTGAGAACACTTCTAAAATATATCCTATGTCTAAAAACTTGAGTTCGCTAAGTATCAACTATACTAAATAAGGTAAATTACACTAAAAACAAAATATAAATGTAATAAAAGCAAGTAATGAATTATATGTCAGGACTACTAAATAAGATTTGGACTTTAATCAAGAATTTGGTTACTCCCACTATTTTATTCAGAAAGATTACTCTAATCTTTCTAGTGGGCTAAGATCCCATTCAAGTATAGTTGACCTTGAGTTTACTCAACAAGCCAATTAGACTTAAATTAGGTAGATAACAACTTTATCAATCACATCTCATATGACTCCTAGATCCGTTAGGTAGCAACTTTTGCCAAAATATATTTTGTATATTATTCCTAACCTTGCCTCTAGATTCATGTGATCATGAGTTTGCTCATCCAAATCACACAAATTTAGTTAAGTAGAACCCACTGTCATAAGACTAAACATGTTCGGGTTAAAGTGACCTTAAATTTGCTCAACAAGCCAACTATAAACAAAATTCTGGTTTATTCTTATAACAATGGAAGGCAACAATCACGTTCTCAACATGTACTTAATATTTTAACAAGGGATTTAACTTCATTGGTCTCATCAAATACAAATTGCATGTAAAATATCACACATATAAAACATACAATTTATCATACATCCAATATATATATCAATCATATAAATAAAATATGCAACTTATGCATTCTTAATCAAATTATATGCATAAAATATCAAGCTTCGTTTGATTCTAGTTATTGATCCTCATAATCTAAAATATCATTTCCAACTCCTTGGAAAAGTTAAAATAGATTAAAACTATTGATTCCTAAATAAATTAAATTCCTATTCCAAATAGAAATTTAATTTGATTTGAAAACAATTTTCAAATTTAATTGAAAACTATTTCCAATTATCTAAACTCCTTTGATAAAATTCAATTGAATTTTTTTTTCAATAAATTGTACTTCTTACTTATTATAATTTGCAAAAACTCTTTTTCAAAATTATATAAAGAACATATTCTAATCTAATTGGAAGATTATTTCTAATCTCGTTATAAATTACCTTTCCTTAATTAGAAAACTATTTTATAAAATTAAAAGAAACTACTTTGAAAATTAAATAAAACACTTTTAAATTTAATTAAGAAAGTCGTTATTATTTAATTTATTTTAGAAATTGTTACAATTTATCGTGCATCCAATATATATATCAATCATATAAATAAAGTATGCAACTTTTGCACTCATAATCAAATTATATACATAAAATATCAAGCTTCGTTTGATTCTGGTGATTGATCTTCATAATCTACAATAACATTTCCAACTCCTTAGAAAAATTAAAATAGATTAAAATCATTGATTCCTAAATAAATTAAATTCCTATTCTAAATAGAAATTTAATTTGATTTGAAAACAATTTTTAAATTTAATTGAAAACTATTTCTAATTATCTAGACTCCTTTGATAAAATTTAATTGAAAACAATTTTCAATAAATTGTACTTCTTACTTATCATAATTTAGAAAAACTCTTTTTCAAAATTATATAAATAACATATTCTAATCTAATTAGAAGACTATTTTTAATCTCATTAGAAATTATTTTTCCTTAATTAGAAAACTATTTTCTAAAATTAAAAGAAACTACTTTCAAAATTAAATAAAACACTTTTAAATTTAATTAAGAAAGTCATGATATTTTATTTATTTAGACATTGATTTCTTAATTAATAAAAAAATCTTTCTTTAATAAATTAGAAAACTATTTTCAAAAATATTAAAGAAAGCACATTTTTTTTAATTAATAAATGAAAACACTAACCAACGGTGGCAACCAAGAAGTAGCGTGGAGACAAGTGATGACGGTGTCGAGAGAGAGAAGCAAATAGTGATAGGGCAAGAAAAACTCTAGAATCTGAACGCACCCAACGTCTGGGAATGCATCTGGGAACAACCGTGACTACGCATGACTGTACGCACCAGTCAACGCTCTACACGCATCTTTGTTTAATTTTTAATGGTTTTCAAGTCTTAATTTCAATTAAATTAGTTTAATAAAGATTAAATTAGTTTATACTCCTAATAAAATTGAAAAGTATTTTTCCAATTTTTGAAAATTATTTTCAAGGGGTAATTTTTATTAGGAATAGTTTTCAAATTTTAGTTTAATTTTTCAAGAAATTGAAATTATTAAATTAAGTTAGTAATCAAATCAATACCTCGAATCAAGAAAATATCTTAAATAATTTCTTTCATTATCGGATTAGGTTAGAAATTATAAATATAATGAGATTATATTTTTTTATGAGACTAAAATTTTTGAAATTTTAAATCCCTCCATTAAATATTAAGTACACATTAAGAACGTAATCGTTGCCTTTCATTATTTAAGAATAAAATCAAAGTTCTGTTTATTGTTTGGCTTATTGAGTAAACTTAAGGTCACTTTAACCTAGATATATTTTATCTTAAATTAATGGGTCCTACTTAACTAAATTTGTATGATTTGAATGAGCAAACTTATGATCATATGGATTTAGAAGCAGGGTTAAGAAAAGTATATATGATCTATTTTGACAAAAAATTGTCACATAACAGATCTAGGAGTCATATAAGATGTGATTGATAAAATTGTTATCTACCTTATTTAAATTTAGTTTGTTTGATGAGCAATCTCAAAATAAATTATTTTTTAATGGGATCCTAACCTACTAAGAAGTTATTTGATAATTTCTCCATCTAATAATAAGGGCTATTATTTTGAATAAAATAATTGAAGTAATAAAATATTTATTAAATTCCTTATTTTATTTGAATTTTGGATATAAATTAATACTTGCTCCTTTTATATCTTTCAGTTATCAAATCAAAAGATGAGTACCAATTAGACGTTGAGGAGCATCATGGATGCTAAAAAATTGATTGGACCTAACTTTTTAGGCTGATTCTGAAACTTGAGAATATTTCTCAGGTAAGAAAAGAAGTTGTATATTCTTTATACTATTGCTCTACCAGAGCCTAGTTCAGAAGAAACTGATGAGGTTTGGCAGAGATATCAATGTTATATTGATGATTTTGAGCAAGCTGCATATATGTTGTTAGCTAGAACATTTCAAGAGTTTCAGAGGCAACATAAGAATATAGATGCACTTATTATGAGGAGTTGTTTAGTGCACAAAGTACGGTGGATTGGTATCAATCCTCTAAGGCACTATTTCAACGCAAAAATGGTAGAAGATCTTCAATCAAGTACACATACTGAAGATGATTGGGTATATTGAAAAATCAGCACAATTAGGTTTTGGCATGGATTACGAGTTAAGTGTTGATCTATTGTTACAGTCTCTCAGTTTAAGCTTTTCACAGTTTGTTATGAACTTCCACATGAACCAAAAGATATGTCATTACTTGAATTTTTGAATATGCTCAAGACTGTAGAGGAGTGCCTTAAAAAGAAACCTAGTTATGTTTGTTATGGATTCTTCCAAGAGTAAGAAAGAGAGTTCTATGAAGAATAATAAGAAACAGAAGACTTCTACTAATGTAGTAAAGCTAAAAGGAGATGTCAAGAAGAAGAGTAATGAAAAGGGCATATGTTTTCACTGCGAAGTCAATGGAAACTGGAAGAGGAACTGCCCATCTTATCTTGTTACCCTAAAAGAAAAGAAGCTTACGGAAGTTGTCTCTTTAGGTACCTTTATGATTGACATCAATCTTTCTAGTTCTATACCACATACTTAGGTATTAGATAATGAATGTGGTTCTTATATATGTAATAAATACAGATGTTAACATGGAATAGATCGTTAAGGAAAGGTGAATTGGACTTGTTAGTTAGTAATAAAGCAAGAGCTTTATATTAGCTGTACAAACTTGTAGTATAGTTTTTCCTTTTGGCCTTGTACTAGAACTAAATAATTATTATTATGTTTTAGTTATTACAAGAAATATCATTTGTGTTTCTTATTTAGATTTGAATGGATTTCTCTTTATTATTAAGAATGGGAGTTGTTCTTTTTATAAAGATGATGTTTATTATGGAATACAAATGATTTGTATAAATTAGATCTTGAAAGGCTAATTCTTAATATAAATAGCAAGAAAAAAATTAAGTGACCAAAATCCATCTTATTTTTGGCATTGTAGGTTAGGTCTTGTCAATGAAGCTAGAATCATAAAGTTACAAAAGGAAGGATATTTGGATCCTTTTGAATATGAATCACATGAAACTTATAGATGTTGTTTATTATGAAAGATGACCAAACTACCCTTTAGTGGAAAAAGAGAGCATGCTAGTGCATTACTAGAGCGAATACATTCAGATGTCTATAGGCCTATGTCTACTAACGCTAGAGGTGGATGATCATATTTCATTACGTTCACAGATGATCATTCTAGATATAGTTATGTGTACTTAATGAAAAAAAAGTCTTAATCTTTTGAAAAGTTCAAAGAATTTAGAATTAAGGTTGAGAAACAAACTGGTAAAAGTATTCTTAGATCAGATCAAGTTGGTGAATACTTGGACCACTAGTTTCTTGATTACTTAAAAGAGAATGGGATTCTCTCACAATAGACTTCTCCTGTAACTCCATAACATAATGGAGTATCTGAGAGGAGAAATCGCACTCCATTAGATATGGTGCATTCCATGATGAGTCATGCAATTCTTCTTATCTCCTTTTAGATATATGCTATTGAAATTATTGCTTACCTTCTAAATAGAGTTCCATCCAAATCATTCGACAAGACAACATATGAGTGTGGACTAGTAGAAGAACAAGATTGTCACATTTAAAGATTTGGGGATGTGATGCTTATATGAAGCATTCTACATCTGATAAGTTTTAAGCTAAATCAGATAAATACAAATTTGTGAGATATTCAAAAGAGAGTATCAAGTACCAATTTTAGAGTATCATGTAACAATTTTACCATCCTCTTGAGCAAAAGGTGTTTATCTCAAGACATACTAAATTCTTAGAAAGAGAATTTATTTTCAAAGAAAGTAGGAGTAAGGTAAAACTTAGAAAAGTTTAAGAGCTATAAATTCACATCAAGATGGAAGAAGAACCTCAAGTTGATACATATGATGTACAACCGAGGGTTCAAGAGACAAATAGTTTGTGACATACCAGTAGGGTATGTCGTTCTTCAACTAGATTAGATCTACATATTGAGAAAGAGAAGGATAATGCATCGCTCTTACATGATGAGTCTACTACTTTTAAAGAAGCAATGTCTGACATTGATTATTTAAAATGGTGTGAAGCCATGGGATTTGAAATGGAATCCATGTATACTAACCAAGTATGAACTTTAGTGGATTCATCTAATGGTATTGTACCTATTGGATGCAAATAGATTTTTAAGAGAAAAACTAACATAGATGGTAATATACATACATACAAAGCAAGGATAGTCGCTAATGGTTACAAATAAAAACAAGGAATTGATTTTGGTGAAACTTTTCCCCAGTTTCTATACTAAAATCCATTAAGATCATATCAGCTATAGCAATATATTATGATTATGAAATATGGAAAATGGATGTCAAAATAGCATTTCTCAATAGGAATTTACAGGAGGATGTGTACATAGCACAACTTAAAGGTTTTGAATCCAAGAGATTTCTTAATCAAGTATGTAAGTTACAGAAGTCTAAAAAACATCACAGAGTTAGAACATCCCTTTTGATGAGACAACCAAAAAGTTTAATTTTATTAAAAATGTGGATGAACTATGTATCTATAAGAATGTTTAAGGGAGTGCGGTCGATTTCCTAGTATTATATATAGATGACATATTATTGATTGGAAATGACATACCTATGCTTTAGTCTATAACGATTTAGTTATCCAAGAGCTTCTCCATAAAGGATATGAGAGAAGCAACCTATATTCTGGGAATAAAGATCTATAGAGATAGATTAAAGAGGTTGTCTGGGTTGTCCCAATATATTTATATAGATAAAGTGCTAAAGAGGTTTAGCATGTAGAATTCCAAGAGGAGATTCTTACCCATGTCACACAGGATTCTTTCACAGCGAATAAGTACTAAGACACAAGAAGAAAGAGATAAAATGGATTATGTTCCATATGCTTTGAAAATTAGATAAATTTCTTAGGCTTGAGTATAACGAGCAAGTTTCAAGTCAATCGAGGTAAATGTCACTGGAAGACTATAAAAAACATCTTAAATTACTTGAGAAGAATTAAAGATGTTTTCTTGTTCTATAAAGGGGTTGGACTAAAAGTTTAAGGATATTTAGATGCTAGTTTCAGTCAAATCAAGATGATAGTAGATCACAGTCAAGATATATCTTCACTCTAAATGGTGGTTTGATAAGTTAGAAGAGTTCTAAACAGCCAACCATTGTAGATTCATGGAATGAGGCAGAGTACATTTCAATGTTAGAGGTGACAAAGGAAACAATTTGGATCAAGAAGTTCGTCATTGAATTTAGAATGGTTCCTAAAATTGTTGAGCCTATAATATTGTACTGTGACAACAACAGTGCTATTGAACAGGAAAAGGAACCAAGGTCTCACCAATGATCTAAACATGTACTCAAAGAAGTTTCACTTGATCAGTGAGATAGTGGAGTAGAAGGACATAACATTGAAGCAAGTTCCCACTGAAGGCAATCTTGTAGATCCTCTCATTAAGTCATTTTCTTGTAAGAGATATGTTCGACATATGGATGGATATGATAATAAATACACAGGCGACTGATTTTAGTACAAGTGGAAGATTATTAATTTATGCCCTTGGAATCGATTGGTTGCAATTTGATGTTTGATATTATTATTTAATTAATTAAAAACATTTTTTATCTCTAAATATTAAGTTAATTACATATGATGTTTTAATACTAAAGGTAAAATCTCTGGAATAATTATTGTGTATTTGAAATTATAATGAGATCATAATTATGATATTCAATTTACATTTATATATTATTCCTAAATGTTTCTATTTATAGTTTCATCAAGATAAGATATTGTTGACATGGTAAAACTAGCACACATTATGTTTCTTTCTTATGAAAAAAGTAATTGATCTCATAAATTAAAGTATGGAGATACTTAAGCTAATATATGAGTGCTTCTTAGAGAATAAGTCACTAAACTGACCCAACTATGAGAATCCTAAATGGAATATAACTTATGTGCCTAGATGTTCTCATAATGATGGTTATATAATTGATTCTCAGACTTGAGATGACCAGGGTATCTCATACGAAAATTATTGTCTACTTATAAACTATCCTAGGATATTTCAGTTGATAGTACTTGGATGCAGTATGAATCATATGGAGCTAGTTGAGTAAGTCAGTAAATGATTCGTCACTCTAAAGTACTTAGAGAGGATATTCTTCTGTTCTTGATTAGTAATGACTTATGAAATTCTTTGACTAGAGTGGATTGACATTGGACAAGGCATTTTCAAATACTAATTATAAATCAATTACTAATTAGCAAGAACGAATATGATTGGACATAAAAGAGTAAATACTATATCCATAGTCTGTCTAATTGGAACATTAAATGACGAAATGATTAAACTTATATCATAACCATCATACATATATTAAATCAAACTACTTTGACATTCCTGATGTTTTGGTGGTTATAATATGTTGATAGACGTCAATCTTGATCTATGAATATAAATTATTTAATTAGAGAATTAAAAATAAATTAAAATAAGTTTTAATTTATTTAATTCTAATTATGAATTATAATTATGATCTATAATCATTGTCACTATATTAAGAACCTAATGAGTTGCACATAAAAGGGCAGTTTGTGAAAAAACAATTTTAATTAAATTAGATTTAATTATAAAGTTTGAGAAATTTTATAAATTAAATATGAAATATTTGATTTTTGTTAAAATTAAAATAATTATAATTAAATTTTAACTTTAATTATTATTAATTATTTAAATTTAATAGAAATTTAAAAAACACTATTGCTTTTTTTTTTAACAAATAAACATGAGAGAGCTAGCACTTCTGTTTAATTTTTCTCAAAAATTACAAGCTGTTCTGTGGATTCCATTATAAACTAGACAAGAGAATAGTTTGTAATTAATATATCGAAAAGTTTTCAAAAGATTTTAACAAGAAAATCGAAACAGGTCTAATTTCTTATTTTATAATTTGTGTTTTATTATTCAATTATTAAAATCTGCCGAAAAAACAGTAAAAATTTTATTTTGCCGCTGCATTTGTAATTCGATCACGTTTACTTTTCATCAAGCCTTGCGTTAAACAAAAACCAATCAACCTACAGAAACCTTATGCAAAAGGATGGCATCTTTTAAATAACTCAAAAGCTAACCGATATGCTCATAGAAGGTCAAGCGGAGGGGTAGTGATCACGGAGGAGGCGGCATTCTCAAAACTCTACTTCTTGCAAAGATCCTTCTGTAAACCCTGCAATTGCTGCTTCAATTCTTCCTCTGGTTCCATTGTCTCTCAACTTCTTAAATTTAGAATATTTGTCACAATTTTCAGCTCTAAAATGGGGTGGGGGTTGGGTTTTATATTGCATTACATGGGGAGGGAAAACAAGAAGCGGTGTGGAGCAGCGAATAGTCCCTGTCTTCATAGAACTCCTGCCTTTGCCTGTTATGATCTAGCACGTAAGTGTGTAAATGCTTCAAGAAAAGCATAAAAGTCACATTTCTAACTCCATTCTTCGTCGTCTATCTGCGAAACAGTAAAATAATTCCATTAATTCTCATATAGAAAACTTTAACGGAAACAGTGATTGAGCAATTCTCGTCTCGGTGTACGGTAATATAAAGGCTTAGGTTGGAGGAGCAAGGGTGGTTGATAACCTATTGAAATAATAAGTATTAATCAGTACTTATGTATTTTAAATTATTGTTTTGATAATTGCTGAAGTCTGAAAATCGGTGTTTGGCAAGTACAGTTGCAGTTGCTAAAAAAAAGATAAAATAACTAATAAGTCCATTGGTTTACTAAACTATTAATTGTTGTATAAATAATTAAAGTATATATTATTAGTAATATAAAATTATAAATAATAAAATATATAACGTATCTATTATTATCTTTTTATTAATATATGCTTATTTATGTTATTAAAAAATGATAATTTAAGTTACAATTTTATGGTAACAAGATGTCCTTGAGATATTTCATAAATTTAGTACCCTTAATATTATATAATTAAAATTATAAATGGTAAAATATTAAATTAAAATAAAGAATAAAAATTAGGAATAAACTATTTGATAAAATATAATTGTTCATGTTAATATAATTGAGGATATAATGAAAAATAATAATTATCATAAGGATATTAACATAAAATTAAATTTTAATTACAAAAGCACTTTTTTATCGCAACCCTTATTCTACTTATTAATTTCTACAGTCGTACTTGCTTTTAACTTCCTATTATTTGCCCATAAATTTAAACATATAACTTAATTTAAAAATTACAGTAAATAAGTGTTTATTTTCATTAGATCGCATATCCAACCGCAATCAAAGGCTGAGTGAGAGAGAATTGTTACGATCAGTGTTTTGAAAATCGGACCGAACAGGTTCGTGGGATTGAAAAATTGATGAATCGGAGCATGAAACGGTTCAGTTTAGCCCATATTTTTTGTGAGTGATTGACCCGTTCATTTTACGATCGGACCAGTAAAAACCGCTGAACCGGTGAAAGAAAGAATTGACCGGTCCATTTAAAATGCCTTGATTTTGATGATTTCAACTTAAATGAATATTATGATTAGTAATCTTTTTTTATCTTTTTGATGAAATATAAATATTGAGCTTTATTATCTTATTTTGTGCTGTGTTGAACTTTTAAAAAAAACCTTGTATATTTTGAAATTTGAAGGTTTAAGCTAAGTTTACAATTAGATAAATAATTAAATAGTATGTTTAAAAGTTATCTTATATATATAATATATAAAATAAAAATTTATATATTTATTAATTACCAGTTCGATCATAGTTAAATTTTGATTGAACACTATTGAATAAATTGATTCTCCGGCTCAATTACTAGTCCGATTTTTAAAATATTGGTTACGAGCATGACGGTTGCTGGCTGGGACTGGATTCTTTAGTTAGATGGATCCTACCCTGTTCCTTGGTTGCTGTGCGTATCTGATTAGTCAATTAGGAAGAGCAATTAATTGCTCTTGTGATAGTACGATAATAGTCAAATCCGACAATTATAATTGTACTTGACAGCGGCAATTGGAAGCCACGGTAAAAATTATGAAGCCAAATATCATTCGCAGCAATTGAAAAGAAAAGTAATACCTACTAAAAGAATCCTCATTTGAATTACTATTGTTGAAATCACATTCAATTGCTCTTGTGATAGTACGATAATAGTCAAATCCGACAATTATAATTGTACTTGACAGCGGCAATTGGAAGCCAC
>JAOSBN010000178.1:15659477-15692503 GCA_027563595.1 Erythroxylum suave | reverse complement strand
TTCGCAGCAATTGAAAAGAAAAGTAATACCTACTAAAAGAATCCTCATTTGAATTACTATTGTTGAAATCACATTCATGCCAAACTCCGTTGGAGTTGGTAAAACAATGAAGAAGATGAAACACTACAAGAGTCGAGCAAAAGTTTGAAAAAGAACAGGAAACATGGCAGTGATAATTCTTAACAGAATCATGCCTCAGACAGACGCCTCAATCCTTGGCTCAAATGCGAATGCAGACATGAACTCCACCGTTTCACCATTTGTGAAACACTTTGGCAATTCAGTCCACTCATTTGTCCTCAAATCACATACCACATAACTGTAAAACTCAGGACAACTCAGGCATATGAGTATCTTGTCACCAGCCCCTACACAGTTTATGTCCACCTTCTTCTCATAGAATTCGTGGGACATTGCAGGAGGCATCATCGCTGTTTGTTGCCAAGATCGGCTGTCCTCGTCATATCTCCAGACCCTCAGGCTTGCACTCTCATAAAATTCTGACAACGCTACTACCAGCATTTCTCCTCTGCACACCACCAAGTCGATGGAGTATTCTGAGAAAGCGGGCAACAGCCTGGGGTACTCCGAGAAGCATTTGTGGGTCAGATTACAAGCCACAATGGTACCAGAGGAGCTAAGGAAATAAACCATCTCCCCTCCATGTGCGAGTGTTGTAACTGATGAGTATTGCTTGGATGGGCTTCTGTGCATGTCAGTCACCACCAGGTCCACTACATTTCCAGCTTTACTAAGGAAGTACACACCATTATCATCAGTAGACTCCAACTCCTGAGACTCGTCAACATTTCTTTTCAGCAAAATCTCTTCCTCCCAGCGATTGATGTTTGAATTATAAGCCTTGTATGACAATCTTGGCAGCTCACCAGTGACCAATACAAGCTTGTAAGAAAGCTTATCTGCCGTACTTGTACTCATTGCAATAGCACAAAGGGAAAGATTCTCTCTTGCACTTTGCATCTGAGGGAGCTGGCGGCAGGATCCTGTCACAGGATTACATGTAATGAAGTCTCCTGCATCACTTCGAAAGCAGACCAAGCCACCAGCTGCTGCAACAGGGATTGCATCACGGTTGGAACAGTTTTGGAGGAGAGTTGGATAGTTGAGCTTCTTCCAACTTCTTTCAGCAGAATCAAATATAGTAGACTGATTAATATGTGGATCAACCATGAAAAACCATGGATCTCGTGAAGGAACCTCATAGCAGGCCAGCTTGAAACTTGCAGAATCTGCAACTGATTTCCATCTCTTGCACACAGAAGTAAGGCGATAGAACGTGGAAGTTGGTAACCAGGACAGAACCCTTTCAAGGAGGTCTTGATTGAGCTTGTTCAATGGGAAGAACTCCATTTCAGTAACATTTTCCTGCAACTTTCTCTTCCGAGTTGGGCTTAAAACACAGCAGTCATTGTGCTCCATTTATTAGAAGTTCGCAAATTGTAACTGTCAGTGAGTAAGGAAATCAAATGAGTTAATGTCGATGCAATTTATATAGTAGATATTCCATGGAAATTCAGGATAGCAAGCGCAATATCATACATGAAAACCTCTTTCATTTTTTACAAAGTTTTACTCACGAAAGAAATTTTAGACCATACATGCTCCTCTAAGATCCAAGAAAAACCATGCAATTTGATGTACCCTAAAGTCCAGTGGAAAGAAGAAAGCAAAGGAAAGAGCCAAAAGGATATCAAGAAATGAACTTTTTTGCACAAAAGCGAGAATTCACGAGGAAATTGGCATCAAGGTGAAAAAGAACAGGGGTCCAAAAGAGGCTAGCATCATCGATAAACGAGGGAATTTTTCCACAGATTCTTATTCTTCGTTCGATTCCCATTCCCATACCATAAACCCAACCCATCAAGCAACGAACACCCTAATCTAGCAGAAGAACAAAAGCAAATATTGACCAAGATAATCAGAAACACAAGAACCCATAACACAGGCAGACACTGAACAAGATGATGACGAAAAGCAAAGATGGGGAAGAGATAAAAGAAACCTGGAAAACGAAATGTACCTGAAACAAATGTAAGGCCAAAGCACTTGGGTGGGTTTATATTATCTTTTACGCAGAAGTAGGGCAGATGCAAACCCAATGAGAAAGAACAGAGAGCAAAGCTAAGTGGATGAACTGATTTGTGTTGAACGAGTTCAAAGTGGTTGTTGCAGTTGAATTCTAAATAGAGACAAAAGGGAGAAACAGGTAGAGTAGAGAAGTAGAAGTAAGCAAACTAGCAAAGTACACCACCCACACGAGACTAGTTGACTCCCCTTTTATCGTCTCCCAAATCCAACAACAAACACACGCTTGAAGTCTACACCACCAACCCTCGCATTGGATTCTGATTGACCTTTTAAGCGCAAAACAAGGGTTGTCTTAGCCAGCTAAGACTGTTGCACATGTGTGTTGGGCACTTTAATCTAAGAAAGCTAAGACACACACATATATACACGTAAACAAGCGCTAATGTTGCAACAGATAAAGAAAACAAAGCAAAAGCCAAACATAGACAGACATAAGTTTACATTGTACATGTCAAAGGGTAAAGAGTCTTAAAGAAGGTTGTGTTTGGTTGCTGACCTTGGCAAAAGAGAAAAAGAAAAGAAAAGTGAAAGCAAATAAAAAGAAAAGCATTTCTCATCCGCTGCTCAGTCTCTTCTCGTTGAGGAATCTCTTTCTCTCTTGGAATTTGGGTCAATTTGTCTACAAAGTCAATGCCTCTCTCTTCACAGAATCGATTCCTTAGCCAAACATCTCAGACAAACCAAAAAATTAAATGGGAAAACTCAAACCACCCCAAGAAAAGCCGCTAATCACGTTCTCCTTTTTCTCCCATCTCGATGCTCCATATCCCCGGCCCATCTTAACTGGGTTGGACCAAGTTTTGATGGGTTTGAGCTCTTAAACCCAGAAAGGACTCCCGGTTGTGTCGATTCGGAGGAAAGCGGTAGTAAGAAGAATATGGCCTTGCCCCCTTTGTCCCAAAATTGATTCTTGTTTACACTGCTCTACTCGGAAATAAGCATCTTTCTGCTTAATCTTCAACTTGAACATTGTTTTATTGACTTTAATGTGTCTTCATGAGTCTAAATGAAGATGGAAATTGGCATTTGCAGCATGAATCTTTTTCGTATGGCCTTCATCGTCTGATTGACCACTGTTTCATTAACTGGAAAATTAGCCTGTACCTGATCTCATTCTTATAGAGGTCATTTTGGTCGCATCAGCAGTAGCAGCCAGAAGTCAGTTATATGTGGGGTACTATCTGCAGCTGTAGTGCACTATGTCTACACTCGGCTTCCAGGAAATCCAGTTCATGCATCATCGAACGGGACTTGGTAAGTGATTAAGAATTTGTACGCATCTCTTGAGACTGGTGTCTGGGCTTATTTTCATGTTTGTTTGTTGTGCGTGAAGGGAGGATGTCATGGCACTAGTCTGTCTCCTTTATGAAAAAGGCTGTTAATGTTCTTACTATTTTTCGCTTTTTTTTATACTAGTTGCTTCAAGTTGTTCAGTGTTATGTAAGGTATCAATACGAACATTTGCTACATTTGTTGTCGTCTTGGAATTTACAGGTATATCTGCGACATTTACAGGAGTCATTCGGGCAAAGTATTTCCAGGTCTGGTGTGGGTCATGGCATTAAGAATGTGCTAAATATAGCTAGTGATATCTGGTGTAGCTAGGGATAATTTATGATTCAGTTTGATGATATTTATATACTGACCAAACGAAACGAACTCACTTGGATTGCATACAAACTGTAGTACTTAGTAGCAGCATAACAGATGATAAACTACTGGTCAATTGTTACATTAAAGTTACAGACGATCTAACACACGATGGTAGGTTAGGTAGCAATTTACAGGGGCCTATAGATGTACGGACTACGGAGCAACAGTGAGACCGAACTCTCACTAGTTTCAAGGAGAAGTAAACACGCGTCAAGCCACCACATCCAAGAGCCGTTGATCATCTGTAGTGCAACTAAACATCGCTTTATAGGTTAAAAATACAAGGGAATAAAAGGTTCTGTGATTCATGGAAGCCTTTAGCAAAATTCAAGCAAGATTAGCAGCCACTTTTTGTTGTTCTTTAGCTGGTGCTAGACGTTCCTCCAAGCAAGCCGCATCTGTTGAAGTTTCAGCACTAAAATCAGGTTCTGTGGTCTCGTACGTTTTAGCTGTTGGGGGAGGAGCATAAGGGCTTTTGCTCACTAGCCTGCAAGAAAAAAAAAATGTGACCGAGAAATGAAAAGCAAAAGAAGAAAATCAACCAACGAGAGAGAGACCTGTCCCGTCTCTTCTCGAAGAATCGTTGCAAAGAATGTCTTCTTGCAATTGGTAAATCTGCAGCCAACAAAAACAAATACTATGTTTCAGAGAAAGGGAAATGCACAGACTTCTAAATCTTAACTACTAAAGAGGATATTACCAGCTTGTAAGCTGCAAAGCGAACCCTTATGAACAGGATACAACTGGGCCTGCTGTGAAGCCAAACCGCTGGCTGTACTCTGCATCGAAGGAGACCTTGTAAGGACTGATGTAGTCAGAGGAGAGGCAGATTGAGTCCTCTTCACAGCTGCAGCTGCTTTGGCAATAACCAAAATTTCTCGAACCTAAGCATATTATACATGGTGAAGAATCAGAATCAAATTTGATGGTCAGAATTAAAAACTGAATCAAATTGAAATATGAATAACCTTTTCTGCAGGAATGTCATCAAACACAACAACTCTTCCTTCATAGGATATGGTAAGTTGGCCCTGAGCAGGAAAGGTCGCATCTTGTTCTACAGTTGCCATTGTTGCAGATCTTAGCCAAAAAAAAAAAAGAAATCTTAAAACACAGGGAACAAATTTTGTATAATCCCATATAATCTTTCCTTGAATAATGATTATATGATGCTTGATGGTAGAAACCGGTATTGGTTTGAGCATTACAGGTATGTCAGAGGAGCCACCTAATTAATTTGACAAGAGTGACATGTCCGCTCTCAACAACCTCTTAATATAAAACTGTCCAAAAGACAAGCATTTTTAAAGCCTAACTACATTAAAAGGTCGCCATGAAAATCATCCTCAGACTCCATTGCTTCAGAAGGAAAAGCTGACAGGTGAACCAAAGATTCAACATGCTATTCTTCAGGCTTAACCTGTGAAATCCAGTTCCACTACATCCTTTTCTGTTGGTGTTATTTCTTTCTTTTCCGGTCCACTTGAAAGGAAAAATATCTTAAGGTCTATAACCAAAGAGCTTACTTGCTACAGGTTGATAAGCTTTTTACAAGAAAATAAAAGAGGCATTTGGAGAATCCTAAAGTGCAGGCCCACTTGCCTGACAAGAGCTGCTGCAGTATTATATTTATAATAAAGTTTTGTTAAGGGAACATTCCATAAGCAAAGAGAAATATGCCACGTATATAATTCTGTTACAGAGTCTTTTCAATAGTGTCTTTATCACCCCCAATTAAGCGTAGCTGGTCTCCTGCAACAAGCTTGGTCTTGAGATAAACAAACCGTGCTGTTGATAAAGGTTTTGTAAAGATGTTGGCAGTTTGTTCTTCAGTTGGAATGTAGCATATTAAGAAGTCTCCGTGTGCTACTTTCTGTTGAGATTATCATTATTAGGAAATAGATTTGATTTGTATTTATAGGATGTATATCTCTAGAATATCAGCTGTACATGATTTGCGTAATTCTCTCTTTTACATTTTTTTTTCTCTCCTATAGTTTAGGAACAAATGTACCTTATATTAGTGATTATTCCTTGTAAACAGAGATATGAAAATTTTGTGAAATTCTTGAATTCAACATGGTATCAGAGCAAGGTTAAAAAACTGTTTCTGAAATTGTCGAATCCATAACAATGGCGGAATGCTCTAAATCAACACCGGTTCAGGTGGTTGTTCAATCTGAAGGTGTTTTTAATGCAGGTATAATACTTGATGAATCCAATTATGACTTGTGGTCACAGCTAATGGAAATGCACATTGCTGAATGAGAGAAACTCCATTTTATTAGAGGAAAGAAGGATCCACCGTCAAAGGTAGATCCAGGATATGAAGCATGGTATGCTGCAAATCAAAAGGTCAAGAGATGGCTTTTGATGTCTATGAAACCAGAAATCATGAAGATATATCTCAAGTTGTCTACAGCTCAAGGAATCTGGGAGGCGTTGTCTAAAGCTTTCTATGATGGCAGTGATGAACTATAAGTATTTTCTTTGAATCAAAGGGCATTTGCTGCAAAACAGAGGAGTCGATCCCTAACAGAATATTATGGTGAACTGATTGAGATCTTTAGGGAATTGGATCAACGTGACAAGATTGTTATGAAGGATCCTGGAGATGTGGAGTTGTATCAAAAGTCTATTGAAAGGCTGAGAGTACATATCTTCCTGGCTGGATTGGATGATGATCTTGAGCAAGTTCGAGGAGAGACTCTAAGAAAGGAAATTGTACCAGACTTGGAAGAGTGCTATGTTTTGATCAGAAGGGAAACTCTGCATCATGCAACTCTCAAAACAGAGACATCAAATGATGATGCTACCATCTTGATAGCAAAGAACCCCACAAAACAATTTAGGGGCTCCAAACAGAATAATGACATGTGTACTCAGTGTAATAATTCTGGCCACACCAAACAACTTTGTTTTGAGATCATAAGGTATCCTGAATGGTGGGACCATAGCAAAGCACCCAAGAAAAAGTCAAAAACAACCCCTGCGGCAGCATTTACAGTTGCTGGTGAAGGACAAACACATGAAAACAAAGCATTGGTTACAACCACAGAATGTGATGATCAACGTGGTAAGGCTTGCACTTTAAAAACTTTAAATAGTACATGGATAATTGATTCTGCTTGCACTGATCATGTAACATTTGATGCTGGACAAGTTAAAAATCTTAAACAATCATCTTTGTCAAATATATCTACTGCTGATGGCAGCAAATCCTCTATTGTTGGCCAAGGAATTGTTTCTCTTTCACATGAATTAAATCTTGATACTGTTCTTGTTGTCCCATCCTTAAAATACAATCTTCTATCTGTCTCCCAAATAACCAAGGCGTTATTGTGTGTTGTGATTTTTTGGTTTTGACTCTTGTGTTTTTAAGGACATTTGAACAAGGAGGACGATAGGTTGTGCTATAAGACGAGGAAGACTATAATATTTAGATCTGGACAGAAAAGATTCAGACGAATTGATTCAAATAATGGAGTAGATATTCAGTTATGGCATCGACGACTAGGACATTTATCATTTGGTTATATCAAAAGGTTGTTTCCGAACTGTTTCTTAGACATAGATATTTCATCTTTGTATTGTGATGTTTGTGAACTTGCAAAGAGTCACAGAACATCGTTTCCTTTAAATGCAAATAAAAGTCCATTGCCTTTTATGATTATTCATTCCGATGTATGGCATCTAAAATTTCAACTTTAGGAGGATCACAGTGGTTTGTTACATTTGGATGATGGAATCAAAGAGTGAAGTTGGAAGTTTATTTCAAAAATTTTGCAAAATGATTGAAACACAGTACAAAGGAAAAGTCCAGGTTTTGAGAAGTGACAATGGAGGAGAATACATGCAGTCCGAACTTCAATCTTTTTTAGCAGATAGAGGAATCATTCATCAACGCACTTGCCCTAATACTCCACAACAGAATGGGTAGATGAACGAAAAACCGTCATTTGTTGGAAGTAGTCAGGGCCGCTCTAATTGAAGCTTAAATGCCGGCACATTATTGGGGTGAAGCTCTTTCATATGCAGTCTACTGTATCAATCGGCGCCCCTCTAAGACACTTGAATATAAAACACCAATTAAATGTCTAATGGATGCTATAGTAAGTCCTAAAATTGCATATTTAACTCGGATTTTTAGGTGTGTAGCCTATGTTCATTTGTATAAGAAGGAACAGAGTAAACTAGAATCGCGAGCTGAGAAATGTGTTTTTCTAGGCTATCCTCCTCATCAAAAGGGATATCGATGTTATAATCCTCAAAAAAGGCGGATGTTCGTTACTATGGATGTCGTGTTCCATGCAAATGTCATGTTTTTTGGAAAAGAGCTTGAAATTCAGGGGGAGCACCATGATGAAGTTCAAACTTGTATATGATGAAAGTGAAATTAATAGAATTGTTGCTGAACCCGATCAAATGCTTGAACTGAACCATACAGAAGAAGTGCTTGAACCTAACCACATAGAAGAAGTGCCTGAGCCGAATCATATAGAAGAAGTGGAGCATAAAGATAAAGACACACCAAACCAATCGTCCTCCCAAGATATAGTCCTACCAAGAAAGGAGTTGCCAAATCGCATTACTAGAGGTATTCCAAAGGCTACCTATGAACCTGAATTTTCTAATAAAGCCAAGTATCCTATGATTAATTTTACCTCTAATTAGTCAGCATCAAATATTGAATTTATGAATCAATTGTCTAGTGTATCTATTCCTAATAGTGTACAGGAGGCTCTAGCTGATCCAAGATGGAAGGAAGCGATGAATGAAGAGATGAAGTCCTTACAAAAGGATAAAACATGGGATGTGGTTGAATGTCTAGCCCCAAAAAAACCTGTGGGTTATCGTTGGGTGTACACAATAAAGTATAATGCAGATGGCTCAATTGAAAGGCTCAAGGCGAGATTGATCGCAGAGGGATATAATCAAGCATATGGCATTGATTATACAGAGACATTTGCTCCTGTAGCCAAGATGAATACTGTTCAAGTTTTGTTGTCATTAGCGGCAAATCTAGATTGGCCATTAAAACAATTTGATGTGAAGAATGCTTTCTTCCACGGAGGGTTATCTAAGGAAGTTTATATGGATTTGCCAGAAGGATGCATGAACGAAAATTCGAAAGGCACAAAGGTTTGTAAATTAAAAATGGCGCTCTATGGTTTGAAGCAATCGCCACGAGCCTAGTTCAAAAGATTCACACAATCGATGACAGCTCTCGGTTATCGACAGAGTAATCAAAAGCACACTTTATTCTTTAAAAAGAACAATGGGAAAATTACATCTCTCATTATTTATGTCAATGATATGATAGTTACAGGAGATGATCCGGAAGAAAGAAGAAGGTTGCAAGAACATCTGTCAAAAGATTTTGAAATGAAGGATCTCGGTCATTTAAAATGCTTCCTAGGAATTGAGGTTTTAGAACCAACAAAAATAAGCATTGGATTTGTTGAAAGAGACGGGAATGAAAGGATGTAAACCAACAAATACTCCAACAGAAGGAGGATTGAAGTTATGTGTGGAAGAAGATCAAACTCCAACTGACAACGGACAATTCTAGAGATTGGTAGGGAAATTGATGTATCTCTCACATACAAGACCAGATTTGGCATACGCCTTGAGTACGATCAGTCAATTTATGCATAATCCGGGTAAACAACATATGGATGCAATAACACGTATTTTGAGGTACATAAAAGCTACACCAAGAAGGGAAATTTTGTTTAGAAAGAACTCAACTGGACAAGAAATTCAAGTGTACACTGATGCTGATTGGGCAGGTGATCTTGGTGATAGAAAATCCACATCTGGATGTTTTACATTTGTAAGAGGGAATCTTGTCACATGGAGAAGTAATAAATAGAAGTTGTAGCTCAATCGTTTGCAGAAGCTGAACTTAGAGGAGTTGTACTTGGACTTTGCAAAGGATTATGGATAAATCTTCTTCTTGGAGATTTAGGATTTGCATCTGTTCATCCTGTTAGTTTGTACTATGATAACAAAGTGGCATGCGATATTACCCATAATCCCATACACCATATCGAATGAAACATGTGGAGGTAGATAGATTTTTTATTAAGGAGAAGCTTCATAATAATGCATTGAAGGTTCAGAAGATTCAGTCTGAAAATCAGTTAGCAAACATTCTTACTAAAGCAGTAACAAGTCAGATTTTCTTGAAATTTCGTAACAAGTTGGGAATGTGGGATATTCATTCACCAACTTGAGGGGGAGTGTTGAGATCATCTTTATTAGGAAATAGATTTGTTTTGTATTTATAGGATTTATATCTCTAGAATATCAGCCGTACATGATTTGCATAATTCTTCGTCTTTTACATTTTTTTATCTCCTATAGTTTAGTAACAGATGTACCTTATATTAGTGATTATTCCTTGTAAACAGAGATATGAAAAATTCGTGAAATTCTTAAATTCAACGCCTTCTCCCTTACAAAATGCACATCTATTTCTATTTGCTTTGTCCGAAAGTGAAAAACAGGATTACTAGCTAAAGCTGTAGCTCCAATGTTATCACACCAAATCAGAGTTGAGCCTTCAAGCTAAAAATTGATCTCCTTGAGCAATGACATTATCCATGCAACTTTAGCAGCAGTATGAGCTAAAGCTTGGTACTTGGATTCGGTACTCGACTGAGTTACCACTTGTTGTTTTCGAGAGGACTAGGAAATTAAATTACCACTAACATAGACACAAATACCACTGGTGGATCTCCTATCATTCGGATCGTTTCCCCAGTCCAAATTCGAGAAGGCAGTCAAATGAAAGTGACGAATTGGACAAATGAAGAGGCCATGGGAGGCAGTACCTTTGAGATAGTGTAGTAGGCGTTTGCAAGCACGCTAGTGAAACTCAGTTGGCTGTTAGAGAAATTGACTGAGTCGATTGACCATATATGAGATATCAGGGCGAGTGAGACTGAGGTATTGCAGAGCACCAATGGTGCTGCGATAAAAGAGTCGGGTTATTAAAAGGAGAATTGTCATAACGACTTAATTTGGCAGACGAGGCAGTCGGAGTGGATAGAGGCTTAGCATACAACAAATTGGTTCGGGAAAGAATATCATGTAAGTATTTTGTCTGGGAGAGGTGCAAGCCATTGGAAATGTGGGTAACTTGAATGTCCAGAAAGTAATTGCGGGAACCCAAAAGTTTAAGAGAAAATATGGGTGAAAGGAAATGAAAGAGTTGTTGAATAGTGGACTTGTGGTTACCCGTGACGATTATATCGTCGACATATACAAGAAAAAAGAAAACTGTAGAGCCATTCTTGTAAAAGAATATAGAGAAATCGGACTGAGATTGCTAAAACCCCCAGTTAAGGAGAGTTAATGTGAGGCGTTGAAACCAAGCTCATGAAGCTTGGCAATGACCATAGATGGCACGATGAAGACGACAGACGAAATGAGGATTTTGTGGATCAACAAAGCCATAAGGTTGGGCCATATAAACAATCTCAGACAGGTTCCCATGTAAAAACGCATCAGAGACATCCTTTTGGTATATAGGCCAACTGTGGGTCACAACTAGAGTAAGGATTATACGAATAGTTATGGCCTAATAACAGGGCTATAGGTTTTAGTAAAATCGATACCAGGCGTTTAGGTAAATCCTTTTGCAACTAAACGGGCTTTATAACGGGCTATGGTGCCATCAGCATGATATTAAATCCGAAAAACCCATTTGGAGCCAATGATTTGTTGGCTGGGATGAGGAGGAACTAAGGTCCAAGTGAAATTTTGTTGAAAGCCTTGAAACTCTTCAGTCATTGCTTGTTTCCAGTAACAATTCGCAAGGTCTTCAACAATTTTTTTGGGTTTAGAGGTAGGTGGATTAAGGTGAGCGAAGTAAAGTTTGAGCTTATGGTACCAAATTTGGCTCTAGTTTGCATTGGGTGGGTATTAAAGGGTGGCGGGCCAAGGATAGAAGGAGGAGGGGGGTTGAGCAATGAGTGGAGCTCCTTACTTGTCGTGTGAAAACAAAGATGAGGGGGAAGAGTCTGCTACAGAGTTCTCTGGTATGATCGCTTGAGGAGTGGAAGTTAAAGATGAAGATAGATGAAGACGTAGTGCAACCGACAACATCACCAACTGCTGCTTCAGACATTGACACGAGGAGCCAAGAAAGTAGTGTTTGATGTTGTTTCAACCAAGACATATAGGCTTCGCTGGGTTGCTCTGGATTTACAATTGGTGTTGTAGTGTTTGAACCATTGACAAACCTGAGGGGGCCATGCCCAATTAGAGCGGGTAGTACTTGAGCTTTCCAAAGTAAGTAATCAGCTCTTTCCAGTTTGATTGGGAGAACAAATGACAGGGTATTGTTAATAGGTGCTGCTGAGGATGATCATCATATGGTCATAGCAGTAACCTCCCCCTTGAATGCTGATAATGAACTAGAAGAAGAGGCGTTAGCCATTAAAGCTTTGATACCATGATAAGCTTTTAATAAAAAAATAAAAGAAGCACATGGAGAATCTTAATGTGCAGGCCCCCTTGCCTGACAAGAGCTGTTGCGGTATTATATTTATAATAAAGGTTTGTTAAGGGAACATTCCCAAAGCAAAGAGAAATATGCCACGTATATAATTCCGTTACAGAGTTTTTTGAATAGTGTCTTCATCACAGGTCAACAAATGAATAGCTGCTTTGTGTCGAGAGTCAATTACTCACTGTATTTGCCAACCAAATTCTTAGAACTACTCTTTCTGTTATTTTAGAGCTTTCTACGTCCTTAATTTGATGAAATTAGTAGCAGTTCAACTATTTAGAAAACCAAGAGCATCACACATGAATGAAAATAACCCCCAAATCCAGATCCTAACCTATGTTATTTCCACGTTACAAGTCGTCTCCAATTCTGCTAAACAGTTATACAATCTTTGCGAAACTGACATAAATCACAAGAAGAGAATTCATCAACTCCAAAGCAGATCTGTCATAGTATTCCATGGACCAAGTCTAAAGTCCACTCGGTAAAACTGATCTCAGGCAATAATTTGAACAAATCATGCAAATGAGCATCTAATCCAAATCAATCAAGTTAACATGCCACAAACCTCGATTAGTACACCGTTTGAACACTACAGAGCCTCACAAAGCTTCATTTTCTTTCTTTGTAACCGTTCACTCTTTGGTAGACAGCTAGATTCCAACATATATGAGAGTAGGATATACAACAATTTTTATTTCCTTTATTGAAACACGTCGAATCTAAAACAGCCCAGTACCCAACAATCAAGTTATCACCAAACTAGACTAGATTCCTGAAGACACACTCTTCCACCACTCTGCCTATGTCCTCATCATTTTCCAGTTTTAGTAATTAGCCAAATAACATCTGTTTCCGAAAAGAAAAGTAAAATAGAAAAGAGAAAATTTTTTGTACCTTGGACCGTTATTCATGACATGAGACCCTTTCCTCTCCAGTATATCAGGGCTTTCCTTACAAGATCCCGAAATTCCCTCACCACCTTGCACCTTCTCCTTTACGACAAATTCCGGCTTCAACCCTTCAGCTTCAGCCTCCATTATTTGTAAGACCCAGATCAAGGAATTGAATTTCGGTTTTCGACCTTGGTTTTCTCTTAAAGAAGTGAATTAACAGGCTAGACTGACCTTACCTTAGATGTCGTTCATATCGTCGCATGTGTGTGCGTGTGGTCGTTGTTTCATTAACAAAGCGAGTAACCACTCAAATTCTGGAAATTACACAATTAATTAATATAGATGATCGTGAGGTTTTTACAAACGCGCGTTGAGATTAGTCAATTAGTCACTGGACCGCCTGTCGATACCCTAGTCTAGATACCCAAAATATATATATATATATATATATATATATAGATGATCAAAATCCCGTGGCTCTTTTACATTTTTATTTTTAAATTCAGTAAAAATTTTTAGTTTCGTTTTTATTCAAAATTTTTAGATAAAATTATAAAAATAATATTTTTATATTATGATTTGTCATAAACTAAACATATTATTTAACTATTTGAAATGAAAAATTGTGAATTGCTTGATAATTTAGTTTAATTTTTATAATTAATTTAAAATTTAAAAGTTAATTTAATAATTAGAATTTAAATTTAAAATATCCCTAAAACTATATAAATAACAAATAAAATCAGCTTTAATAACAAAAAATACATTAAAAATAAATATTAATTTATAAATATAATTTTAACTATTAAATTATTTATTCCAATAAAATATAATCATTTACTGTTAATAAATATTATAAAAGAGATTCAACTAAATTTATTTATTTAGTTTATAAAATTAATTTATTTGTAAATTTTATTTAATATTTAATTATTATTAGCATTAGTTGTAGTAGTAATATAACTACGTTAATATTAAGTATTAACAGCTAAACATTTCAAAAAAGAAAGAAACAAAAATAAAATCTTCAACAGAAAAACAATTATAAAATCAATCTATTAGTATGAATTTTGGGGTGTGCAATTGTCACGAATCATTTTCAGCACAAGATTTTCTTTTTTTTTTTACAACAAATTGATTCTTTATCTGAAACATATATTACTAATTGAAGAAGGTTAATAATTTTTCTTTTAGAAATTGAAAATTTTTTAGAAAAAAGAAAATCTAAAATTATAAGTTATTTCAACTCCTATAAAATTTGACATATCAAATGGCACAAAATGGTTGACGTCACATAATTTATAGATTCTATTCGAATATTCTTCATACATAATCAATTGAAAGCAACCCTAGATGTTGGAATAACTAACAAATTTTGTACACGTCTGCGTAATCGGATGTTCAACTTCTTTCAATTTTCGCCATAATAATATATCAAAATTTTCATCAAATATTTGGCAAGTGTTACTATTAATTATCTAAGTTTGTTCTATTATGTGAAACTATATCCTTTTTTCTATCATAAACCGAGATTCAATTAATAACTTTCTCACTTGATGTATTGAAAAAAAAAGTTGAATAAAGTTAATATTAACAATTTAGTGTAAACGTTTCAGACCAAATAATCAATCAATACACTTATTAGTCTATCACTTGTACAAGGTGCCAAAACATAAATGAACATATACCATTTAGAAGCAAATTCAAACATTAAATATAACAAAATAAAATAACCATAAAGATTATTTACCTCATGATGCAATTATGTAAAGTCTAACTTTTTTAATATAATATAATATCATGCCAATGTGATAAGATGTTATTTAGTTATATTAATTAGACTTGTCTCTTTTATTTTGGCTTAAATGGGAAAACTAATGATATTTAGTTATATTAATTGGACTTATCTCTTTCATTTTGGCTTAAATGGTACAACTAACATTTATTTTGCTTTAGGAGGTGATGAGTGAAGATTATATCAAATTGAAGAATTATTAGTCAAAATCACAAATTTTAGAAAAAGTAGACAGATTACTACAATAATAGAGTGAAATCATGCTTGATGCCATATTTACCTTCAGAGTTTGAATTCAATTAGGAAACTCATTTTGTAGCCCTATTATGCAAGGATTTGGATTTGTTTAGATATGAATCTTGGCAAGATAAGATGAGGCTAGGTTTTAAGCATGAATAAAGGAGACAAACACATCCAACACTTCTACACATAATTCTATTTCGTTTCTTTATAATTTTCTCTTTGTCTTTCATCTTTTCCCATATTTTTGGTGTTGGAACTAAAGTCATGAAAAGTTTAAATATTCTGATTCAAAGGGATTTAAAACTCTAGTTGTAACCTATTGAGATTTTGTCCTAAACTTAAATTCTTATTTTAATTTAAGTATTTCTTATTTTGTGTTCTTATATTTCATGAATAATTAATATTGATTAATATAAAAAATTAAGTTGATGTTAATTATTCTATAGCCATCCATTAAGTGAATGATCAATAATTTTCATGAAGGATCAGTATGAGTAGTAAGTATTTTATTTGTGAATTTGCATATTTAACTTATAAGAAATAAGAAAACTAAATTGAATAGTTGTAGTTATCTTAATTATTTAACTTAAGATTTAGTCTTTTTTACTAAGCTTATTGCTATCATTTAATTGGTATGAAGTGCTATCTTACTCAATCAATTTATGACAAGTTTTGGTTTGAACTAATTAATTTAGAAAAATTTGGGACCTATTATAGTTATCATAATAAGTTTCAGACTAACTCCTTCAATTGTGAAAATTATTCTTTTTAGATCAGGAATAAAAGTTACAGTAGATGAGGTATTTCTCTTGAACCAAAGTTAAGTACTATTAAAGTTCTCATTTTAATATTTAGTTGATTTATTTGGATTCCTTGTTAAATTTAGTTTATTAGTTAATTAATCATAAACCCACATTTTGTTTTAACAATTAAGATTAAGAAACTAGTTTTCAATTCTCTTAGGATTTGACTTGGTTCCACAACTACTATAAGAGTTTAGCAAATCTGAATTAATTTTAATGGCTTTGACAATCTGAATAAAATTATGACATCATTGTCGGGGAACTATTTTAGTTTATTAGTTTCTTTGAATTATTTTATAGTTTATTGCTAATCTTTTATCTTTTATGAGTCGCCCTTCTCAGAAAGGTGAATTGCAATATAATCCAGAAATTGAAAAGACAATAAATCATTGAAGAAAGAGACTAAGCAAGAAAAAGGTCATTCACCTCTAAAAGTGAATGTGGAGATATATCGAACAATTGGTGAATATTTTAATTCTAAGAAGTTGAAGAAAAGATGGAAAATCCTAACACTAGAACAATAAAGGAGTTAGTGGCATCAAATTTGAATAAACAACCCTTATGTATGAGATTTTTAGATGTTGAGGTAGATATTAAATTGAAATCTAATTTGATTCACTTATTCCCTACCATTCGTGATTTTAAGGTGAAGATCCACATAAACATTTGAAATAATTTCATATTTTCTGCTCTATAATGAAGCCATAGGGAGTAATAGAAGAGCAAATTAATCTTAGAGCCTTTCCATTCTCATTGCAAGATAAGGCAAAGGATTGCCTATATTATATTCTCTCTGGCTTAGTGGCAACATAAAATGAGATGAAAAGATTGTTCCTGGAAAAACTCTTTCTTGCATCAAAAGCAGTCAATATCAAAAAGGAGATATATGTAATAAGTAATTCATTAGAGAAACAATGTATGAATATTGAGAGAGGTTTAAGGATTTACGTGCTAATTGCCTACATGATTAGATTCCTAATAACTTTTAATTCAATACTTTTATAAAATGCTATTGCTATTAGATAAGAGTATGGTAGATGCAATTAGCAGAGGAGCTTTGGTAAATAAACACCCAAAGTAGCCAGAAAGTTAATATCAAACATGGTTGAAATTTCTCAACAGCTTGGGACAAGAATAAATGGAGCCATTGAGCATGTGAACGAGGTAAGTGATACTAACCTTGAAGATAAAATTTTAGATTTAACTAATATAGTTCATCAAATAGCTATAGGTCAATTACAATTGGTATGAGTATGTAGAATATGCTCATTCCATGAGCATCTTATGGATATATGCCCTATATTGCAACAAAACTCCCTTCAAGAAGCTAAAACAATAGGGGAATTTCTTAGTCAGCCTTAATAGAAATATGACCTTTATTCTAACCATTATAATCTAGGATGGAGGGATCACTTGAAATTTAGCTGTGGAAATTAAGGAAAGCAACAAAGATACCAACCTCATAATTTAAATAGACAACCTCAAGAACTTACACAAGCTCAATCTCAATAAACAAATTCAGGTGTATCATTGGATGAAAATGTTAAGACACTTGCTATTAATACTTAACAATTTCAATAGGAAACAAGAACAAGCCTTCATAAATTAGGAAATCAGATCACCTAATTAGCCACCTTGGCTAGTAAATTAGAAGTGCAAGCAATGGGGAAAATTACCTTTATAAATGGGGGTGAATCCTAAGGAGAATGTGAGTGTAATGACAATAGAAATGGGAAGGAAATTCAATTTGTATCTTTCTTACTAATGGAGATAAAAAAGCATGACGAAGGAAAAAAGAAAGATGTATCTCCAACTCAAAAATAAATAAATTTAAAAGGTGATTCAGCTTTACCAATATCTATTAATGCACGTGTAACTCCTTTTCCTTGCGAGTTGACAAAATCAAAAGAAGAGGAATATGAAAGAAAAACCTTCAAAAAGGTAGAAATCAATATACCAATTCTAGAAGCCATTAAACAAAATCCAAAATATGCAAAGTTCTTGAAAGAACTATGCATAAATAAAAGCAAGCTAAATCAAAGAAGGAGACTAATTTTGGGTAAGAACGTATCAATTATGACAAATAGGATATTATGGGAAGAATGCTTAGATCCAAGTATATTTACACTTACTTATGTAATTAGTGATAAGAAAATTGAGTGTGCCATGCTAGATTTAGATGCATCTATTGATGTCATGCCATACTCAATTTACTAAGCTTTAGATCTAAATACTTTACAAGAAACTAATGTGATTATTCAGTTAGTTGATCGTTCTTATATGTATCCTATTGGTTTTATATAGGATGTTTTATTCCAAGTTAACAGTTTAGTACTTCCCGTGGAATCTTACATCTTAAAAATGGATAGAGATAATGTAGAACATTCAACTTCAATTATTAGGAAGGACATTTATGAAGATAGATAAGATGAAAATTGATGTAAATCAAAGTACTCTTTCTGTTGAATTTGATGGAGAAATGGTAAAGTTTAATATTTTTAAGCCAATGAAGTACCTTAATGAATTTCACTCTGTTTATCATACGGATATTGTGGATTTAGTTGTGTAGGCAATTTTTAAAGAACAAAGTGTTGATGATGAGTCAGAGTTTGCTGCAAAATTAAAAGTGAACGAGCAAGTTGATGAAACTTATGAAGTTATAGAATCATTATAAAAAATGATAATAGATTCGAAAACTTTAAAATTTGAAATTACTATAACTCACAATAAAATTTTACTTTCTTTTTTCCAGACCCCAACCTTAACTAATCAACTAAAATATGTCTATTTAGGTGAAAGAGAGTCACTACTTTTGTAATCATCTTAAAAAGGTGGAATAAAGGATAAGAAGAAAGATGTTAAAAGATAATGGCTACTTTGTTTAAAAAGAATGAAATGCATCATTAAATAGCCACTACTACTATCTACAAATGAATGGACAAGCAAAATTATCAAATAGAGAAGTGAATCTATTTTGCAAAAGACAGTAAATAAAGGACAAAAATTTCTAGATGATGCTCTTTCGACGTACCATGCAACCTATAAAACACTTAGGAATGTCTCCTTATTGGTTAGTTTTCAGTAAAGCTTGTCATTTTCTAGTGGAAATTGAACATAAAGCTTATTAGATAGTACAACGTTGTAATATGGATTTGGAAAAACTTGAAGAAGCAAGGAAATTGCAAATGTAAGAACTTAAAGAACTAATGATGGATGCTTGTGAGAATTCGAGAATTTGCAAAGAGAAAACCAATTTGTTCCATGATAATGTGATCATAAGGAAGCATTTTAAGGTAGGATAAAAAGAATTATAATATAATTCTCGACTAATGTTTATGCCAATTAAGTTACATTTGAGATGGCTCGGTCCTTTTTTTATCACTAATGTATTTCCTTATGGTGTAGTGAAAACAAAAAGTTTATATATCGAAAAGAATTTTAAGGTGAAAGGACATAAAATGAAACTATTTTATAAAGAGATGATGATTTCAAATGTGAAAGATATTGATTTGACACTTCTCCGATATGTAGAAGTTTGAGAAGTAAAAGCCTCGTCGAACTTAATGGAATTAAATAATTGCTTTTTTTAGGAGGGAACCCAAAACATGATAATTTTTATTAGTTCTTTTTTAGTTATATATAGTTTTCATTAGTTTTTCTTTAAGTAGTTAGTTTATTTGTTTAAGAAGAAATTGGGTCGTAAAATTTCAGATTACTAAAATTTGTAAAACGGAATCAAGTCTTATGTAATTTAGTTGTCAAGATAAAATACTCGAAATTCCATATTACTAAAATTCATAAGGTGTAATCATGTCTTACATAACTCAGGTTAAGGTAGCAATCATCTTAAATTCCAGAATACTAAAACTAATGAGGCAAGACCATACCTTATGCGATTTAGCCATAAGGCAAGATCACATCCTATAAATGTTAGCAAACTATTTTATTTTATGGGAATTTATGATTTTAAAAAATAAAAAAGAATAAAATGATGATATAAATAAATAAAAATAAAAAATTAGATTTTTATATTTTTTAAAATAAGAATATTTTAGAGGAACAAAAGGTAACAAAATTCAAAACATAAAATTAATCCTAACTTTCTTCTTTTATAAATCCACTAACACACTCCACAATGCCACCAGTCGCACCAGGTTTTGTCTACATAAGGAACCCATACACTACCAGCACCAATGTCTATGCAACTTTCATCCATCGAAGCAGTGCTCCATATGCAACAGTCTGAGAACTCCACCAGTCACAATCCTATGCACATTAAAACAACTAAACCAATCAGGCAACATTTACATTGCCTACAGTCCAGACACAATGCATTTGGTAGCTACACAATCTTCTTATTGGGAAATCGAGATGGGATTCGATCCTGACTATAATGAAATAATTACAAAAATTTTTTATTTTAATTTCACAAAAATCAAGATCATTCTATAAAATGATTAACAATTAAATCATAATAAAGCATGAATCTTAATTAGTACCTTATTCCAAAGCTTGATCATATTTCTTGTCGTATCCCTCGAACCATTTTCAAAATCAATTCATCTCAACTGCCTTAGTAACACAAGTGTCCGACCTCGAATGGCATCCATATAATAGGTTAAGATAACTCTATAACTTTTATGAAGAGGGTTAAGCAAGAAGTGCTAGCTCTATTATTTGTAAATTACAGAAAAATATATAAATAAGTAACTAATGATTAAAGAACTTCAATTGGAAGTAGTATTTATTTGTAAATTAAATTGTACAATGTATTGATCATTGTGTTATTAGATATGAATTAATATAATAGATACATACTCGTATTTCATAAATTAATTTTAAATGCCAATTTATGCGTTAAAATAAATTAAGTTATTTGTATTTGAAAAATATTATATATTATGCAAGTTATCGTTGAACGAATTGAATTGGATGAGACATGGAATTGCTTGACTACTAAGCCTATAGCTTAGCGCGTGCTTTTCTTTCCGCATGTAGGTTTTAAAGAACATTAAAAGAAAGTTGTGATGGATCTACTATAAGACTAGTCACATAAAGGATTTCAGAAGACTTGGAGGTGGATATACCACAAAATTATATTTTGTTTTTGGTTATGACATGTACAAATAAAGAAATAAAGGATCTTATAGAATTATATATGAAAGTTAAGTATGAAATTTGGTTTAGATGAGTTGAAATATATTGGAGGATGGGAAAACTATTTTGTCAAGGAGTTTGATTAGGTTTAGGCCAAGTAGGTAGAATATATTGGTAAACATTGAAGGGCTAATGGTAGTCCAAGTTCATTTGTTATTGGAATATGAACTTAGGATTTGTAATCTTGCGTGATCGTATGTCTACCACATTACTATTTGTTTACATTGGAATATAAGACATTATATTAAAACTGGTATTTTATGCCAAAATGTCTAATCATTATACTTCATTCTCAGGTAATTACTATAGAAACAATTTTTTTAATCGTTCGTTTGATTTTTTAAAACTATTTACGATATTACAATGAAAATTCCCTAAAGGAAATCAAAAGAATCCCCTACAATGCCAAGATTCAAGCTAAAAAGCAAAATGCACAGCTATTGGATTTATAAGAACCAGTGTGATTTTATACACTCAGACAAGTGTTGGGTTGCATCTTTCACTATGACATTATAATAAAAATGTCATTTTGCGATAGAAATTGTTGACAAAAAAAAAAAATCTTATCGAAGGAATTTACATACAGACAAAGACGTCGTAGAATCGGCCATAGCTAATAATTACTGACGGTCAAAAGATTTATCGTCGGTAAATTTACCAACTGTATGTTTTTTTACCGTTAGTAAATATACCGACGGTTTACTCTTCATCTGATATCGATAACATTTAGTGATGGATGGTTATATTTTGTCGGCATATTTACCAATGGTAAGAATGCTAAAAGATTACCGACGGATAGGTCGTTCCGTCGGTAAAAACTAAGAGCGAATTGCTTATTCCTTTTGTGATTACCAACAGATGGGCACTTAGACCATTGATAAACTGAGGAGGACGTTACCAACAGATATTTGTTTCCATCGGTAAATGAATAACAAAATTTTTAAAAAATATATAATATATATCGTCATTATATTTAAATTATGTTTAATGCCTAATTTTAACAATTATAAATTTATAGTATACATTTGATTTGCTTAAATAGAATGTTTGATTGATGTCTAAAAGTTAAAATATCTCAATTGATAATAAAAACATTACATTGTCAATAATAAGTATTTGTAATACAAATTAAATGACCAAAGTACACTATTGATCTGGAGACGGTGGATGCTCTAGTTGGTGCGATGACGTGCTACCCCTACCCTTCAACTCATCCATCTTTTGACGGAGCTGAGTGATGTACTGCATCGTGTGTTGATGCTATTTCATCGACTGTTGCAACTGAGTCGTCAATGTTTGCACAGTTCTCCGAAGCTTTTGCACTTCATTGGTGGTGGACCACCTACTAGATATTGTTGTACTGGACGTGAAGGATTGCGAATAACATGTGTTTGCAAATGAACCTAAGTCGAATATCCTCCCACGATGGTCCCTACCACCCACTGCATGAAATAAGTTTCAGTCTCATCAACATGTTCAGATTGCTGAGATCATCGTTCAATGCTTTCATATATTTGGTCCTATCAGAAAACAATGTTTATATTAGTAAATGATAATTATTAAGCATTATTAATATTAAATCATAAATTTCACATACATTGAGTTCTCTCCAACGATTGTTGACAAATGTCACACTGTCATGCTTCTTAGTGCAAGTGTGCAGAAATAGCTGACGAGGTGTAGGCCTTATGCCCATAAACTTTTCTTGCATAAGAATAAAATGTTTATTATAAGTTAATTAGATTTTATAAAAATTTTGGTAGAGTTTTGTCTATTTTTATGATATCTACCCCCTGTTAAACAAAGAATAAAACTAAAAAACACAACCATACATGTCACCAGACATTTATAACGTTATCATTCTCAACAAGAACACATATTTTCATTCCAAAATTTACACATAAAATTCAATAGAAATACAAATGAATTAGAATTAATTTCAGCAGAGTTTCCTCTATTTTTATGAAATTTACCCGCTGTTGAACAAAAAACAAAACTAAAAAACATAGTCATATATATGGCACCAGAAATTTATAACATTATCATTCTCAACAAGAAACACATATTTTCATTCCAAATTTTAACACTTCAAATTCAATTAAAATACAACAAAGAAAAGAAACGAGAATATAACTATAAATTGTACATACTTACAAGTCTTATGTATACTTTTAGTGGGTAATAAATCCTCCCATATGTATGAGAACACTCTCTCCCTCGTGTCCTCCACATCTGTTAACTGAATTATGCTGTGAAACGGACATGGCCTCAAGTGATGTCTAATACACAGCTAACAACTCCATATTTCTTCAGAAATGTAAAGTGGTCGTACACCCGCCCTATGTATCGCACCAATAAAGTTGCGATAACGTGTATGCACTCGCGACTCCATACTCTATAGATGATCCCATCAAATTGAGAATCCCAAAAAAATTCTTTTTGTAACAAAAGGAAAAATATTCAATAAATACTTTTGATGTAATAATATTTATCAAATTAATGTATAAAAATGTTAATTAAAAAAGGAAATAATAATTTCTGTCGTGCCTCAAACTCGTGATAGTAAAATTTCTTTTTCACCTGAGAGATATTCTTCCATACATAACCCTCAGGATCAATCTTCTCCTTAAATTTCGATGTCATGTTTCTTAAATAGGGTCTAAATGGAAATAACCTAATATAAAAACAAATAAATTTGTACCATTTGTAAAATTTAAACCTATAACTTAATTATAAAAATATAATGGTTTATGTATTTTCACTTACATATTATTGACAACTGTGATGTATTTTCGTCCAACGGGTCCCTCAGCTTTAGGCTGGTGATCGTCTCTTTCATCCACATTGTTTACCTTTGATATCTCTATCGGTATAGGGGTAGTGGATGATGTAGGAGTGGTGGATGGTATAGCCTTATCTTCCAGTGTAGTAGGTGGAGGGGGAGGACGTGTTTCATCTCTAGCTGCTACACTATGTGATGCTTCACCTGTATAATAAGTACCTTGGAATCGTGGAACGAATCTTGGTCGCGGAATATGCTGTCTTCTCTTTGGTGCCATATTTCAACCTAAAATTAATATTTGATTCAAGTTTGTAAAAATATTACAATTTCATGTCAATAATTTATACAACATATTGAAAAGGAAATAATTGATTTGTTCGTATAATATTCAATTACAAACACAAATTAATCGCTATCATCACTTAATTGTAAATCAAAATCATCTTCTTGTTCTGAAGAATTTGAATCAAACTTAGGCTCTTCTTCAAATCTCTAGCCCTCCTCATCCTCTCTAGATAAAATTTCAACATATTCATTACATGGATGGTTCAAAGGTTCATTATATACAACAGAAGTATTTATTTCATAGGTCTCTTCTTGAAACGCTTCACTTTCAATTCTTTGTTCTCCTTTTCCATGTGATTCAAAAACACCTCTAGGTTTAACTTTGCAAACATCCATCCAATCTAACTTATCTTGTCGTAAGCTGAGAAAAGGGACATAATACACCTGGATCACTTGCATTGCCAACACGAAAGGTTCAAAATGTCGAAATCTTCTTCGCTTGTTGATTTCAACTAAATTGTATCGGCTATGCACTTTTGTACCAACACTTGGAGTTGGATCAAACCAGTCACACTTAAATATCACAGTTCTTTTTATTGGCAATGTGGGGTACTCAATTTCAAGTATCTCAATAATTTGGCCATAATAATCAATTAATTCTCCCTGTATGCAAACTCCACTATTTATTGTTGCCATGTTATGACCATGATATTCTGTATGATATTTATATCCATTAACAAAATACATCAGATATGATTTAATAATTCACAAAGGTCCCTTCGCAAGATCACATATAAACTTGTTCTCAATTGAATTTTCCAAGGCCTACAGAAAAGAAAATATCATATTAAACAGTATACTATGTCATTTGAACACTTAAATCTTAATTATAATTCAATCATTTCAATATTTGTAAGTTAAAACTTACATATTGCTCAAATCATCGAGGAAAGTGTCTTCTAACTTGTATTGATATCATCATGTGATTTGTCGGGCATGAGCTCGCGTAAAAATTCCTTATATAATCTAAAAACATTATTATGTATTCCAGTTATGTTTAACAGTACTAAATTTCAAAACCGAAATAATCACTTGACACTTACTGCACAAAAGGTTGAACCTCTTCATAGTTCAATAAAATGTAACCATGGGCGGCCTCATTTTCTTCCTCTGTTAACATTCTTCTTGTTGAACCTCCATATGACTGTCCCAGATATGTGCAAATGGATAAGTTACCATCAGCATCATTAGTTCCTCCCACATCTTCATTACTCTTATGTGAACATGCGGCTCAAAATAATGTGAACAAATGTACTAGCTTCCTCCACTAAACAAGCATTATATAACAAACCTTCAACTCTAGCCTTGTTTTTCACATTTTTCTTCAAGTGATGCAAATACCTATATAAGCGAATAGGGTTATACGAATTTAATTATGAAAACATGATAATATGGCTTCAATTACAATCATTTTTGTTGAATTATGTACCTCTCAAATGGATACATCCAACGATATTGCATTGGACCTGCTAGTTTAGCCTAATGTGCTAAATCGACAGGTAGATGCTCCATACAGTCAAAGAAGCTTGGAGGAAATATCCCTTTTAACTTGCACAAAATTACTGGAATTTTGCTTTCCAATTTTCCCATTTCAGCCAACTTAATTCGAGATGATGTTACGCTTTTGAAAAAAAAACTTAATTCTGTTATTGCTTCTCAATCCTTATTCGGTAGTAACTCCTGAAGTATAATTGAAATTAGCCTTTGCATAAACACATGACAATCATGACTTTTCATCCCAAATAATTTGTACTTTCGTATGTCCAGACACCTTACCAAGTTTGAAACATAACCATCGAGAAGCTTTAAACTTTTTGACCATTCACACAATATTTCGTTCTGCTTTTTGTCCAAACTGTAACATGCTTTTGGATATTTACCGCTTTGAAGATCTTTATGTAACTCATTCCTTATACAAAAAAAGCTTCAAATCAGCTTATGATTTTGAATTGTCTTTTGTCTTCCCTCAATGTTCATTATGGTATTGAACAAATTGTCAAAAATACTTTTTTTGAATATGCATCACATCTAGATTATGACGTATCAAATTAGTTTTCCATTATAAAAAATCCCAAAAGATACTTTGCTTTTTCCAGCCAAAGTTTCTATTAATGCTTGTATTAATTTCATCATCTTCAAATTTTGTAACTTTCAATAAGCCTAATTCATCAATCTCCTACAAAATCTCTTGACCAGATTTGTCAGGGGGAGGAGGTGTTTTTACTATCCTATTCTTAATAAACTTTTGTTTATTGCACCTAAATAGATGATCTAGAGTAAGAAATTTTCTATAATTATCAAACCAACATATTTTGGCCCCGTTTGGAAGATAAAATGCATTAGAATCATTGCCACAATAAGGACAAGCCATTTTCCCTGTTGTGTTCCATCCAAATAATATGACATATGCCAGAAAATCACTAATTGTCCACATCAAGGCTACTCTTAACACAAAATTTTGTTTCAAAGACACATCATGTCTTAACACCATATTCCTAAAGATACTGCAATTCAGATATCAATGGTTGTAATAAAACATCAATTTTATGTTTTGGATTTGTATGCCCTGGCAGAATCACTATTAAGAACATATATGCCTCTTTCATACACATCCATGGAGGAAAATTATAAAGAGTAATTATGACTGGCCATGATGAATATTGCTGGCTGGATTAACCAAAAGGTTGAAATCCATCCATCGACAATCCCAACCAAACATTTCGACTTTCAGCTACAAACTCATAATGGGTGTCATTGAAATGTTTCCATGCCAATGCATCTAATGGTTGACTCATTATTCCATCTTCCTGTTCATGTTCATTATGCCATCTCATGTGAGACGCAGTTGAAGTAATTCACTTGTTAATATAGAAATCATGTATAATATGTAAAATACAGAAGAAGGGGGTGTTGAATTATGTTAAATCATCTAAGATAGTAATCTTTAAAATCTTCTTAATTTTCTTGAAAAATTCAGACAATTGCACAACAACGCACTTTGTTCGTTTAAGTGATGCAACAACGGAAATAGTATCTATTCTTCTAATAACAAGAAGGGTTAGAAAATATAACATCACAATTTGTACTAGTTCACCCTTAACCTTTGGGCTACATCCAGTCCTTAGAGTTTATCTGAGATTTCACAATCTCTTGCAACTTTACAAGTATTATTTCTACTCTTTTAGAGCCTCTTCAGGTCTCTTTCACAAAGTATTCTTTATTTGCTATCTTAGCCTCCTCAGGCTCTAGCCTTCCTTTCACTTGAAAAGATATTGTTTGAGCTTTCTACACTCACGTTACAGGTGTTCTTGATCTCTTTTCTTCCTTCTTTTCACTCAGGATATTTTTATAGTATACTCACTTGATCACATAATTATTTTTTGTAAGGAAGAGTAAGTAAAAGTTGTTTTGTCTATGGCTACAACTAATATTTATAGTCTAATTCTCTAGTGGTCTTTTTGAGAAAATTGCTTGTGGAATCGTCAAAGATCTGTTATTAGTTGAGCCCTGTAACCAACTCCAACTAACTAACTGACGTTGTAGATTATTCTTCAATTATATCGTCTTGATTTAATTTGTATGCTTCATTTGGTGTCTTTACTTCATCTTATGTCTTCGCTTCATCTTGTGTCTTCGCTTTATCTTATGACTTCATCTTAGTCTTGTGACTTCGCTTCATCTGGTTTGTCTTAGACTTCATCTTAGTCAGCTTTTACTTGAATATCATCTTGATTTGATGATTTATGCTACTTACATTTATCTACGCACTTAATAAACTCATCAAAACAGTTCACACACTTCTTTTATTATTATTATTTGACTTTCATCAAAATCAATAGAAGAAGTGAAGTCTTCTTGACTTAGCAATCTCTCCCTTTTTGATGATAACAAATAATCATACTATTTGAAGATAAAAATAATATTCAGACGAATATATTCAGACAAATAATATATTTGTTCAGATGAATAATGCAAGATATACAATGTGATAAAAAATTTCTAATACTAATTCTCCTCTCCTTTCTACTATTCTCCCCCTGTTTGTTATTAATAAGAAAAAATATGTCCTATCAGACACTTCAAAACTTCAGAGAACATATGTTGAATATCAGTGCGGGTCGTCTTGAGGTCTTCTTCTATAGAAACACGTAGAAGTGCTACTTCGTCATGAAGATCACCCACTGAGTCACTTAGTTCATCAACCTTAGTATCAATTTCTTTAATACATTTAGCTAAGGCTTCTTGAACTTCCTTCTGCTTTTGACTAGCTTCAATCCATTCGATGAAATTCTTTAAGAGCTCCAAATTAACGATAGAATCTTATAGCTTTTCAGTAATTGGATGAAGATACTTATAGGCAGATGGTTTTCTAATTGAGTCGTCTAATTCAATAATTTTGATGGAGGGTAGTTGGAAAGGTTATGTTTGGTGAGGGATGTCAAGATCATCAGGTTTGGGTAGTTTGAAAATTGGTTTCCCTAGAAGGTGTAAGATATTTTTAACTGAAGGAATGAAACCTAAAGGTTTGAAATGAATATGTAAATGTACAAAAGTTTCTAAGTAAAAATTGATACCTTCAATTGTAATACTTTTGTACCTTCCTTCTGTTATTGTCTCAACTACCTTGAAACTTTCATATGTAGTTGACGCGGCAAAGTTACTTTCTGATGCCCTTAATATGTGATGTGATATATAGACGCCTACAGGTTGAGCTGCATGACATACATCGTCTATATTCTTTATTGCCGCTCGAATTTCTTCTTCCGCAAGATCATCTTCTTATTTCTCAGGAAATTTCTTCTTCTTTCCTTTGTCTTTGTTGTCTACCAGTGTTGGATGTCTAGGTTGTATATCTGGTACAATCATGATTGTCGTTCTACTTGTTACTGGATAGATTGTGTAAGGATTTTTTTTATCATCTTCAATGGATATGGTTTTGCCTTTTCATCTCGTAGAATACCATACAATCTTCTTTCTTTAGGGCTTAGAAGATGAATCGTTTGATCGTTTACTGTTACAGGTTCAAATTGAACCTTAACTTTTTGTTTAGAAGGTTCTCTGATGATAACTGCACCTCTGTTACGATTAAGTATTAATTCTTCTATAATCTTCATCTTCAGATTTTCTTTCTTCATTGGTTGAGGGGGATTGTAAGTTACTTGCTGCTTTCCAATAGTCTGTGTCTTTTGTTGAACATTAGACGATGAAACCTCCTTTTTCTGAATTGGCTTCATCTTCTTTTGTTCTTCTGCTGACTTGGAAGAGAGTTGTTGTTGAGACTTCTTCTGCTCAAATACTAACTTTCTTTTTATCTCTGTCTCTCCAGACGGTTGTTCTAATTGAGTCTGAGGGATAGAGACAATTGCTTTGGTAGGCTGTTGTTGTTGTTGCTCCTTTGCACTTTTAAAAACTTTATCAAGAATCAGACTTCTGTTCTTATTGTTGTAAGGTCATCAATCTTGGTGATCTTCTTAACTTGTTGAGTATTTCTGACTGGAGCTTCTCAGCCTTCCTCTTTAAAGACACTTTGTTAGTTGGTTGTTGAACTTTACTTTCCTTCCTTTCAGGAATCGTTTTGGCTTGTATTGGCTTATAAGATGATTGTTCAACTTTTACCTTTGCTGAGATTCTTCCAAACGGTCAAGGTTTTGCTTGTATTTTAGATAAAACATCTTCTTTCCTGCTTCGTCTAATTGAAAGCTCACCCTTAGATTGTGTTGTTGGTGTGAAATCTTTATCTGCTTCAGCTTCAGTCTTGATCCCCATTTTATGAATAGTAGAGGCATTGATAACACTCTTAATAAGCTTTACTCTGTTTCCTCTATCAAGTAGGATTCCAATTCTTTGAAGAATCTTGTCAAAAGCATACCGTAAAGTAAAGAACCACTCTTCAGATGATAATCCTCCTTAGCCTTTATCATGTAGTCCATAATCAAAAACGAAAGATTAATAGATTGGTGTGTGAGTAGATGAAATAGACAATGTTCATCATTCGTTGTCACCAAATCCTTTGATCCTGCTCTTGGTAGAATACAATGAAGAAGAATTGAATGAAGAACCCTAGCCTTCGGAATTAGGTTAGAAGACTTATTAACTCCTGGATTACTCGATCCATATAATTGTCGATTGATGTTGTCTTCATTTATGTGACTTTGAGCAATCCACTTTGTATTGTTGAACAATTTTGCCCCTTCATTTGGACATTCAATAACCTTCGTAATGGACTCTTATGTGACTATTACTGACAACCTATCTATCATTGATACCAATGAATTATCTACCACCTTTGCATTCTTCTATAACTCATATACTTCATTTAGATACACTGGTTCTTAGATATTGAAGAAAATTTTCCCATTTAGCTGCTTTGATCTCAGGTGCGATATACATTTGATCATCCTTCAGAGAAGTGAAATCAATGAGTCCCCCATAGACAAGAGATTTCGACATTTTTCTAATCTGTAACGAATAAACACTAAACATAGAAATGTATTTCCCTTAAAGAAGCGAGGTTAGTATCTAGAAGATATTGAAAGAAAGATATGAAAAGAAAATTAGAAAGATTTGATGTTGAGAACAGAGGATTGGATCGTCTTTGTTGAGAGCACTTTGAAGCAAGTCGGTTACTAAGAAAATTCTAGAATGTAGAGTGTTGCAGATTTTGAGATGATTTTTTTTATAAACACTTTTGAAAAGTTACCGTTTGTAATGTATATGACTGATCCACAGGTAATCATAAAATTGATACTACCGAGTGAAAGTTACCATTACTATTCCTTCTAAAAACTTACGACTTTTTTGCTTCATTAGGACGAATCATCTAGATCATGAAGTTTCAGATGAATGGTCATTTAATATTACCATGTTCAGATTTCATCTGATTTCCTTGAATCTATCTTCACTTAAGGGTTTGGTGAAGATATCTGCCCATTGTTGATTCGTCTCAACTAATTGTAGATTGATGATCCCTCTCCATACATAGTCTTTTTTAAAATAATGTCTAACTTCAATATGCTTTGCCCTTGAGTGTTGTATTGGGTTCTTTGAGAGATTGATAATACTTGTGTTCTCACAGAAGATTGGAATTTGATCTTCTTGGATAGAATAATCTTCTAACTGATACTTTATCCATAACATTTGTAAACAACAACTTGTAGCTGACATGTATTCAGCCTCTGCAATAGATAGTGCAATTGAACTTTACCTTTTCTTGGCCAAGAAATTAGATTACGACCAAGAAGGTGACAACCTCCACTTGTACTCTTTCTATCAATCCTATCTCCAGTATAATCAGCATCATATTAGCCAATTAACCTAAAATCTTTACCTTTCTCATACATTAAGCAAAGATCAATAGAACCTGCCAAGTATCTTAATATTCTTTTAACAGCAATATAATGAGATTCTCGAGGGTTTGCTTGAAATTTTGCACACAAACAAACACTAAACATTATATCAGGTCTGCTTACGGTTAGGTAAAGCAACGAACCAATAATTCCTTTAAAAAAAGTTTGATCAATCTTTTTACCAGCTTTATCCTTAGATAAGATGATTGAAGGATGCATAGGAGTTGACACTGGTTTAACATTTTCCATTTTATATTTGACTAAAAGTTCTTTGATATACTTTTGTTGATAATTAAAAACCTTTTCTTCAGTTTGTTTAATATGTAAACCAAGAAAGAACTTTAATTCACCCATCATACTCATTTCAAATTCACTTTTCATAAGAATCTAAAAACTTGAATATGACTTTTTAGAAGTTGCACTAAAAATGATATCGTCTACATATATTTGCACAACAATAAATCATTTTTAATACTTTTCCTAAATAAAGTTTTATCAACTTGACCTCTAATAAAGTCATTTTAAATAAAAAATGAACTCAGATAATCATACCATACACGAGGTGCTTGTTTCAATCCACACAAAGCTTTATAAAGGTTGTACATATAATCTGGTTTATCAATGTCTTTAAAACCAGGGGGTTGTTTTACCTAAACTTCTTCATATATAAAACCATTCAAAAAAGCACTTTTCACATCCACTGGAAATAGTTTTATATCATGGAAAACAGCACATACAAATAAGATCCTAATAGATTCTAATCTAGTTACTAGAACATATGTTTCATTATAGTCTATTCCTTCTTGTTGATTATAGCCCTGAGTTACTAATCTAGCTTTATTACGGGACACTTTTCCTGATTCTTCTAGTTTATTCTTGAATACCCATCTAGTTCCTATGATAGATTTATTGGATGGTTTAGGGACTGGAGACTAGATTTTATTCCTAGTAAATTGATTTAACTCCTATTGCATAGCTAAAATCTAAGCTTCATCTTGAAGAGCTTTATTAATTTTCTTAGGTTCTAATTTAGAAACAAAAGCTACATTGGCCTCTCTCCTAAATTTAGGTCTAGTTCTCACTCCTTCTAATGTTTCTCCTATAATCAAGTTTTCTTGGTGAGAAGATTTATATCTCCAATCTTTTCTCAAGCTAATATTTCCATAAATATCTACTACTTTATCAGATGAATCGTTTGATGGCGAATTGTCATGGTTACTAACTAAGGGAGTAGATAGAGTTTCATCATCAAAATCGTCTCTCTTATCTAGATGAAAATCATCACCAAACTTTGTATGTATAGATTCTTCAACAGATTTAGAAACAAGATTATAAACTCTATAAGCTTTAGAACTAATAGAATAACCTAGAAAAAT
>JAOSBN010000178.1:15620074-15657097 GCA_027563595.1 Erythroxylum suave | reverse complement strand
ATTTCAAAAATCATAAAAGGCATTTTATCGAACACCTCATAAGCAATATGTATAATCTCAATTTATACACAAATCAAACGTATTTTTCTCTTTTTTAGTAACAATAACTACAAACAACAAACAAATCAATAATTACACAAAAAAATCATAAACATTAACAACAATCAAACAATATTTCATCACCAAACATTCACGTTTAACAATAAAAACATGCCTTTTTTTTAGAAATAACACAATAATAGGAGAGTTTACCTCAAACAATTCACGATACGTAACACAACAACCGAAAAGGAGCCAGAAAATGTGAGAGAATGAGTAGGAAAATAGAAGACGATCGCGAGGAGAAGAGAAGAGAAATGAGTGCGCGGAGGGGGAGGGGGTCGGCGCCCGAGTTAAAGGCTCCTGATTACCGACGAAATATGCGTTCCGTTAGTAATCTAGGGTTCCTGAACGACGGTGCTACCGACAGTTACCGACGGACAACACCATTCTATCGGTAAACGGGCAGCATATTTAGGCGGGAGTAACTCAAATACGGACGGCAAACCAATTCTGTTGGTAAATTGGTTATTCTCAAAGGATCCAAAGCCGTTGAGGCGGATAGTTACCGACGAAATGAAAACTCCGTCGGTGATTCGGTGATTTTTTACGAAGTCACCGACGAAACATCTCCTTCGTCGATAATGTAGAGAATTTTGATTCACATTTGCCGACGGTAAGTTATGTTCCGTCAAGGAATTGTAACTTCTTTCTCCGACGGAATATATTTTCCGTCGGTGAATAAGGTTTTTTAGATGTAAATGATGGAAAAACTTTTCCGTTGGTAATATCCGTCTTTCATGTTTGCATGTACCGACAGAATTCAACGTGCGGTCGGTATATTTACCGAAGGCATGTTTACCGTCAGTATATGTCCGAAGCAAAAAAATTGTGCAAATTTTTTGCACATTTTTTCCGACACCGATAGCTTTGTCATCGCTATATTCTGTCGGAGATGTTGCGCGAAATTGGTTCTTTCATGTTTACCGACGGAGCAGTATTTCCGTCGCTAAGACTCACGCATTTACCGAAGAAAAATTAAAGTCCGTCGGTAAATAGCGTTGGAATGGCGTCCGTCGAAAATGTTCCGCCGCTATTCTGTGATTTTTTTGTAGTGTTTAATTGATCAAAATCTTATCCTTATTTAATAATTTTAGAAAAAATATTACCCAATTAATATAAATTCTACCCTAATGTTCTCGTTTTGCACAAAAATCTCCAAGTATAGGCCTTAAAGTTCACACTTTAAAAATAACTATTAAACGTCGTATATATACTTCGAAGTCGAGCAATCATCACCAAGGATTTATAGTCAAATTCACACATAAATCTAGGTTATCACATATTTTTAAGGCAAAAGGGTCAATTTTGAGCCCAACTTTTACACCAATCGATAAATTTAACGCTAATTTTTCAGAGTTTACAAATAAAACCCTAACATTTAAAAATGGTTTAAATATAACCCCAAATTAACAAAAAAAACTAACGGCTAAATAGAACCATAACATTTAGAAAACATTTAAATATAACCCCAAAATAATCGAAAAACTAACAGCTACACGACGCTTAGTATTAATTTATTTTTTATGGTCCCATCCTGCCATGTTAGTGTTGATGTAGTAATGTGGGGCCCAACTTTGTACGCTCTCTCTCCTTTCTGTCATCGTGGGACTCATTTATGAGCTCTAAGTCCCAGATCCACCTTAGGGCCTACCTTCGTACACTTGCTCTCCTCTCTATCCTCATACTCTTTCATGAGCTCTAAGTCGCAAATCCACCTTTAACTACTCTATCCCTATTCTCTCTCATTCAACAAAGGCTTTGTCTCAGTCTTTCTCCTCTCCAATTCCCCTTCCAACTCTTCTTCAACTACTATTACTACTACTTCTAGTGTTGTTTTAAAGCTCAATTGTAATTGTATGTTTCAATAATCATTCGGCCTATTGTGACCGTTACTATCTATTTTATTGATTTTCCTTTTTATTTGTTTGAGTATTACAGATTTGCAATTTCTTGTCGACGACATGTACTTTAGAGGACAAGGATAACCTAAGTGAAGGAGTTGTAGTTGCACCCAACACTATGTCATTGACGGTAACAGTGTCATTTTTCCCGACTAACAATGGAAATTGAAGCTCAATTCTTACTTATAATGCTTTTTTGTTGTGAAGGTTTTGCTAATTTTATTAGCTTTGTGTTTTGTAAAACTTATATACTTGAAAATATACATAGTTTTAAGATTTAAATTATATATGCTAAGCATTAACATCTTTTTGATTGTTTGGTCATGTTAGGTGCTTACAATTTTAATTTCTTGATTCATGAGCGAACTCATATAAGGCAAAAGCCTTATATCACCTTAACAATGTTTTCAATTTTATTTTTTTGGTTATTGCTTTACTGATAGTGTAACTTGATCTGCAAACTTGATCACAGGTTTACTTATGCTAAGTTTTACTATTTTTAACCTCAATAATACCGCAAACGCATGGGTTGTTAACGTAGTACCTAAGGGATCGACTAGGAGGGTTAATCTAGTGCTAAAAGGTAAGGTCAGAAGCTATTAATTAGATCTTAAATAGATAATCAAATTAAACACAACAATTAAATAAATCAACCAAACCAAATCAAATAACAAAATAATAATTGACAATTAAAACTTAACGAAAATAATCAACCAATAAAAATTAATGGAAATTGATTTAATTGTCAAACAATGATAGCGCACCCTAAAATTCAACCTAGTGAATGGATGATGGGAGGCCACGACTTCGGAAAGCTCTTTATTCCAGGAAGCATGTCGAGTATATGTCGTCTTCCTCTTCTCTCTTCCTTTATCTCTTTCTCGATCTCTCAAAGTTTTCTCTCCTAGGGTTTCTTAGTGTTAGCTGATCAAAGCTCTATTCTTTGTATTCTTCATGACCTTTAAATACCTTGGAAACCATAGAGTTGATCTAGGGTTGAAACGATCCGAAAAGTCTCTCAAAACTTGACATTTTTAGTTGTTTTCGTGTATGGCTGATGCAGGCCATTATCGTGGCCCTCCCTGCCACGATCGTGGTTAGCATCTAGTCTCTCTATCACGATTATGGCCAAAATGTCACCATTATGGCCTGTGACAGAGTCTTTCTGTCACGATCGTGTCCCTTAGGGCACAATCATAGTCTAGTTACAAGTCTCTGTCACGAGTGTGGTCTCATTACGAAAGTCTCTGAACTCCTCCGATCTTCAATGTTGGCCCTAGAATACTAACAATCACATCAAGATACCTCAAAAACACAACATTTAAACAAAAAGACTTATAATAACCTATAAAAACACTCAAACACATAAATTAGCACAATCCTAACCTAAATACACACTAAACACTCAATAACACTTAATATATAACTAATTAAACCCTAAAACATAATGTAAATCACAACTATCAACATCCGCACACATAAATATTTGGTTAGTTGTTTTTCCTTAAGAAAACAAAACAAAGAACACAAAACTCACACAACACATAATGCAACAATGAGGCAATGGCTTCAACTTCATAAAATAAATTTAAATGATTCGAGTTATTTCAAATCATTAACATGCAAAATCTATGTCTAGGTACGAAATCATATTGTTAATTATTTACCCTTTCTAGTTGCACACACATTAATAATTCTTTGGTCCTTTATCCTTTGCAACTATTCTTAAGCACATTTTAGTGAAAATTCAAGCTTGTTACAAGTCCGGTAGGTTTAGTAAGAAAACACTTTTTTTATTATTTTTATTGGAATGGACTTAGTCTTTTTACCAAGAGGCAAACATTGGTAATGAATGTCAATTTGGTTACTTGACTAAGTCATGTTTATTAAACAGTTTGGTTGAAATGTCATTATAGCTTTTTGACGTAAAGGCACACATTTGACCATGTCGATCCGGTTACTCATCTATTATCATGTTTTCAACTAGCTACTAGCTCTATTCATAACCCAAAGGTCAGCAGAATAGTGATTTATTTAACAAAAACAAACTTTTTAAAAAAATTTACCTACCTTGTTTTAGCAATTCCTTTCTATGAAAATTACTAGTAAAGCAACTTAAGTTGAAAGGCCCCAAATTATGAATGAATGTGTCAATCTAGAGGATGCTAAACTTACACTAAATCCTAATTAAGCTTTATATTATATCCAAAGAACCTCAATTCACTAATTTTTCAGGCTAATGATTATTCACAACCTAATAGATGCTATGTTCAAAATTAAATGACACAATGTAAACCAACATTATCATACAATATGCAAAATCAAATAAAAGAAAAATGCATAACCCCTCCCCACATTTGAATGACACATTATCTTTAATGTGAGAAGGAAATAACAAACACATAAAAGACAAGAAGAAATATAAAATTACGGTAAACAGAAAATAAACGCATAAAAAGTAAAAAATAAATCAATATAACCAAAGACTAATTTGAACAAGAAAGATTGGGTTAGACAAAAATATCGCGGAGATGGAGTTGAAGAAAAAGTGTCTTGAGATTGAACACAATTTACTACTGTTTTATTGAAAACTTAAACAAATCTAACTATACCTAGCAATTTTAAACAAACTTCTAAATTTGCTAATTTATGGTCCTTAGCTTGACCTTAAATCCATTGGGGTATCTTAATTATTCAAAGATAAAGAAATCACTTCCTTATCTTTAGGAATCGCTGCTCTAAGATAAAGCTTACAACGATGCACGATGACCTTGAAAATCTCCTTGTTTGTGTTCTTCAATTTAAGGGCTCCATGATCAAACACTTGAATGATTGTAAATGGTCCACTCCATCTAGATTTTAGCTTTCCTAAGAATAGCCTCAGTCATGAATTATATAGGAGAACATAGTCTCTTACTCTAAATTCTTTTTGTTTAAGATGAGCATCTTGTCGTTTCTTGACCTTTTCGTTATAGAGTTTGGAATTTTAGTACGCATTAAAATGAAACTCTTCAAGTTCATCCAATTATAGGAGTCTCTTTTTGCCGTCTTGTTTCCAATTAAAATTTAGTGTTTTAATTGCCCAGTATGATAGATGTTCTAATTTGATCGAAAAATGACAAGCCTTTCTATATATGAGCCTCTAAGGAGTTGATCCAATGGGTGTTTTAAAAGTTGTCCTATAGGCCTACAAGGCATCATTTAGCATCGTTACGCAATCCTTTATGGAGCTTGTTGGCCCTCGGATTTTTTTTTCTTTAGTTAAGCATGATTTACATGAATTATGATGTTTTGATGGGTTAATTTTATTTGAAGTTAATTATTATGTTAATGTTAATAAGATTATATGACATAGGTTGAATGATTTAAAGTGTTAAGATTATAAGAATGTTCAAGGGTATTTTTGGCAAGACACTTAAGTATAAAAGACCATAAGCTTATAAGGAAGGTCAAAATGGACATTTTATGCTCAATAACAGTAGAATTGGAAGATGAAAATGTGGTCTTGCATTTAAGAGGAAGAAAAAAAAATTAGAAGAATGAATAGGGAGAGAGTGTCGTTGGAGAGAAAAGAAAGAAGAGAAAGAAAGGAGAGCTAGGTTTTGATTTTTCTTAAGCTTAAAGAGTGATTTTTGATTTGGTGTAAACTAGAGACACTGGCTATAACTTGTATGATGAAATGGAGTTCTAATTCAGTTTCTACGGGTTTCAATATTTGGATGGAAGTTGAATGTAGAATGTTGTTTTAGTATAAGAATAGCCTAAAGATTTTTGGGAATAACTTTTAGAGTACTAAACCAAATTGAATGATTTTAGTATCATTAGAAACTTAAGACAATGGGGAGTATTTTCTAGAAGAAAGAGTTATCAAATGTATTTTCTTAAGGTTCTCAAATTGGAATTCCTATTGAAATTGGGAATTTGTTCTTGTTAAAGGAAATTAAGAAGGTGATCAAGAGAGGCAAGAGGAGTAGGAAGTAGGACATTAAGCCATTTTTTAAAGTAAGGATTTCAAGGTGGGTTACAATTTTATAATTAAGTAATAAGCCCTAATGTTTTCTTCAAAACCAAGAAATTTTTAAAATGTTTTCAATTGTGTTATAAATGTGCCGTTAAAGCTTCTTGAATGCTTTGATAATGTGCCACGTGATTGCATATGAATTCTGTTATTGGTTTATGAAATGAATGATGAAAATGAATTTTGAAAGTATATTGATTTTTGAAACAATATTATGATTATGAAATCAAGTTTCAGAAAAATGCTATTGAGGCCATATGTTTATAAGTTGTGAAATGCATGATTATATGAGTTTGTGGTGGTCCCCTAAGTTAAGGCAAGTGTACTTTGACAAAAGGCTTCTCCCATCTACCCGCTAATGGAATGGAGCTCCTTCATGGACTCCCATAAGTTCACGATTATGCAAGACCATTAAGTGGAATTGCGATAGTACGTTCTGTTCACGGCTACACAAGACCCTTATGGGAAATGTGTAGTAGGTTCTGTTTTGGATCCACCCAAACCATTTTGATGTACTTATGTGTTAGCAAGTTTGATGCATACATGATTTATAATTGCTCATGAACTGTTTGATAAAGTGAGAATTTTGAGAAATAAGTATTTGGTGATTTTTATGCGAAATTATTATGGTTTCCAAAATGTATAATGGCAATGAGTTTTGAAAATTATTTTTCTTATTTCTCAATTATAAAATTGTTACCCACAAGCTTCAAGCTCACGCCCTCCCAATTTTGTCCCATCTTTAGGTGAGGAGCAAGAGATCAAGTAGTCAAGGGTTACGGCATCACTCCGAATTTGCATACTTTTGAATTTTGAGTTAGGTTTTGGGAATTTAAGGGTTTAGTTCCATTTCAAATATCTTTTGTATTTTGGATTATGAAGCAAGTGTTGTATTGTAGCTTGAGATGCCATTAAACCTTTGTAAAACTCTTATTTTTGTTATTAATGAAATATATGTTTAGTTTTGTCTGTGATTTTTCATGTTTCGCAAAGTATTTGATTTTGGAAATGAGATTAAGATTTTAAGAAATTAGTTGTAGTTACATTCTTATCCATTTTGTTTTTGGATTGAAATGATGAATGTGATTGAAAGATTTTAAGTTTACATTCTAGTAAGATAGGTAGCTCGGGTTTGAATTCTGTTGCAAGGGGTTTTCTCCGCGGTGTAATTCACGTGGCGACTTTGCCGTAGCAAAGATACTTAATGACGCGGCAAAGCCTGCCTTTGCTTACGAGGGAGTTTCTTTCAAATCTCCAACTTCTAGGCCTCCCTCCCCGCTTAGACTTCATGATCCCAAGTCCGATGTTGGGCTCCGAAAACCGAGTCCAGCATAAGTTGTTCATTATCTTTTCCAAAATCTGTTTTAGTTCCCTATTAACGACTTCCACTTGGCCACTAGTCTACGAATGATAAAGTGTGGCAACTCAATGGTGCACTCCATATCTTTTTAAGAGGGCATCAAAAGATTTATTGTAGAAATGTGTTCCTCCATCACTTATTATCATTTGTGGCTCTCTAAACCGGTTAAATAGTTGTTTAATGAACTTCTGCATAACCTTCCCATCATTGGTTGGAGATGCTATCACTTCAGCCCAATGGGAAACATAATCAACCCCCACTATAGTCTATATGTTTCCCATTGAGGATGGGAAAGGACTCATGAAATTGAGGCCCTATACATTGAAGAATTCCACTTCTTGAATGTTAGATAAAGGAATTTCATCCCTTTTAGAGATGTTACCTATTCTCTGGCACCGATCACATTGTGCCACGTGGATCTGAGCATCCTTAAACAACTGTGGCGAATAAAATCTACTCTCTCAAGTATTTGAGCCATCATTTTGTTGGCCCCATAATGCCCAACAAACTGACCTTCATGACATTGCCTTAGGATGTCTAACATTTCCTCATCTGGGACACATCGTTGCATCAACCCATCTACACATACTCTATATAGGATAGGCTCATCCCGTATATATCAATTACAATCATGCAAGAACTTCTTCCTTTATCGTTAAGAGAGATATGACGGAAGTTTTCCACTGGCAACGTAATTTACGATATCTACAAACCATGGTGTAGTCAAACTCTTGAGTAGCATCAGAGTTTCATCAAGAAAATTTTCATTATTGTCATCACTTAGCTTGCATTCCTCTCCCTCAAATCTAGATAAGTGGTCTACAACCACATTTTTTGCTCCCTTTTATCTCTCACCTCTATATCAAATTCTTGTAAAAGTAATACCCATTATATGAGCCTAGGTTTTGCATATTTCTTGTTGAAAAGGTATTTTAGTGCCGCGTGGTCGATCAATATGATTACCTTTAAACCTAAAAGATACTGTCAAAACTTATCACACGCGTACACTATTGTGAGTAATTCCTTTTCTGTAGTAGTGTAATTCAACTGTGATCCTCTCAAAGTCTTACTAGCATAGTAAATTACATGTAACTTCTTATCTTTCCTTTGGCCCAAAATGCAACTTATGGCTTGATTACTTGCATTACACATAACTTCGAATGGAATTGTCCAGCCCAATGGTGATAATATTGGTGCTGATATTAACATCTCCTTTAAAGTGTTGACAACAGTCATACATTTATCATCAACTAAGAAAGACACATCTTTGACTAAGATGTTTGTCAAAAGTTGTGCAATTTGCAAAAAATCTTTGATGAATCGACGGTAAAATCTAGCATGACCTAAAAATCCTCATACACCTTTTACATTGCTTGGCAGTGTAAGTTTCTCTATTATCTCTATTTTCACTCTATCAACTTCAAATCCTTGATATGAGATCTTATGTCCAAGCACTATCCCTTCTTGCACCATGAAATGACATTTCTCCCAATTCAACACCAAGTGTGACTCTTCACATCTTTGAAGAACTTTACCTAAATTAGTTAGACACATGTCAAATGAATCTCAAAAGATTGAAAAATCATCCATGAATACCTCCATTATGTCCTCTATCATTTCAGCAAAGATAGACATCATACATCTTTGAAATGTAGTTGGGGCATTGCAAAGTGCAAAGGGCATCCGTCTATACTTGAAGGTACTATAGGGGCAAATGAATGTGGTCTTCTCATGATCATCAGGGTATATGAAAATCTAATCATAGCCCAAGTATCCATCTAAAAAGAAATAAAATGAACAGCCAACTTCCCTTTCAATCTTCTGGTCTACGAATGGGAGAGGGAAGTGAACTTTCTTAGTCACTGAGTCGAGTTTGTGATAATCAATGCATACTCTCCATCCTGTGACTGTTCTTGTTGAAATTAATTCTCTACTATCACTTTCTATCACCGTCATTCCACCTTTTTTGGGTACGCATTGTATTGGGCTGACCTATTCACTATCAGAGATGGTATAAATTATTCCAACATCTAGGAGTTTGATGATCTCCTTCTTGACCACCTCCTTCATATTAGGATTCAATCTCTGTTGATGTTCCCTCACCGTTCTGCATCCTTGCTCCAAGTTTATTCAGTGCATGCAGACATTTAGGCTTATTCCTTGAATGTTAGCAATCTGCCATCTGATGGCTTTCATCTACTTCCTAACGATTTCTACCGCCTTCCTATCTCATTCCTCATCTAATTGGTTGGAAATTATTATTGATAGCGTTCGACCTTCACCAAGGAAGGTATACCTAAGGTGTGTAGGCAAAGGTTTAAGCTCTAATGTTGGTGGTTTCTCTAAAGATGGTGGTATAGGTGCTTCAGTTCAAACAAATTTATCTTGATGCACTTAAACATCTGCCTCCTCCATCTCATCATCTCCTTTAGATTCAGTATTCTGATATTCATTTACTGCCTCTGCTTCCAATGACTGCACTTCTACTATACAATTCTCAACTTGTTCTTGCGAATTGTTATCCATAATTTCAACTTCCATGCATGCACTATTTGTTGTTGGATTCTTTAAGGCCTGATTCATATTGAATTCGATCTGATCCTTACCTATTTGAAGTGTTAATTTTCCCTTGTGAACGTCTATTATGACCTTTCCCTTATACATGAATGGTCGACCTAGGATCAGTAGACAATTCTTATCTTCTTTAAAATCCAAAATCACAAAATCTATTGGAATAATGAACTGATCAACTTGCATCAGAACATCTTGCACTATTTAAAATGTTTTTTTAATAGATTGATCTACCAACTAAATTAACATTAATTTAGGCTTGACTTCTCCCAGTCCCAACTTTCTGAATATTGACAAAGGCATGAGGTTAATGCTAGCTCCCAAATCACATAGACACTTAGTGAATTCAAACTCACCAACCACAAAAGGTAATGTGAAACTCCCTGGATCCTTTAATCTAGATGGCATTTGACAAGTGACTATGGAATTACAGGTGCCTATTGAAGCTACCTTCTGATTGTCTTCCTAAGTACTCTTCTTTGATAATATGTCCTTTAAGAATTTTACATATTTGGGCATGTGTTCCCATGCCTCTAGAAAAGAGAGATTGATCTGCAACATCCTTCATTTCATAATGAACTTTGCAAATTGTGCGTCTAACTTCTTCTTTTGTAATACTTGAGGAAAAGGGACCTTGGGTTGATACGGTGGAGGAGCGACATACGAAGGGTATTCGCTCATGTCTACTTCGCTCCTTTGATTTTGTTCCTGAAGTGCTAAGAAGATTTATCACATTTTGCATATAAAAGGCATTTGACAATTGAATTACTTAGGCCTCTAGATTATAGATTGAGGAAGCATGGTTTTTAGTGACTTGCCCAAAATTTTCTTCCAGTTTCTTTTATGCATCTTCTAGAGTTCCAAACTTATCTAAAATTCTATCCAACTTAGATTCTGTTGAGCTTGTTTAGTCTTACTAAAAGCTCAATGGCCCTTGAGACATAAACTGTCCGCCAGTGTCATTCGACCAGGATAAGTTAGAGTGATTCTTCTACCCAGGGTCATAAATATTAGAGTAGGGATTATTACCCCCTCCTCATCCATATTGTGCCCCGATATAATTCACTTACTACTAACTGTCCTCCTTCATCAAATAGCACTCCACGGTATCATGGTCAATCTCACCACGGAGCTCACACTTTAATTATACGACCTTCACCTGAGCTAAGGATGACGCTTTCATGATGTTAAGATGTTGTGTCAAATTATCGATCTTTGCTTGCATGTTTTTCATCTAATCGACCACGAAAATTCCCTTCTACTCTCTGAAAGTAGTAAGTTACCTCCCCCGCTCATTTTTCCATAAGCAGCTGTTGCTTGCCATCTCCTCTATCAGCTTCTCTGCTTCATCAATAGTCTTTCACATCAAGGATCCTCTAAACGCTACCTTGATTGTGCCTCTTGTCTGTGGGTTCACTCCATTATAGAAAGTCTACAATAGGAACTCCTAAGGTAGGATATGGTGTGGGCACTTGCATTGCAAGTCCTTATATCTTTCCCACGCTTCGTAAATTGATTCCCATCACTTTGTTGGAAATTAGTAATTTCCTTAATAATCTTGGTGGTCTTTGTCAACGGGAAATATTTTTCCAAAAAAGACACAAACCAGTTGGTCCCATATTGTAATGTTAGCTAGGCTTAGAGAATGATACCAAGCCTTCGCTACCAAGCCTTAGCTCCATCTCTAAGGGTAAAGAGAAATAATCTGATCCAGACTGCATCTTCAGACAACTAATGATACTAGAAAGTATCATAGATTTTAAGGAAATTAACTATTTGTGCGTTGGGATCCTTGTTCGCCAATTTGTAGAATTGCACATTCTGCTAAAACATATTGAGGAGGGTTGGCTTAATCTCGAACGAGGTCGCTTGAACAGGCAGCCTAGCCACTCCCTGTTTTGCCGCGTTAAACCTCAGCCTTATGAAGTCCATGAGGGTCCTCTGTTGCTATCCTTAGTTAGCTCCATGGTTCATGTTTCGAAACTCCTCAGCCATTGTTGATTTTCCAATATCTTCTTCTTATTTTTCTCGCCGAGCTTTCTTAGGGTTCATTCTAATCATGTGATATCTAAGTCTAAAGTCTCTGTTGTACAAATTGAACCTCTCGTGACTCTTGTGTTCATGCAAAAGCATGATTTCTAAAATAAAATAAAGAATGAAAATGAAAATTAAAACTAATATAAACGCCTTAAATTATAGAACTAAACTATTGCCTCCACAACAATGGCGCCAAAAACTTGATCACGAGTTTACGTATGCTAAGTTTTACTACTTTTAACCCCTATAATACCGCAAGCACATGACTTATTCATGTAGTACCTAAGGTATCGATTCCATGATGAGGGTTAATCCAATCCTAAAATCTAAAGTCAGAAGCTATTAGATAGATCTTAAATAGACAATGAAATTAAACACGATAACGAAATAAATCAACCAAACCAAATCAAATAATAAAACAATAATTGACAATTAACACTTAATAAAAATAGTCAACTAATAACAATTAATGGAAATTGATTTAATTGTCAAACAATGATAGCGTACCTTAGAATTCAACCTAGTGAGTCAACCGAAAGAAAGAAATGGAAAATTATCTATCTTTAATGCTACCTAATCAATTACGATCTATCGAATTAATGATTCTATAAGGTCCTTGGGTCAATTACTCTCTCTCAAGTTATAATTGAACCCTAAACATAAAACCTAATTAGATTATGGCAAGATGTAATCTCTCAATTAACAACTGATCCAAAACCTAATCAGTTGTTACGTTCTCTAACAAATAATTAGAATTCTATATGTGATCTCTCTAAATAAGATTTACCAACTTGATTTAAATTCAAATATATTAAATTACCTAACTCTCTTAACCTAATTTAATCTTTTTTCTTGATTCATCCTCTCAATTTATTATCGAGATATGAAGTGTAGAATTAACCACAATTAATTCAATAAACGTATAAAACATTCATCTTTCATTAAATCAAAAATAATTTTCTAAAGGTGAGTATATAACTTCAATCATAAGTCAATTCTCTCATCAAACTATATATCCCAATTCTATAATAAAATAAAACTGAAGTACATAGGAAATTGAACTCAAATGGACAATGAGAGGCTACGACTTCGGAAAGCTCCTTATTCCAGGAAGCACATCGAGTTTGCATCATCTTCCTCTTCTCTTTACCTTCTTCTCTTTCTCGATCTCTCAAAGGTTTCTCTCTTAAGGTTTCATGGTAGTGGCTGATCAAAGCTCTCTTCTCTATATTCTTCATATCCTTTAAATACCTTGGCAGCCCTAGGGTTGATTTAGGGTCAAAAAGGTTCGAAATATCCCTCGAAACTTGACGTTTTCAGCTATTTTCGTGTCTTCCCATTATAGGCCACGATTGTGGCCAGCATCTAGTCTCTCTATCACTAATTGTGGCCCAAATGCCACGTTCGTGGCCTGTGACAAAGTCTTTCTGTCACAATCATGTCTCTTAGGGCACGATCTTGGTCTAGTTACAAGTTTCGATCATAATCGTAGCCTATTGTGCCACGATCATGGCCTGTAGTCTCATCCCGAAAGCCTCTGAAACTCCTCTGATCTTCTATGGTGGCCCTGAAACATTAACAAGCACATCAAGGTACCTCAAAAAATAACATTTAAGCACAAAGACTTATACTAACCCGTAAAAACACTAAACACTCAAGTGCACACTAAATATGTAACAAATTAAACCTTAAAATATGATGCAAATCACAACTATCAAAACCCATTCTGAGTCTACATTCACTGGATCAAGATTCATTGAACCTGAAGTAGACAACTTGTCTTAGAGAATTGGGAAAGAGGAATTGCCAAAAATATGGTGTAATTAGTTCATAGAGAAGTATAAAATTAGTAAACCATATAGGTTGTCTCTAGTGGAAGACTCTAAGAAATGCTTATATAAGTAATGGCAAGTTATCTTAGGCTTCTTGAAATGTATAAAAAAACACATGTTGCATTATCATGGTTGTAACTATTTGATAAAGATGTTTCTTTTCTTTTTGAAACAATATTTGTTTTAAATTGTGTGTTTGTCAATGCATTCCCATCAATAATGAGAGAGCAATCTAACTAGAAGATGGAGTTCCATGGAGTTCTTGATATGTTACCTCAAACTCAAAGCATTGTAATGAAAGAAAGGCTTGGTATTAGTAAAAAATAAGGAGGCAGTGTATACTACACAAGCATTACTCATGTCAAAAAAAGTTATCGACTGCATGTTTAATCAAATGGCTTTTGATAGTACAATAGAAGCTCCAATGGAAGTCTTCTCCCAATTGCTCAGTTTTCATATTTGTAAGCTTGGGAGAATTTTGAAAATTATGTCAAATGGTTACAGAAAGTAGTGTTCAACATTTGAAATGCTTAAGATGTTTCTACAAATAGTGGGGCATAGGTTAGTTTGAAATTTTTGTTTGATCAACTTCTTTTAGGAATTTTATTTTATCATCATTGCTAAATTCGTGTTCTGTATCTTACTATTATGTTTTCTAGAGAATTTTTGAAAATACTTTAGGAAATAAAAAAAGCAAGTAATTGATATCTCGAGGTTTTTGTTTTGTGTGTTTGCAACTTTGTTAAGTGTCAAAAGTTGGCTACAATTTTTTTTATTTTAAGAAAGCAAGCCCCAAATTTCCACTTAAACCAGTGATATGGTAGTGTTAGGCTTTTGTTTGTATATTCTGAAACCTTAGGGTTAAATTTGTCAATTGATGTAAAACTTACAGTCAAAATTGACCTTTTTGCCTATTTTTAATTCATGTTGAACATTACTGGTGAGATATTTGAATGAAAATTCTTCTTGAGTTTACAATCCATTGGAGACTTCTCATCCTTTTCATCTTTCTCACCTATATCGGTCGACCACTAACCTATATAAGTTGACCATTCACACGAAAAATATGATTTTAACAACTTCAAATGCTTAAAACTAATTTTCTTAATCCAAATATGATTAAAACACTTCCCAAAATATACCATAAAGACTATTTAAATGGTCAAAAAGCTTTTATGTTAAAATCAGAAGGTTCAATGCCTCTTAATACTTGTAAACACATATGTAATGAATTTAAACGAAATGTTTACGCGTTATGAGCCTTTTGGATCATCAAATTAACAAAGTGAGATTATAAATAATAATATAAAATAAAAAATGACCTTGATGAGCCTAGATCTTCTTTTTTTCTTGTTTTGATCTTCATTTCGTTAGTTGTATACTTTAACTTCTCTTTTTCAACTCCATACACTATCTTCTTGAGTTTATAGCTCCATTTTGCTCTAATATTTCTTTTCATCAAAATAATAAACACATTAGTAGTGATTATGTTTTGTTATCATCAAACATCATTTTGAACCTCCCTTGGTTCATCATATAAGATTTAACAATGCATTACTATCCCCTCCTTTCTTCAAATGTTGATTTGGTTATTCTTTGAAATAACAAGTTTTATAATTTTTATATGATTCCTAATAAAAAATATATACAATTTTATGATTCTCATTAGCATAAAAGGATAATCTTGATTATCTAACATTTTATTCTTTTTAACATTTTATTCTTTTTCACTTATATTAAGCATAAGTCTTCTTTGATCCATCATATATAAAAAAATATATACAATTTTATGATTCTCATTAGCATAAAAGGATAATCTCGATTATCTAACATTCTATTCTTTTTCACTTATATTAAGCATAAGTCTTCTTTGATCCAACATATATAAACTATTTGTATAAACTTGAATCAAGTTTTTTTATTCAATAATATATTTCTTATTATGCCTTAAAAATTTTAGTAATGTTGAGTCAAATTTTATTATCAAATACACAAAATGATATATTAATATATGTGATCTTTAGATTTAATGTATTAGTGAGAAAAGTCACGCAATTATCTTCTTCTAATGATAACTACTATCATACTATAACAAATGTATTCAATTGTTGCCTTTATTTATGCTTTTAATAGGCTAAGTTGAGTAAAACAATTTTATTAAAGTACTATACTTTTAAGCTCTACTTTATACAACTATTTGCATTATACTATCATAGTTTTGATATTCATTTTGCATGTTACTATTAAAGTTTATAAGATATTAGTTAATTCTAAAATGTCATTTTTTTAATCTAATAAAGTTAGCATATTCTAAACTTTATCACCAAAATCCTCAATAGGAATTATAGAATGATTGTACAATATGCATACAACTTTTCTTTCTAACTTTAATAACTCTTTTTAAACCTATCCTTTATTTGAGAATTTTCGTTCAATAAAACTTAATATTAGTTACACCAAACAAAGGAAATTTCTATTCAAAACAAAATAAAAGTAAGGTAAGCAAGTAATAAGATATATGTCATGACAACCAAATAAGATTAGGACTTTAATAATATATTAGTTACTCTCACTATTTAATTCGAAATAATATCCCTCACTACTATTTCTAGAAAGATTACTTTAATCTTTTTAGTGGGATAAGAGTTCATTAAAATTTGGTTGATCTTGAGTTTATTGAACAAACCAATTATTCTTAAATTAGGTAGATAGCAGCTTTATCAATCACTTCTTATATGACTCCTAGATTTGTTAGATAACAACTCTTGTCAAAATATATCTAATGTGTTATTCTTAAACTTGCCTCTAAATTCATGTAATTATGAATTTTCTTATCTAAATCACTCATATTTAGTTAAGTGAGACATATTGTTATACAACTAAACATATTCGAGTTAAAGCAGCTTTAAGTTTGCTCAATAAGCCTAATAGTAAATAGAACCTTGATTTATAAATATTGGAAGACAACAACCATGTAAAAAACATGGAATTAATATTTAAATGAGAAATTTTAAATGGCCTCTTCAAATATAAGTTACATGTAAAATGTCATATATTTAAACATGTAATCCAATATGCACATATATAATATATCAAGCATATAAAATTAGAGCATGCAATTTCTCATACATATGTAACCAAATGAAAAATTAAGATTTGTTTTATTCTAATTTATTTTTATAATCTAAAATAATATTCTAACACTTTGGATAATTAAATTAGAACAAACTATTGATTCCTAAACGAATTAGGTTCTTATTCTGAATAGATATTTAATTTAAACTGAAAACAATTTTTAAGAAATCACTCTTCTTACTTATTATAATTTAGAAAAACTGGTTTGATCAAAATTTTATGAGTAAGACATTCTAATTCGTATTATCAAATATTAAAAGAAACTACCTCCAAAATTAAATTAAATAATTTTAAATTTAATTAAGAATTTTTTTTAATAATTTATGTAGATATTAGTTTCTTAATTAATTAAAAAGTCATTCCTTAATAAATCAGAAAGTAATTTTTCTAAAATATTAAAGAAAGTGTTTTTCTCAATTAATAAATAAAAATATTTTTCTAAAGTTAATCAAGAAAAAACATATTATATTAAATCAAGAAACATCGTTCAAATTAATAAAGAAATGATTTCTTATTAAAATAAAATGATAACCTTTTAAATAAATAGTAAATATAATTTATTTCAGTCAAATTGAAATAAATAATTTTAATTTAGAAACATATTTTTTAATTAAACTAAGAAAATAATTTTTCTTAATTGTAAAAGAGTCTAATTAATTAACTGAAATAAAATTATTCATAATTAGGGTTAACTTATTCTAGTTATGGAATTATTCAAATTTGGATTATATTAATTTACGTGACAAACAAATCAAAGCCCGATCCAAAAAACCCTATTCCAAATCCCAAACGTCTTAATTCTAAATCTAGAATAACTCAAACTTATTTATAAATAAATATTATTCTTGTATTAAGTTACATTAACGTAGTAACTAAACAAGGGTATTTCTTCTTAAGAAAATCCTAGCACCCAGAGGACACAATGTTACCAAATGACGCGCCCAACGGCTAACAATAACCATCGTCATCATCAAGTATGCCTCTCCAAGTCAAAGTCATAACCATCTGCAACCCACAACAGAAATTCTCCTTCATCTCTCCAATTAGTTAGACCGCCTTTGTCGAAACTATCACGCATCCTTCTCTACAATTGTTGCCTCTCTTCTCTAGTAGTTGTCTCCTTCTCCTATTGCTTGCCGTCTCACTGTTTCATCACCAATTACATTAAATTTTGCCACAACTAGTTTAAAATCGAAGAAGCGCTAGAAGTGTTGGGTTCCAAACCTAGCATCTTCTCATACCAACGCAGTAAAACATCCACAAAACTCCAACAATATGGTCAAGGTCGAGCTCATTCTATAGTTGAAGCACCTTAGAGATAACATGGCAATGTGCAATGCCAAGAATTCACTCCACTGACTCCTTCAAGTTGGCTATCACTGGCAATGGAAAATGATCCCAAAAACTGTGCTCCATAACTTTCCCAACGACAAACTATCGCTTATCTCCGTTTCAGTCAAGCAAAGAATGGCCCTTCTCTTTTGTTCCAAAGTAAGGATTAACTATGTGTAACTTAAGATTACTCAAGAAGAATGGAGAGAAACCTTATTTTGAACAATGCTAAATTTAGATGGCTAGAGTTTAGGGTTCTAAAAAATTCTAGGTTTCTAAAATTGCAATTTTATTGTAGTTATTGCAAATTTTCAGCTTTAATTAAATCCAATTTGATTATACGGTTAGCAAAGTAGTCATAATTATACGGTTAGCAAAATAGTCATAAATTATATCTAATCTAATTTTAGGATTTAGGTTGTGCAACATTCACAATTTCGATTCTAAATCTTAATCAATAATAATCAAATAATTTTAATCAATTTACATAATTAAAGTTGATTCTAATATTACTATTGAGAAGTTAGAACGGGATATAAATCCACACGTGGTAGAATAAAATATTAGTTTTTATTTAATTTTTTAAAAGTCAAGATCATTTTAAATTCTATAAATATGATTGATATATAAACACAATAAAATATAAACATAAATTGTACCTTATTGTATAACTTAATCTTTTTTCATACAATTTTCCTCGAACTATTCTTGAAATTAGTTCATTACAACTAGTATAACAACACATGTGTCGGTCTCTAATGCTATCCACACAAAACTTGTTAAGAAAACTCTACAAATGATATAGAGAGTAGTAAGCAAAATATGCTAGCTCCTTTATAGCATAGTTACTTATTTTAAGGTTTGAAATTTTTAGTAATTTAATTGAAATATGATTATAATTTTAATTAAATTTTGAATAGAATTATAATTAATTATAACTAAATATTAATTAAGTTCAAATAAGATCTAATATCCAGTATCTAATATCTTATATTGGTTATTAGTTATTAAATATCACAACTCTAACTTTTAAAGTTTCTCAAACTTCAAAATTAAGTCCAATTTGATTAAATTACTTATTCTCTCTTCGATTATATTTTATATGTGACCCATTAAATTTTTAAATATGGTACAATAGATATAAATTACAAGTCTAAATTACAATTAAGATTAGAAAAATTAAACATCTTTAATTTATCTTTAATTATGTAATTAAATAATTTATATTTATAGATCGAGACTAACTTCTAGTAATGCATCATGACTATCTAAATATCAAAAACATCAAAATGATTTTAATTAACCTTTTCGTGTATAATGTTTTTATATAATCAATAGTTTCATCATATAATGTCCTGATAAGAGATAAGTTATTACATTAATGTATATTCGATTTGAGTCTAATTATATTACTTATATCCACCATTAATAGTCGATTCTATTAATATCATTTGAAAATTTTTTCAAGTTTTTTTTCTATGTCGTCTAAGTATTTCTCAAATCAATATTAATCGAGAATAATATAATATTCTCTCTCACTACTTTAGTATAATGAATCTTATATCAATCACTTAACTACCTTTATATAAATTATGTTATGTCTAATGAATACTAATTGAGCTATTCTTGATTAGGATATGTCACAAATAGTATAGAAATATAATAATTCCTATATAAGATACTTTGAAAACCTAAAGTCAAATAATTACTTATATAATTATCACAATGAGAATTTTTATAGATATCTAAGTAATCTTTTGAAATGAATTCTTATATCAGATTAGTTTAGTGAACTTTTTCTCTAACAAACACCCACATGTTAGTTTAAGTATTTCCATATTTTAATCTATGAGATCGTCTACATCTTTTATAAGAAAGGAACATAATATATTCTAGTCTTTATGTTTTATTAATGTTTAGTCTTGATATAACAACAACTAATAACAATTTAGGAATAATATATAAAAAAATATGAATCTCATAATTATGATATGATCATCATTTCATTTGCAATATACATTTATCCTATATACTTTATCTTATACACTTATTTAATCAAATAAATATACATAAAATAAATAATGCCTTTCTTAAGTAATTATGTTATAAAAATTATATCTAACTTATTGGCTGATTGTAAGGCTTAAACTAACACAACCTTTATAAGAGTTTAAAATTTTAATGCTTATCTAAAATTATTGTCATTTTATAGTTATTTGAAAAAAAACTAAGTCAAGAGCATTTGAAAATAAGCAATATCAAAATTTTTCTAGTAAGTTAGAAAAAATAAAAATATCAATGTTTTACGGTCCACTAACTTTAAGGCTTTTTGTTTGGAAGCCCATAAATCAAGAATTTTGCGGATACAAAATATTTTGGTCCTAAACCATCTTATTCTTTTTTTATTTTATTCCCCGCGCAAAGAGGAACTGAAATTTCACCGAGTATATTTGGATTGGATAATGCTTCAGGACTCAGGACCTAGTATCATGTTTTGGTTCTACTTGCATTCACGGGTCATCTAAGTAAAAGTTTTAAGTTATGTAATTTGATTATATTTTTGTTGTCTTTGCTATTATAAATGTAGTGTTATGTGCTATTTCAAAGATGGTGGCTTACGTTAGGATTTATCGGGAACTAATGGAAAGGCAAGCTCAGGCAAAACAAGCATTGCGTGTTTCCAAATTTGTGGTCCAAGACTTGCCAAAGAGGATAAGTACATACATCAGCTTCACGAAGATGGTTTCCACTATTAAACGTGGATAAATCATGTTCAGCCAATTGTTAATTGTCATGAAGCGTCAGGAATCGGTCTGTGGAAAGTTAGCAGAGAAGAACAAGTTTGATTAATGTATATGAAAAAAAGCATTTGTACAAAACTTTGTAAAAAAGTTCCTAGTTGGAAAAAAGGTGCATTACTTCCAGGTGGGTTTTCTATCCACGGAGAAACTATCAATACATCTCATCATTATCATGTCTAACTTCAACACTCAATTCCTTTCTTCATATAAAATATTCTCAACTTCTAAGTTAATTTAAATAAGGGAACTGTTTATAGAAATCCAACTGGGTTTCTCCTTGGAATCTAGTTCGTTGTTGCATCTTTATGTAATTCCCTCCCTTTCCCTCCATAAAAGGACAAACATTTTCTCCGCCTTTTTGAGTTACCATCTTCTTAATATATACAACGCATAGCTGAGAACTCAGACATCGAACAGCTCTCAAATTGTAGAGGAAAAAGAAATGGGCCATCGTTGCATGTTATTGTTCTTTCTGATAGTTCTGATAGGCGACCAAGGTCCTGTGAAAACAGCGATGGGTCTGGCAGTAAACTGGGGTACTCAATCCACACATCCTCTACCACCTCGTATAGTAGTTCAGCTTCTGAAAGACAATGGCTTTGATAAGGTGAAGCTCTTCGAAGCTGATCCTGGTGCACTGAAGGCTCTTGGGAATTCTGGAATCCAAGTTATGGTAGGAATACCAAATGAATTGCTAGCACCTCTTGCAAGTGGTGTCCAAAGAGCCGTGGACTGGGTGCAACAGAATGTGTCAAACTACATATCCAAATATGGCACGGAAATAAGGTAATACTTCTAAATCATTTTTTCTCTGTTGCTTTGTCGAATTTTATGTCATTCCATTGTTCTATTTATGCTTGTACGTATTAATTGATAGCAACAATTGAACTCCTTCTAAGTATGCACCAACTTGTTCTAACCAATAATCTTTTAGGAGGGTTTTTTCCCATGAACGTAGTTGTGAGTTTGGACTCTCAAAAGCTTAATAATGCAGCTTTAGGCAATTATACTTCTGAGTTTGCATCTTCACATCAAATGGGAAAATTTGCAAAGGAGAAAAAGCAATGTTTTGTAAAAGAAAAGTTTCAATTACTCGTTCCTTTTACTACGATGAAGCGGAATTTACTTTTTTGCCTGAACTTTGTTATGGAGAAACTACACATGCATTTCTGCATCTTTAACCTGTGGATTTCTCAGGCTTGTTGCGGTAGGAAATGAGCCTTTCCTTAAGACGTACAAGGACAAATTCCTCCAAACAACATTCCCTGCACTTCAAAATATTCAAGCAGCCTTGATAAAAGCTGGTTTAGGCAAACAAGTGAAGGTTACCGTACCTCTGAATGCTGATGTATACCAGAGTGACAGTGGCCTACCCTCTGGAGGCAACTTTCGAAATGATATCTTTGATCTCATGATCTCTATCATCAAGTTCTTGCGAGACAACAACGCTCCACTCACCTTCAACATCTACCCTTTTCTCAGTCTTTATGCAGACCCCAATTTCCCTCTAGACTTTGCCTTCTTCAATGGCTCCTCAGCCCCAGTTGTTGATGGTTCCATATCTTACACCAATGTCTTTGAGGCCAATTTCGATACCCTCATTTCAGCTCTTGAAAAAAATGGTTTTTCATCAATGCCTGTCATCGTTGGTGAGGTTGGATGGCCAACAGATGGCGACCGCAATGCGAATGCAGATTATGCTCGCAGGTTCAACCAAGGACTAATAAGTCGTATACTTCGAGGACAAGGCACACCTAAACGCAGAACAGCACCTGATGTGTACATATTTTCACTCATAGATGAGGATAACAAGAGCATACTACCTGGGAACTTTGAGAGGCACTGGGGTGTTTTCAACTATGATGGAAGTCTGAAATACCAGATGGATATGGGAAATGGGAAACGTTTAGTTGCAGCAAAAGGTGTCAGATATTTGGCAAGACAATGGTGCATAATGTCACCTGATGCTAGTCTTTTAGACCCAAATTTGCCAAACAGCATTGAATATGCCTGCACCTATGCAGATTGCACAAGCCTTGGCTATGGATCATCCTGTGGTACACTGGATGCAAAAAGCAATGCTTCCTATGCTTTTAACATGTACTATCAGACCATGGATCAGAGGAAAGGTACATGTTCCTTCTCTAATTTGTCAGTTCTTACAACTCTCGATCCATCAAAAGGTTCGTGTCGGTTCAAAGTTATGATTGATTTGGGAAAACACGAGAAACCTTCTAGCAGTTCAACAGCTAGAAAAATGCAGATTTGGGCAGCAGCTTTAATGCTAGTATTCACGTTGTTAACTTGTGGAGCTTTCTGATAAAAGGAGCCTCCATGCGGTGAACTTTCACATACCACTGTCCAACTTTTACCAAAATTGTAATTTTAAAGTTCCTTTCCCTCTGAATGAGCGTAAATTTTAGAGTTGTTGGAGCCATTATAAATGTAACATGAAACAGTTGGAAATAACCTGACAAATTTTAAATTTATTTATTCATCCCACGCCTCAGCCTTAAGATACTACTTTTTATAATAACATAATGTACACAAGTCAAAATAAGGAATGACTCATAGGCATTAACTGCCCTATCCAAGTCCCAACATGCACAAGTATGTTTCATCAAAGTTAAAAGGTCGACGAAACCAACATGCAGCTCCAATTTATGCAAACTATACTTTGAGAGTAAGTGAACTCCGGCACTGCTTATTGAACTGGAGAATTCATAGGATAGTGCCAAAAAGTATGAACCATACAAGATTAACCAAGGAAAGGACTCCATATAGAAAAGACCTTACCGTTTAAAAAGTAACCATAGAACCGATGAAATCTACTATTTCTTTATTCATTTATACTTACTGCTTGTTTTTTACGATAAAGCATTTATAAAACCTTGGTTCATTTGCAACACTAAAGATGCCAATCAGTCAAGGGGGCAATTATATACAAGTCTGAGCTAGGGCCAAACCATTCTTTCAACCGCGTAACTCACCTGCTTAAGTACTTTGTTTTAAATAACATGAACATTTTACACTTTTACTTGGAAATGTTAAAACAAACGGAATTAAGTAATTTATCACATTTGCCACCAAAAGTACGTAAAACATGAAACAATCATGGCATACAAGTTCTTGCAGGTGACGGTTGTCCGACTGGGGTGAAACCATATGCCCAACATAAAATGAATCAGCAGCTTCCACGCATAGAATCTCCCTCAGTTGTAAACCATGTACTTTGGAGTTGCACTGAACTTCTGATAACCCTTGATCACCTTGTTTACAGCATCGAGGAAGTCCTTCTCAGTCACCGTCTTCCTGCGAGCTCTAATGGCATACATCCCAGCCTCAGTGCAGACACTTCTAATGTCAGCTCCTGCATAGCAATCCAAGCTCAACAACTTGCAATGAAATGAAGCGAATGAATAAAATTTTCTTGCTAAGTAATGACTAAACTACACAAGCCATAGGCTGCTCTGCTTCGTTGAGTACTATATATTCACAGTACGAATGGAAAGGCTCTCTTAAATTCCGCAAACTGCCTGAATTCCAAGTCCAAATTTCTTTCTTCTGCAATAGAATTTATGTTTTCTTTTTGTCTATCTCAATACATAGTCCAAGTGGTTGTGACTGATTGATTATGTAACCTTCAAAGCACAGGCATTAAAGTAAATAGTAGGCATATAGTTGTCACGAGAATTATGCTTGTATCCTTTCAAAAAGAAACACATACCAGTAGAATTTGGGCAAAGACGTGCAAGAAGCTCAAAACGAATATCTCTTTCACAATTCATAGTCCGTGTGTGAATCTTGAAAATCTGTGTCCTGCTCTCCAAGTCAGGTAGCCCAAATTCAACCTTGCGATCTAGTCTCCCTGGACGTAACAACGCTGGATCCAATGTATCAGGTCTGTAAAATCAGCACTCAGTAAAGTGACAGACAACAACAAATGAGATAATGAGATGATAGTCATAGGCAAATAGACAAAGGTAGAACCAATTGGAAATTCAAATCACCCCTCTCCCTTTACAGAATAGGTCATCTAGCAATATTAAATTGAATTAACAATGTTAGTGCAGATGCCCTTAATCAGACACAAAACTTTACCTGTTTGTAGCCATCAAGACTTTGATGTTCCCCCGAGCATCAAAACCATCCAACTGATTGACAATTTCAAGCATTGTACGTTGAACCTCATTATCTCCACCCACACCATCATCAAAGCGTGCCCCACCTATTGCATCAACTTCATCAAAAAAGACAATACAAGCCTTCTTTGATCGTGCCATCTACAACAAATCCACCAAATAAGTATGACAGGTACCAAATTTTATCTATTAACATACAAAGTTAAAGTCAAACTTCCACCTGGAATAGCTCCCTAACCATGCGGGCCCCTTCACCAACATACTTTTGGACAAGTTCACTCCCAATAACACGAATGAAACATGCATCAGTTCTGTTTGCCACAGCTCTAGCTAAGAGAGTTTTGCCAGTTCCAGGTGGACCATAGCACAAGACTCCTTTAGGAGGATCAATTCCAAGCTTAACAAATTTTTCTGGATGAAGCATGGGGAGTTCAACAACCTAGGAAAAAGGAAAAGGAAAATGAAAAACAGAACGAGTAGGAAACAGTGGATCGTCAATATATACACACACAAATTATACCAAGGAAAATATCATTGTCCTTTTCTACACTCACTTCTCTCATCTTCTCTATCTGCTCTTTACATCCACCAACATCATTGTAAGTTACATCTGGCTTTTCTTCTACTGTCATCATCGTAACACTTGGATCAATCTTTGGAGGCAATGGAATCTGAATTTGATATTTATTGCGATCAACACTGCAAAGAGATTGAGAATGTTATTTACATATAAAAATACAGATCCAAAGTGGGGAAAAAAAAAAGGATGGATGAGAAAAGAAAGTTGAAAAAAGAACCAACCCAACACGCATGCCTTCTTCTATGTCCGTAGGGGAGACCTTGTCACCAAGCCCAACGACAAACTAAAACCATTACAAAATAAATAACCACTCAAGATGGTGCCCAAGTTGTAAATCAATTCTATTGAAATAGTTATTAATCATATATGTACAAGGAAACTCAATTGGACAAGTAAAAGTAAGAACTCCGCTATATTGTAAGCAATTATAAACTACTTTTCATTAATCTCGAACTTTTTATGCCGACACACAAAGAACACTAGATGAAAAAAGGGAACAGGATAGACAATCAGAAGAATGAAGATACAAACCTTAGCAATCTGCTTGATACTTATGACATATTATAATATACTTTTCATGTATCTCAAACTTCGTATGTTGACAAACAAAAAAATTCTAGATGACAAAAAGCGAAGAGAACAGGCAGCCAGAAGGATGACAACAGAAATCTTAGCAATTTGCTTGACATTTATGACATATTATTACACACTTTTCATGTATCTAAACTTATATGTTGACAAACAAAGAACTCTAGAAGACAAAAGTAAATAGTACAGACAACCTGAAGGATTAATATACAAACCTTCGCAATTTGCTTGACATTTATGACATACTTGGCGTCTTCAGTATTTGGGTTAATTATCTTTGTGCACCTTGCAACCTAATGAAGATTAAAAAAATTGCTAACAATGCTTTGATTGATTGAAAGCAAAATACAAACCAAAATAAAAAGTATCATACTTGGAGTGGTTGCTCCTCCTGCATCATTTGCTTATCAGAAACAAGATCCCACTGGCTTGGAGCAGCTAAACCAGTGTCAGACTCCTTGATACCTACAACATATGTGTGCTGAGATTAAAATTTACATACAACACAATCTGCCAAAACAAAAATTAGGCCAAGAGTCTGCCGAGAAGAAACTTAGAAGTGTCCATAAGAACAGCCATGTAGGCATGTCAACCAACGGCATTCTTCAAATAGTGATCAACCATCCAAGAGCTTAGGTACCAAAATGTCCAATGAAGAAAGCAAAAGCAAAACATAGCAAACAAATAAGAAAATCATTTCTGAGCATCAAGCAATTTATATAACACCACCAATTTCTACTCCATGGCCTCATAAGACAATACACGGACAAATAGCAAATTTAACAAAATCAAAATCAACTGAAATCCCCCCTCCAAGAAAAAATTCCACTCCCTTTCCACCCTTTATGGGAGAGCCTTCAGATAGACCGTAAACATCACTCCTCAAAAGCCCAACAAAATTAAGATATATACATATAATACTTCAACGTGAAAAAATAACTCCGAAAGAAGCGACCTTGAACGAATTCTTCTTCTGAACTTATACGCGTTTGTGGTAACAAAGGCAAGCGAATAATAAAACATACCGCATAGATCATTGATCTTCTTAGCCAACTCCTTAATTTCCTTCTCCTCCTTCTTAATACTGTTGGAGTAGGGCCCCAAACCCTAGAGATTAGTTCCAATTGCAAAGTTAAGAAAAAGAAACAAAGAGAAAAACTTGAAAAGGAGTTCAAGTTGAGCAAGAACGTACATATGTTTTAAGAAGGGCAATGTCGTCTTCGTCAAGAGGGCGAGGATTTTTCTCGTCCTTCATAATCTCATCATCTTCAGCAGGCGGCGCCATTCGGATTCCGATCTAATAACCAACTAAAAGAAAGAGATTTAATGGTGAAACCGATATCGAAACTTACAAAGATTTGTACAGCTGAAGTTACCTTTATATAAAGACAGACGAGTTCCGTAGCTTGACCCTCGATACAAGAAAAGTACGAAGTACAAAACACATTTACGACGTCGTTCATGGTTAAAGTTGGAGTGTAACACCGATTTACAATAGCAAATAGGTACCATAATTATATTTATAAACATCCGAGCAATATTATTAGTTATCTTTTTGAATAATTTTTAAAATTTATAAAGTAATACTTGAATGATTTTAAAATTGCAAAATAATCTCTCAATATATGATACTATAAAATATATAATTTTAAATCAACCATGTTTCCAAAAATTATAATAATAAAAATTTAAAATAACAACAATCTATTTATATTTATTAATATTATTTTTCACATATCTCATATGTAACATATCATTTCCACAGAGCATGTACCCAACATTCCGAAGGATATTTGGGAACATACTCTATAAAAATGGCACATTAAAATAGTTAAATCAATTCATTTTTTCTTTTTAATCCATTACACATAACATAAAACATTATAATCATCATATTGTTCCTTTTCTTTTTTTATTCTTAAACTTATACAGTCTCAAATGTCATTACATTTCTGAAATTCACATGTACAATATACAACAGTTGAGTGTTACACTCCTTAATACAACCTAAGTAAGACATTTACGGGTACAACTGATCCCGACACTGACTCATATCTGAATGCAGACATTACTTCAACTAGACTAGCTAGATTTCTCCTAAACCTAAAAAACAATGTTGCAATTTTGATGAGTTTACAAAGTCAGTGACTGAACTATCATCAATGTGATCTCTTAATATAGACATAAACATCCCAAGTATAGAACACAGTTCGATTAGTATCTCACATCATTCAGAATCAAATCTCATACATCACATCATTCAGAATTTAGTACCTAATCGCAGTATACATCATATTCCAGCAAGCCTGTTATTAACACAAGTATTTCATATAATTATTTCAAAATAATTCAATCATTCATTTCAATCATTCATATCATCCACATGTACACAAACATAGCCTAGCATTATATCAACTCAATTAAGTCATTTTGCGATTATTCACATGATACATGTAAAGCTAAATATATGCAATCCACATAAGACTCCATTTTCATTTTTATTTTGTTGTGACCGAGCGCTTATTAATTGTCTCATATCCTTTGTGGATACTAAGCTTATTTCAAGTACCTATCTATTTCCCTTGTGGATACCGGGCTTATTTCAGGTTCGGACTTATATCCCTTGTAGATACTGGGCTTATTTCGGTTACTGACCTATATCCCTTATGGATACCGGGTTTATTTCAAGTACTGACCTATATCCCTTGTGGATACTAGGCTTGTTTCAGGCTGGTCGCTCCGGTCACAACTCTTTTATCTAATCATGCAAATCATTGTCATGAAATGCATCATTTCACATCATGTGCTATCACTCACTTTTATTCGGTATGCATAGTCATTTATCATAAACATCATATCAGAATCCAACATTCAATATTCTGTTAAGTTTCACTTATTTCATACACATTTAAATTCACATTTATCATCAAACCTTGATTCGATACTCAACAATAATGTCAAATAACACTTATTCAGTAAAATTCACATACAATTAGCACTTCCAATACAGTCCCAGATAATAATCTCCTCGGACAATTGATATTCGAAATTATCGCAATCAAACTAGTGACGGTTCATTATGTCATTATTAGAAAAGAGCAATTCAAGCATAGTGAGATATATCTAAGTCAACTCATGATACATATAACTCAAACAAAAAAACACACACAATTGAGTTGACACATCTAGGTTAACTCCCTACACATATAACTCATACAAAAAAACACACATATAATTGAGTTTACACATCTAGGTTGACTCACAATTTACTCCAAGTGAGCTAACTTGATGATCTGGCAATGTTTGGATGTTGTCGATCAACTTGTGTTTCTATATCATATAATACACACATAATCCACATATTACTAAGTTGATCAATCATATAATTGTTCAACTATGTACATGTATATGTATCATGTTCAATGCATGCTGAATTGACTATTTCAAGTTATTTCCTTAACTCACATCTAGTGATTTCAATGGGCCGGGCCGGGCCCGACCAAGGGTATGGCCGCGGGCCAGCCCTTGGTTGGCTTATGGCCCGGCGGGCCACAGGTGGGCCAGCTCGGCCCAGCCCATGTATATATTTTTTTAATTTAAAAATTAATAAACGGTGTCATTTCGGACAAAATGATGTCGTTTTGTCCAACTTTGGCGGACCGACCATGGCCAAGCCAGGTGGACCATGGTCGACCCATGTTGGATGGGCCACGAATAGGTTGGGCCGAAATTGCCATCCCTATTCACATCTTGTAATCATTCATACTTCATAACTCATATATGCTTAATTTAAACTTAGGTTTACATCTCAATTATACAACATTATTCTAAGTTCATCACTTAACCATTCACTAAGGTTATTCTAACATTATAAGATCATATTATATCTAATTTTTCATTCATCTTTACTTAATATTCGTCATCCTTTGAATTTAATTAGCATTTATAAGATCACTTTCATTTATTTCATATTGTCATTCTCACAATTTTATCAGATCTATGTCTGTTAGGCAGACCTATACCTATATATACTATCTTTTAGAGCAATTTCAGTCTAAATGGCTAGTAAATGTCTGTTAGGCCGGCTTCATTCTCAGGTTTTCTAACTTTCTAGCTCCATTTATGTTCGTTTGGAGGGACATTATGTCTGTTGGGCAGACATTCACTGGATACTTACAAAAATATGAAAATTTGACCTTCTAGACAGCAAAATCTCTCTTCAAAGTCTGCATAGAAGTTATAGAACTCGGAGTGCTCTTCGAAAGCATACTTAAATGATCTTAATCCAACATCCACAGAGAAAGTTATGCCTTTTTCCCCAAAATCTATCTATTTACTTAATCCTATTAATCTTAACCTATTTCCTTAATTATAACCTTAATTGTCACCTTAAGCAATCACACATTTAAGCACCTATTCAAGCATCATACTAGGTTCACTTCGAGATTCATTCACGCCTAGACGCATCATAGAAAAGTATCTTATCAATTGTTGTCTCAAACATCACATAAAAGAAATATATTTCATGTAAAAGTCATTCCCATTTTCCACCTTTTCCAACTCTGTTTTTGAATCAGTTTTGTATAACCATTTTGACCTAGAAAATTAGGTATTTATGAAGTAAATCACTTATTAATATAGAAATCACGTATAATATGCAAAATACACAAGAAGGGGCATTGAATTGTGTTAAATCGTCCAAGATATGAATCTTTAAAATCTTCTTGATTTTCTTAACAAATTCAGATGATTACAGGATTAAACAATACACTTAATTTCCTGAGTAATGCAATAGCGAAAATTAGTATCTATTCTTCTAACAATAAGAAAATTAAAAAGGTAAGGTTAGAGAATATAACATCGCAATTTATACTGGTTTACTCTTAACCTTGGGCTACGTCCAATCCTCAAAGTTCGTTTGAGATTTCACTATCTCCTTCAACATTACAAGTATTATTTCTACACTTGCAGAGCCTCTTCGGGTCTCTTTCACAAAGTATTCTTTATCTGCTTCCCTAGCCTCTTTAGGCTCTAGCCTTTCTTTCACTCGAAAAGATATTGTTTGAGCTTCTATGCTTATGTTACAGATAAATTTGCTCTCTTTCTTTCTTTCCTTTCTCTCAGAATATTTTTCACGACATGAGCACTTCAATATATAATTACTCTAAGTGTTTTTGTACATTCAGAATTCTTATTGAAGCCTACGACTACAACTAATATTTATAACCTAAATCTCCAACAATCTTCTTGAGAAATCTACTTGTAGAGTCTTCTAAAGTCTGTTATTAGTTGAGTCCTGTAACCAATTCCAACTAACTGATGTTCTCGCACATTTTTCAATTACATCGACTTGCTTAGATTCGTATGCTTCGTCTAGTGTCTTAGACTTGATCACTTTGTCTGATCCGTCTTAGACACTTTGTCTTATTCAGCTTTTACTTAAGTATCGTCTTGATTTGATGATTTGTACCACTTATATTTATCTATGCACTTAACAAATTCATCAAAACAGTTCACACACTTCTATTATTATTATTATTATTTGACTTTTATCAAAATCAATAGAAGAAGTGAAGTCTTCTTAACTTAACAATCTCCCCCTTTTTGATGATAATAAATAATCATAATATCAGAAGATAAAAATAATATTCAGACGATTAAATCATTATTCAGAAATTGTCTCATTTTCTAATTTTCTAATTCTCCTTTCTACTGTTCTCCCCCTCTTTGATATTAATAAAAAAGATAGTTTATTTTAGACGCTTCAAAATTTTAGAAAACATTTTTTGAAGATTAGTGCGGATCGTCTTAAGGTCTTCTATAAAAACACGTAGAAGTGCTAATTTCTCATGAAGATCACCCATTGCATCACTTAGTTCATCAACCTTAGTATTAATTTCCTCAATGTTTTTAGCTAAGGCTTCCTGAACTTCTGTCTGCTTGTGAATGGCTTCAGTTCATTTGATGAAATTCTTCAAGAGCTCCGAATTAATGGTGGCATCTTGTAGCATTTTACTAAATGGATGAATATGTTCAAAGACAAATGGTTTTCTAAGTGAATTGTCTAATTTTATAATTTTAATTGAGGGTATTTTGAAAGGTTATTTTTCATTAGGGATATCAAGATCATCAGGTCTTGGTAATTTGTAAATCGGTTGCCCTAGAAGGTGTAAAATAGTTTTAACTGAAGGAATGAAACCTAAGGGTTTGAAATAAATGAGCAAATGCATAAAGGTTTTTAAGTTAAAATCGATACCTTCAATTGTGATACTTTCATACCTTCCCTCTGATATGGTGCCAACAACCTTGAAGCTTTCGTATCGTCTGTGTTCTTTATTACCATTTGAATTTCTTCTTATGTGAGATCAACTTCTTGTCTTTCAGGAAACTTCTTCTTCTTCCCTTTTTCTTTGCTGACTACCAATGCTGGAATTCTAGGTTGTACATCTAGTACAATTTAGATTATCATTTGTAATCGTTGATGGATATGGTTCTGCCCTTTCATCTAACAGAATACTATATAGTCTTCGTTCTTCAGGACTTAGAAGATGTATCATCTGATCATTTACTATTATAGGTTCAACTTGAACCTTAACTTTCTATTTAAAAGGTTCTCTGATGATAATTGAACCTTTGTTATGATCAGGTGTTGATTCTTCTATGACCTTCATCTTCAAATCTTCCTCCTTTATTGGTTGAGGAGGGTTGTAAGTTACTAGCTACTGCTCAAATGATGTCTTCATCTTCTTTTTAACAGTCTATGTCTTTTGTGATTGGAGCGTCTCAGCCTTCCTCTTTGAAGACATTTGGTGAGTTAGTTGTTGAACCTTGCATTCCTTCTTCTCTGGAATCATCTTAGCTTGTATCGGTTTATCAGATGATTGTTCAGCCTTTACCTTTGCTGATATTCTTTTGGATGATCGAGGTTTTGCTTGTTTTTCAAATGGAACATTTCCTTTCCTGCCTCATCTTACTGAAAGCTCCCCCTTAGACTGTGCTTTCGGTGTGAAATCTTCATCCGCTTTGACATCAGTCTTGATCCCCATTTTGTAAATATTTAAGGCATTGATAACATTCTTAACATCCAGTTTTACTCTGTTTCCTCTAACAAGTAGGATTCCAAATGCTTTGAAAAATCTTATTAATAGCATACTGTAAGGTAAAGAACCACTCTTCAGATGATAATCCTCCCTAGCCTTCATCATGTACTTCAGAATCAAAAACCAAAGATCAACAGGTTAGTGAGTGAGTAGATGAAACAGATAATGTTTATCATTCATTGTCACCATGTCCTTTGATCCTGCTTTCAGTAGGATACAATGGAGAAGAAGTGAGTGAAGAACCTTAGCCTTTGGAATGAGGGTTGAAGACTTCTTGACTCCAGGATTACTGAATCCATATAGTTGTTGATTGATGTTGGCTTCATCTATATGACTTTGAGAGATCCAATCTGTATTGTTGAACAATTCTGCTCCTTTATTTGGAGACCCAATAGCCTTCACAATGGAATCTTGTGTGATAATTACCGACAACCCATCTACCATCGATACCAAGGTGTTGTCTACCACCTTCGCATTCTTCCAGAACTCATATATTTCATTCAGATACATCAGCTCTCGGATATTAAAGAAGTTCTTCCATCCAACTGCTTCTATATTTCATTCAGATACACCAGCTCTCAAATATTAAAGAAGTTCTTCCATCTAACTGGTTAAATGTTAGGTTTGATATTCATCCAAGCATTATTCAAGGAAGTGAAATTGATGAGTATTCTATAAACAAGAGATTTCGGCATTTTCTAATCTATAAAAGATAAACACTAAACAAAGAAATGTATTTCACTTTAAGAAGCATGGTTAGTATATAGGAAATATTAAAAGAAAGATATGAAATGAAATGAGAAGAGTTTGATGTTTAGAATAGAGCGTTAGATCGCCTTTGTTGAGAGCACTTTGAACAAGTTGGATTTGAAGTTTTTCACAAAAATTCTAGAGTGTGAAGTGTTATAGATATTGCTTTTTATATACACTCTTAAAAAGTTACCGTTTCTATTTAAAAACTTGCAACTTTTTAGCTTCTTCAGGACGAATCGTCTGGATCATGAAGTTTCAGAAGAATGGTCATTTAACATCACCATATTCAAATTTCGTCTGATTTCCTTGAATTTGTCTTCACTTAAGGGTTTGGTGAAGATATCTACCCATTGTTGATTCGTCTCAACAAATTGTAGATTGATGATCCCTCTCTGTACATAGTCTCTTATAAAATGATGTCTAACTTCAATATGCTTTGCCCTTGAGTGTTGTATTGGATTCTTTGAGAGATTGATAGCACTTGTGTTGTCACAGAGGATTGGAATCTGATCTTCTTGGATAGAATAATCCTCTAACTGATACTTTATCCATAATATCTGTGAACAACAGCTTGTAGCTAACATGTGTTTATCTTCTGTAGTAGATAAAGCAATTGAACTTTTCCTCTTGCATGACCAAGAAATTAGATTATGACTAAGAAAGCGACAACCTCCACTTATACTCTTTCTATCAATCCTATCTCCAGCATAATTAGCATCACAGTAACTGATTAACCTGAAATCTTTACCTTTCTCATACATTAAGCAAAGATCAGTGGAACCTGCCAAGTATCTCAATATTCTTTTAACAGCAATAAAATGAGATTCTTTAGGATTTGCTTGAAATCTTACCAACTTCATCTTTAGCTAAGACGATTGAAGGATGTATAGGAGTTGACATTGGTTTAACATTTTCTATTTTATATTTAACTAAAAGTTCTTTGATATACTTTTGTTGATGAATAAAAATCTTTTCTTCAGTTTGTTTAATTTGTAAACCAAGAAAGAACTTTAATTCACCCATCACACTCATTTCAAATTCACTTTTCATAAGATTTTCAAACTTCGAACATAATTTTTTAGAAGTTGCACCAAGGATGATATCGTCTACATATATTTGTACAACAATAAAATTATTTTTAATATTTTTCCAAAATAATGTTTTATCTACTTGTCCTCTAATAAAGTCATTTTTAATAAAAAACGAACTCAGATGATCAAACCATGCACGAGGTGCTTGTTTTAATCTATACAAAGCTTTATGAAGTTTGTACACATAATCTAGTTTATCAATGTCTTCAAAACCTGGGGGTTGTTTTATATAAACTTCTTTGTCTATAAAACCATTCAAGAAATGCACTTTTCACATTCATTTGAAATAGTTTTATATTATGATGAACAACATATGCAAGCAAGATCCTAATAGCTTTTAGTCTAGCTACAGGAGCATATGTTTTATTATAGTTTATTCCTTCTTCTTGATTATAGCTTTGAGCTACTAATATAGCTTTTGTATGGGTTACTTTTCTTGATTTGTCTAGTTTATTTTTGAATACCCATCTAGTTCCTATAATAGATCTATTGGATAGTTTAGGGATTAGAGACCAAACTTTATTCCTTGTAAATTGATTTAACTCCTCTTGCATAGCTAAAATCCAAGCTTCGTGTTGAAGAGCTTCTTCAATTTTCTTAGGTTCTCATTCGAAAACAAATGCTACATTAGCCTCTCTTTTAAACTTAGATTTAGTTCTCACTCCTTCTGATGTTTCTCCTATAATCAAGTTTTTTGGGTGAGAAGATTTATATTTCCAGTCTTTTCTTAAGCTAATATTTTCAGAATTATCTATTACTTTATCAGATGGATCATTTGGCAGTGAATCGTCTAGGTTAATAACTAGGGGAGCAGATAGAGTTTTATCATCATAGTCGTCTCTTTTATCTAGATGAGAATCATCATTAAATTTTACATTCATAGATTCTTCAACAAATTTAGAAACAAGATTATAAACTCTATAAGCTTTAGAATTAACCGAATAACCTAGAAAATTTCCTAAATTGATCTTGTAATCAAATTTATCCATATTTTCTTTTGTATTCAAGATAATGCATTTACAATCAAAAGGATGAAAGTAAGAAATATATGACTTTCTTCCCTTCCATAATTCATAAGGATTTTTATTTAAAATAGGTCACAAAAAGTACTCTGTTTTGAATATAACAACTTGTATTTACAGTTTTTACCCAGAAGTACTTAGGAAGATTCATTTCACATAGCATACTCCTTACCATTTCCTAAATCGTCCTATTCTTTCTCTCTTCAAGTCCATTTTGTTGAGGAGTTCTAAGAGTAGAGAAATTATAGAAAATCTCATTCTCTTCACAAATCATTTTGAATTTTTCATTTTCAAATTCTCCACAATGATCACTCCTAATTCCAGCAATAGAAATTCCTTTTTCATTTTGTAACTTTTTAGATAAAACTTTAAAGCATTTAAGAGATTTGTCTTTATATGATAAAAACAATATCCAACAAAATCTAGTAAAGTCATAAACAATTACAAAACCATACTTCTTTTCACCGAGACTTGCTATTCTGGTTGGACCAAACAAAGCTATATGTATGTAATAGCTCTAGAAGTCAAGACGAAGTTACAATATTCTTAGACGAAAAAGATATTTAACTTGTTTTCCTTTTTGACAACTTTCATAAAAGAAATCTTTGTTAAAACTTATCTTTGGTAAACCTCTTACCAAATCATGTTTAACTAATTT
>JAOSBN010000178.1:15539217-15619974 GCA_027563595.1 Erythroxylum suave | reverse complement strand
ACGAAATTCCGTCGCTAGTTTCCGACGGTCTTACTGCCGTCGGAAATGTTCCGTCGCTATTTGACGATTTTCTTGTAGTGTATTATTATTATTATTTGACTTTCATCAAAATCAATAGAAGAAGTTAAGTCTTCTTGACTTAACAATTTAGGCACCATATTCTTCTAAACAAATGTTACTATGTGTCTTAAGTTTCTAATGACACAAAATTCATGCAATTTTGTTCAGTATTCTGTAAGTTATATGTAAAATACTAAAGACTATTCTCAATTGGCCACAACACCCAGTACTTAACTTGAAGTCAATTTCCAAAACCTTTAAGGATAGAATTAAAATTCAAGTCCTTCATAAACATTGTAAGCATATGTCTCCAGTTTAATTTAAATTAGAAATTATCCTATTTGGATATCCATAGATCACGATATGACTAAAGTACAGATGTAAGTTCAGTGAAAACACTCCATCTAACATATTCCATCACACTTCTTATCAAGCTTACATGCAATTCATCTCCAATCAATCATCATTTATGTTATGCTGACATATAACATAATAGGGCAATCAATCATCATAAATGTTATTCTAACATATGTCAATAGCTCAATAATTCACTTTCTAGTTCTGCTCAATGTCTCCTCAACCATCAAGCTAACCTAGCCTTTTGTTCAATATTTACATCCTTTTCTTCCTAATGTTCCTTTATGAACAAGTAGTCTTCTTTTGATCATAACTCTCTCTAGATGGATCCAAATGCCATGATTCTTATACCCCCAAAACTAGACTTCTATTAGTCTTAATATATCCAAAAATTAAACAAAATCTCCCTTTAAAATATAATCTCCATCCAAATTATATTGTGTTTCTAGTAAGAAAGCAACCAATACTCAACCTTCAATAAATAATTATCAAGACATATTCTAACAAAAATGTTTCACAAAAACATTAATAAGGCATCATTAATCCTTTTTCATGTTTTATCTTTCACTAATTCTGACTCTAAGGTCCTAAAAAATTAGGAAATAATACAAGGTTACGATATAGGGGTCTATCACAAGCAGTATTAGGGAAACAAATACAACTTAAACTCTAGTCACTATTTTCTCAAACCACTTCCAAAAGGTTCAAGTTAAGACCTATATCTACAACTTTCATTCTTTAAGTTTCTTCAAATTCGAGCTTTAAGGATATGAAAGATAGATCAAAAAAGAAAGATGAAATTGAAACCAAAATTTCAAACTTACCTTGATAACCTCTTTCCTTCTCCTCTTTTCCTCTGCTTTTTCTCTCCTTCTCTTCTCATTTTTTTCTTCTCCTTCTACTAACCTTATGGCCAACCTTCACTCTCACTTCTATTGAATTTTCATTCATTTTCTCTAGAAAATTCAAAAAGCTCAAACTAATCCATATGCCACCGTTCCTTGATCCATGTGTCACCATTCTATTAGTACATATATTATCCTTCTATTGGTTCATATGTAACTATTCTAATGGTACATATGTCACCATTCTATTGGTACATATGTCACTTACTTTAGGCTCCGCATGTAACTCATTTAAACCTCCATATGTCACTACTTATAAAGCTACACGTCAACAAATTGTAAGGTTACACATTTAACCAGTTGTAAAGCTACACATGTCACCATTTTATTGCTCCACATGTCACAAGTCTAAGGTGCCACTTGTCACAAAATTAAAGGGCTAATTGTCATAATTATACTCAATCCACTTTTCGTTTAAGTAACTGAGCCTTTTGTCACTTATTCCCAATGTCACATGTCACCATTTCATAGGCCTAATCAACCTAAATTCCCTTTACTCAACTGTAACAATAAATCCTCAATTCATTAATTATAATCTATCAATTCATGTTATTGGTAAATCAAAATGCAAAACATTGAAATGCACATTCATATTACATTCATTTATTCCATACCCCGAAATTGATAGAGTAGTGCTCTAAAGGCAATCACCTTGAGCACTTTTGTACTAACTTTATTTTGATTAATAAAGATAAAGACATTTTTCATTCATTTGATATTCTTTTGTATGAATTGATGTTGATCTTAAATCGAATTAATGAAGTCTATGATACAAAACATAGCATGAAGGAAATCTTGATGAGATGATGAAAATGAGATTCATATCATGTGCAATTATGATAGTATCTAAATAATCCCTAGTCATAGGATTAATAAGATAGGACATTATTAATCCAGATAGACTAGCACATAGCATAATCCTTGATTTGATCAAGTAGTGGATCTTATAAGCTGTAAGCGTGAGATGTTTAGAGTTAATATATGGATGCTTGCTAAGGGTAGTAAGTACATCGAATGCCCTGTTATTATCATATGGATGATCTATCGAATGTCAATGATTAATTTCATCATGGAAATGGTGCAAATATCCTTAGCCTTAAGGTACTCAAGGATATCTTGAATACTAATCATATGCTTTCACATCATTCCTTGTTACTTCAAGACGAGGTCGCTCTTAAGGTAGTGATTAGGTATAACTATTAGTATTTGAAGGTAGTTGGGTAGCCAATGTAGGATTCACCACTTCTGATGAAGAAGATGATACCCACGACCTCTTGTCAGGGTCATTACTCAGGAGTCCCTAGCTAAAGCAGTTATGTGTCATAAAGAGAGTCTTCAATGACACATAAGAAAAATGAGATCCCAGGACAAGACCTAACATCATTTATACTAGATGTGATGTAATTAGTTTAGTTAGAGTTAACATATAGCTCATACTCCAAACCAAGTGGGGTATAGAGTGGTGAAAGGATGAATTACATGGTAATTGTCTATAGAAAGGTTCATAAGTTGGATAATTAACCATTGAAGAGCTCACATGTTAATCCACTTATATTTTGGAAAAATGCCATCATAAAATCCTTTATGATTTGATTGAATTAAGAGTTAATTTAAGTGCCTAAAATAACCAAGAATCTAAGGGTCACACACATAAAAGGTCAGATGAAAAACAAGTGTGTATGACCTATTTTATACAGGTCACAATCGTGCCTCATAGGGCCACGATTGTGGCCAAAGGCGAGACTTGCCATAATCATGACAGAAGGTGTGAAATGATATATAAGTGAGTTCTTCACTTATCTACATGAGCTTCCTTCACTTTTTACACACTCAAGTGACAGAGAAAGGGTCCTAGAGTAAGAGTAAAGTGTCTTGAGTCTTATTCTTGCAATCCATGCAATTGTTGCATGAATCAAAGTGCATGCAACAAGGTTCTTAATCTAATTTCCATCATCTTAAGCATCTACTAGAACTCATCTAGTTTGGTGCCCAAATAACCCTTATACATTATTTCTTCTTCCATCTTTGCATGTTCTTGGAGATTAAGGAAGGGTTTGGTGTTTGCAACAACCTAAACATGGAGAAGAAATAAGAAAGGAGGAGATACAAAAGGTACAAGTTTTGTTATTTCATGTTCTCTTATACATATTTATGCATGCATGCTATAATCTTAGAAATTTGGGGTTGTTATGGATTCTGACACTTTCGTTGCATTTGCATGCATGTGATGCATGCAACCATAGCCAGCCCAATCTATTCCTTTTCTTCGAATAGATGAATTGAAATGTTTTCCAATTCCTTTCACATCTTGTTGCACTCAGATATTGACTTAGAATTCAATTTGCAAACCTTTGCAATTATGGAACACAATTTTCAAATTGATCCCACCAGGTAACGTAAAATAAAAAAAGTAGTATTATAAACAAAATTAGGTGATGATTAATTTTCAACAAGTAACAAAAGTGAAAAATATATACCCAGATTAAGTTTGTCTCTGTGATAATAGCAATTGGCATCCTAAAATCACCATAAGCATCCTTATAAATCTCCATTTGTGAGCTTCGTAGATCTTACATCATCCCATGAGTAACAATTATTATAGCAATTAATAGCATTCTCCTGTTATCTTCATAAATCTCCATTTGTGAGCTTCGTAGATCTTACATCATCTCATGAGTAACAATTATTATAGCAATTAATAGCATTCTCCTGTTAACTTCATCTTCCTTTGTAAAACTTGGTATGAAATAGACACTAAAATTAAAAAATGTGTTAACTGCAAAAAATGGAGAGTAAAGTTGCCTTTCTATCTCTCATTGATGACTATAAGATAAGGTGAGTATGAAGAAGACCTATTTATCATATTGACCTTGATTGCTTCCTTCACCCTCTCCATGACATCATAAAATAACTTATTGATGTCTTTTCATCACTATCATCTTAACGAAGTACCCTCAACAAAACCTCACAAACTTGGATGAAAAATTGACATTGGGACTAAAATTTATTATCTTCAAGTATAATTCTAGAAATCTCCAATTGAGCATTAGACCTAACATTTGAGATGCAACAAACTGATCACTTGTAACCATTTGTATCAACTTTTTCTTCGTTAGAATAAAACAACAAAGTGATAAGAAATTAGTTGCAAATCTTGTAATAATAGAATGACACAAATTCCTACCGTTTGTGAAATCCTTTTTTATTAAATTAAGGACTCATACATGATTGTAGATGAACTTGGTCACTTTTTTCGCTTTCTGTATAGTTTCATCAGTAATAGGAAAATATCTAGTATCTTCTATATTTTTCAATATGTAGCTTAATTTAATGTACAACATAAGGAGTCCAATGAAAAGAATTATACCTGCTTTACAATCTTCATATAATTGCTTTATAAGTAGGGATGTCAATTTTGGCCCGGCCCGGGCCACGGTTAGGCCACAAATTGAAATGATTTGACGAAACAAGAACGATATCATTTTGTAAATTTTGTTTAAAAATAAGGATGGGCCGAGCCAGGTTGGCCTACAGGCCATCCAACCAAGACAAGTCGGGCCGGACCAGCCCATTAACATCCCTATTTATAAGCAAAATCATTATTAGTAATGAACTGAATAATATTTTTTGGTCTAACTTCATTCACAAATTTATCAAATATCTGAAATAGAGAATCATTATTCCTAATAAGGCCAGATGCATCAGTAGGCTTAAAAATATTATCCCTTTGTAGAATAAACCAAAAAATTAATAATAAGCTCCTCTCTTCTATTGGCCCAACCATCAAACATAATTAAACACCTAAAAGTAACCCCTGTCATTCTTCTTTCATTTAAATAATTTTTATTTCAAAAATGGAGCTACTAAGAAGTTTACCTTTGTAGTTATCAATTGAAGGAGCTTTATATCATGGGCCTTGGCAATAACTTCTACCATAGGTTGATAATAATAAGCCTAGGTAACATTGAAAGTTATACCTAAATCATATAGCCATCCAACCATTGTCATATCCATAGTATAAGTCACTTCTCTAGATTATAAGGCACTATAGATTGAAGGCTAAGCTTCAGGAGTTGTTCGTGGTGCAAAAAAATTAGACACATGTCTTTTTCTTTTCCTACCATCAAGTGTAACGTTCCCTTCTTATTGGACAAGAATACTACCATGTTAAACATTCCTACTATCATCTTGACCACCAATAAAAGAACTTTTACTACCAATTTTGCAATTAAATCTTCCTGTTTTATCTTTCTCATATTAATACTCTTTGAGCAAAGTCTTCATTTGCTATTCACAAGGGTCCACATCACCTTTAACCCTAGTCCACATCACCTTTAACCCTAGTTAAATGCTTCTTTAATCTGGTGATTCCTTCACCTTTCAAATGATTATTACAAAACTAGCAAAATATATGGTTCTTTATTCCAAAAACCAATCTACCATAAGCCCAAGCTGGATCATTGAATCTTACTGAAGTGGTTAAAATTTCAGGAATACTTAAACTTCCTTCCATTTATCTATCAAAATAAATGAAGAAATATGTCAAAATTAACTTAATAATTTCATATCAAAATAAAATTGTGTAAAAAGAGCAATAATAGTTTCTTAATAAACCATGTTTCTTTATAAACCTAAACATAAAATATATACATTGATTGTTATACTTTCACAATTATATATAATTATATGATTCAAATATAAGCTTTTAACTGTAACTTATTTTGTATGATAAGAAGTTTAAAGCATTTGCTAAAAAATAAAGAGGAAGAAGAATAAAAGCACTTCGAATAGATAGAGGTGGTGAGTTTATTTCACATGAGTTTAATTAATTTTATGAGAAATTCTTGAGATGGCAAGAAGTTTGTTGAAAGCCAAGGGACTTGGTGATCAATTTTGGGCAGAAGTTGTAGTAATTGTAGTATGCTTGTTGAATCTGTATCCAATAAAGGCTGTTATAGACAATACTCCATATAAAGCTTGGTATGGCACAAAACCTTAAGTAAGTCATTTAAAAGTGTTTGGCTATATTGCCAATTCCATGATAGATTCATATAGTCATAATAAACTCGATGAAAAATCTATAAAAGGTATTTTTTTAGGTTATTGTATAGAATCTAAAGCATATAGGTTGTATAATCCTATTAATAGGAAAATAGGTATCAATAGGAAAGTTGTACTTGACGAAGAAGCAAGCTAGAATTGGAAAGAAAAAGAAGTTACTGGAGTATCAACATATGAAGTTTCACCAATTATGGAAATGGTTCCAACATTCCCAAGGTCGCGAAGCACCATTCCTTCAAATTCAACAACATCCAACCCTTCAAACAGTAGCAATTCTTCTTCTTCAAATGACACTCCTTCAAGAAAGATCAGGTCTTTAAGGGAAATTTATAGGACAAATCAAGCTTTATTTTTTTCATATCCTACAAGCTTTGAAGAGGCATCAAACAAGGAAGAATGGTGTAGATCAATGAAAGAAGAATTTAAGGCTATAAAAAGAAATGGAACTTTGGATTTGATTGATCTTTCTGAAGGTAAAAGTCCTATTGGAGTAAAATGGATTTATAGGACAAAGTACCATACAGATGGAAGAATTCATCAACACAAAGCACGACTAGTAGCAAAGGGGTATTTATAGCAATAAGGTATTGACTATGATGATACCTTTTCACCAGTTACTCATTTTGAAATGGTGAGAACCATGTTAACCTTGGCTATACAATTAAGTTGGCCCATTTTTCATCTTAATGTCAAGTATGCATTTTTTAATGGAGAGTTAAAAGATGAAGTTTATGTCACTCAACTAGAAGGTTTTATCATTTAAGGCATGGAAGACAAGGTGTATAAGCTAAAAAAATTATATGATTTGAAGCAAGCTCCACGGGCATGGTGCGGTAAAATTAACTCATTTTTTCAATAAAATGGATTTGAAAGAAGTGATAATGAGCCTACTTAGTATTTGAAGAAGGAAGGTAATGATAATTTCCTACTTGTTTATCTTTATGTTGATGATATAATTTACATGGGCTCATCTCACTCTCTTATTGTTGAATTCAAAATGAGCATGATGAAAATGTTTGAGATGACAGATTTAGCCATACTACACTATTTTCTTAGGTTAGAAATTACGCAAGGAGAAGATGGTGTTCGTGTCTCAAAAACAATATACAAAAGGCCTTCTCATAATGTTTCAACATGTTTAATTGTAAGAAATCAATCACACCAATAAATGTTAACAAAAGGATATAGCTTGAAGATGGTACATGGTCAAGTTGTCAAAGCCCCCAAAATAATATTAGTTCTCCAAACTTTTTGTAGTAATCATAGAACCAGGTCAAATCCCTAGAGAACTAAGCACTAGTTTCTTAATTTCAAGTAATAAAATAAATTTGGCGGGGGACCAGGGGGGGGGGGAGTTTAGATTAATTAATTAATTAATTAAATATAAAAGGGATAAATTCAAGAATGCACAACTCTAATTCAAGGAAAAGATCTCATCTAATTGTAACATTGATCATTGTTCTAAAAAGAATAATTTTCATAATTCAAAAAGCTAGTCTAAAACATATTATGATAGTTATAACAAGTCTCAAATTTTCCTAAATTAATTAGTTCAAACCTAGCATCCAAACCAAAACTTACCATCCATTAATTGGGGTGTGATAGCTTTCTATATCAAATAAATGATAGCAATAAGCTTAGTAAAAAAGACTAAACCCTAAATTAAATAATCAAAATAGTTGCAACTATTCAATTTAATTTTCTTGTTTATCATAAGTTAAACATGCAATTTCATAAATAACCTATTTACTACTATTAACAATCTTTCATGACAATTATAGATCATTGAACAAATAGATAGCGATAGAATAATCAACATTAAATTAAATTGTCTGATTAATCAATATTAATTATTCATCAAGTATAAGAACTCAAAACAAGAGAAACTTGAATTAAAACATGAATAAAAGTTAAGAACAAAACCTCACATGGTTACAAGTAGAGTCTCGAATCTCCTTAAATCAGAACAATTGAGTTTAGCCACATATCACTTTTACTCCAATAACAAAATTAAAGGAAAGACAAAGAATTGAGAGAAAAGTAAGAAGAGAACTATTCATTTTAATGTGAAGAACGTCCCTTTTATAGGGTTTTCCTGATCTAATCCTAATTTAATTCTATCTTGTAAAGATGTCCATCTAAAACAAATTCAAATTCAAATTCCTATATGATAGGGATAGAAAAAAGTTTCCTAGTTAAACTCCAACTCTTCAAGTGATCAATCTTATCCACTGCAACAATCTCTTCACTTCATCCAAAATTCATGATTATCATTTACAATGTCCTAATTTGATGCAATATCCACTTTTCATCTCCTAAAACAAAAAATAAACATTAATTTTAATATTTAACCACCAAAATAAATCCAAAACAAAGGAGATGATAACAATTAATATATCAAGATAACCTTTTGTCAAATTTCCCCACACCAGACTTTTTCTTATCCTCAAGGATCCATCAATTCAATACATCAATGACTTCATAACAATCTCTCAGCTCCTTTTATGTGATCCAGAAATATCCAAAAGCTAATTCACATTGAAGCTTTAAGATAAAATAACAATCGAGAGAATAAGAACTCAGAGGACACATTGTTAAAATATAACATCTCATCAATTAAATCAAGATTAAATGAAACAAGACTTTACACCCTTTCAAGGATTTCCACCATATAAACTTAAGGTGTTCAGGGTTCATTAAGCTCTTAAATCAAAACATAATACATTATTTCCATAAGTTTGCCTAAGAATCATCTCTCCACCAGTTAGCAAAAATGAACTTAATGCATAAATCAAAGGAACTTTATAAGGGTTGTAACTTATCTTAGGTAAGGTATGACAAAAAGAAGCTTTTTGGGTTAAGTAAATTGAAGGAAATCATTCAAACTTATTTACACAAGTTTTAACTTAAATTAATCCAAAATTCTTTTGATTCAAATAATACACCTTTCAATCACTTTTTCCCCTTTTTTTGTCTTCTTGTTTTTGAACAAAATATCAAAATGAGTTTTCTCTCTCTCCCAATTTATAAAAATATGAAAAATAAAAATAATGCAAATTGAATCAATTAATTTACTTTTCATGAAAATATTCAAAATCCTATGCAAATAAGCTTAATACAATTCCTTTAATTTAGGGTTCAAAAGTATTGAAGATATCAACGATAAAAAGGATAAATTTGGCTTGTAACAAGGATATATGCAAGAAAAGAAAGGATAAGGCTTAAATTTTTTTCTAGGGATAAAAAGTAAGGTAGGCTTGTTTAGGTCAAAAATGGTTATCCTAAATGCCCTCATCATTTTTATACAAAAATGCATCAAAAATGAGGTCTCAATATGTATTCGAAAGCAAGTTTTAGCATAAACAATCTATGATTGGTAACACACAACAAATAGATATGTATGAACACAAATGTGATGAATGTTCTTAGGCTCAAAGTTCACGTAGGTGTTAAAATGTATCAAGTCTTGCACATTTTGATTTAACAAAACCAATGAATTGAAATAATTTAATGAAAACACTAATCATGCTTGTCTTTCTCATGCATTAGATCTTAAACCAAAAATGTATCCTAACTTAAGGATTATTTATGAACAACAATCATAAAATTATGAGCCTATCGTGAGGAATAATCAATATACAAATCATAGTATCATGAGTCTAATCACAAATCACAACGTTAATCGTAATATAAATACTTGATCTCCCACACTTAAATCATACATTTTATTTAATGTATGCATGAGGTACTCACATCTTAAAAAAATTAATCACAGAAATAAAATACATAATAGAGAGCTCTCATAAGGTGTGAGCATCGGAAAGTATGTGTACTATGGTATTGGAGCACATGGAGGGATGACCCTCATAAATTGAAGAAGGGTATCTAAATTCTTCTCCATTTTTGAAGTTTTGTGTTCCAATCTATCCAACTAAGAATGATAGTCCTGTTAGATCGGTGGAGTTGGAAGATACTATCGAACATAATTATCCTCTCATTGTGTGGATAATGAACCTCTCTCGGTGTGATCATGAAATGTTCTCCTTCATTTCTTAATTATTCCCATCCTACTTAAACAAGTCTTATCCAAAGGTTCCATCTCGTAGGCTATATGCATATCATTATTAGTCAGATCAAGCAAATTCAGATTAATAGCCAAATGAGTTATAAGAGAACCAAGGAATAAATTTTTGTTAGAAGATAGAACATTGTTAAATTGCATTGCTAACCAAGCATCTGAATTGACTTGCACTTTGTTCACCACACGCCAAAGAAAGAACAATTTAGCCTTAGTACAAGTACATACATTAGCCTTTTGACCTAAATAACTAAAGGCTAAGAAACGCTGCATATAAACCTATTCCAATTTATTAAGATCATTACCCTTAGATTGACTTAGATGATAAGCAAATAGGTTAGAAGACATTGATTTCCATATTTGAAAAGAGCTGAACTCACCATAGTCCACAATAGATTGTTTATATTGAATAGAATTAGCATAATCTTCATCTATTAACCCTTAAGGCTAAATTAAACTCATTGACACTCTGTTTGGATTCATTTATATGTATTGTATCACATTAGGACTAATTAAAGTGAAGTTGTCTACTTTTTCAAATTTAAAAGTAGTGTAAAACTCCTTAGTTAATTTAATAAAGATAGGGAAATGAATTAATGCAAAGTACTTCCATCTCATATCAATTAGCATATCATTAAATTTATCTTTAATTTCCAAATCTTGTAAGGAAGGGTAGTGTACATACTTACCCGTTATAATATGTTGAGATTTAACAACAATGTATCATTTTTTCATTCTTTTATGGTGAAAGTGAGACATCTCGTAAGTTTGACACAATTGGAAGCAAGAAAAGAAGTGTTTTTTTTGCTATTCATGCACGCTTCCTTTTGGTACCGACTACAGAGTTTGCAGCAAATTGACGGTGTAAAGTAATATTCATCGGCAATTTTTCCTTTACTGCGGTCTTGGTGTTAGCTTTAGAATGTCCCATAAAACTGAATAAGATAAACAAAATCAACTTTGAAAAATATTAAAACAACTTAATAATAATTAAAGTTGAACTTAAAAGAAAACAAAATACTTTAATAAAAAATAAATAAAACACTAGTGGTAGTGTCAAGGCAGCTTAGGGTGTACGTTGGTTTATAGATTGGATGGGTAGATTTCTGTTTGCATTGTGGGTGTGGAAGTATTTGGTATGGATTGTATTGCTACTATGTGATGAGGCCATTGTTGTGTAGAGGGTTCCTAGTATATGAAGATTGAAATTGCTTGATTGTTATGCTAGGTTTCTGTTGTAGCGTGGCTGATGTGTTGCATGAGACGGAGCTCCACTAAGTTCATCTGAAGGGTATGGCTTTAGTGCACTGGTGGGTGAGAAGTGGTGCAGTAAGTGGAGTTTTGTGATGTGCTGAGAAGTGGTGTGGGTGAGTGGAAGGTTGGTGAGTTCTGAGTTGTTTGTGAGGGAGCTAATGGTGCATTGTTCTATGATGAAGGTTTGGATTTGATTTTTCCTGAAGAAATAAACAGGTCGAGTGCGTTTTGGTCTACAAAAAGAGAACAACACAGACATTAGGGTTTTTTTAATAAGTAAATAAAAAATTTTAAAATAAAAAAATTTAAGTAAATAAAGAAATTAAATAATTAAATGAGAAAATATTAATTTTTTATTTTAAAATTTAAAATTTAAAAATAATTTATAAGAGAACTTTAGGTTTTTAATCCATAACACTAAATCACATAAGGCAAGATTCGCCTTATGAGATTTAGTAGCCTGGAATTTCATAACACTAAATTACATAAGGTAAGATCTCTCTTTATAAGATTTAGTAGTTTGAAAGTTTGAGGTCTGCACTCTAGAACACTAAATTACATGAGGCGTGGTCTCTCCTTATACTATTTAGTATTTTGGAAATACAAACTATACATAAGTAAAACAAAACTAATAAAAACTATCTTATTTTGGATTGCCTGCCAAAAAAGTGCAATTGATTAATGTTTTTATACTCGATGTGGCTTTTTTCTCTCCAAATTCTACATAATTGCAGTTTTGTACTCCTTAAGTAGTGCCACTACTATTCCTCTTACTGTATAGTCAACCATTTTGAAATTATTGTAGTATTGACTTTCCATCACCTAAATAGACATACTTTAGGCGATTAGGTAACACCTTCAATTCCATCTTTGGAGCCTACAAAATAAAAGGTAAGATTTTCTTGTGAGTTATAGTAAGTTCATTACTCAAAGTTTCTAAATCTATTAACCTTGTTGACAATGATTCTACAACTTCACAAGTTTCATCAACTTGCTTGTTCACTTTTGATTTAGCTTTAAACTCTAGCTCATCTTCAATGCTTTCGTCTTTAAACATTTCCTACAAAAATGAATCCAAAATATTCATATGATAAATGAATTGAAATCATTCGAATGCTTAAAAAATATTGAACTTTACAATCTCCTCATCAAACTCAACCAAAAGGGTACCCTCGTCCATATATATTTTCATCTTATCTGTCTTTATAAATGGCCTACCCAACAAAATTGTTACTCAATGTTCAACATTGTCTCCATCCATTTTCAAAATGTAAAAGTCCACTAGAAATGCCAAACTATTAACTCGGATTAAAATATATTCTATAACACCAATAGGATGCACATACAAACAAAAAGCTAGTTGAATAATCACATTAATTTCTTGCAAATAATTCAGATTTAGAGTTCAATAAAATTGATTAATGCATAACATTAATGGATGCACCTAAGTCTAGCATGGCACACTCAATTTTCTTATTACCAATAACACACGGAAGTGCTGGATCTTTGCATTTTCTGGTAATTTTTTTATTTATCACAACTGACATATTCTTACCCAAAACTATTCTTTAATTTTCTTTCAACTTTTTTTTATTTGTACACAAATCTTTTAAGAATTTTGCATATTTTGGAACCTATTTTATGGCTTCAAGAAGTGGTATATTGATTTCCACCTTTTTGAAGGTTCTTGGTGTCTCTCTTTCATGTTCATTTTCTTTTAGTTTAGCCAACCTACTAAGAAAAGGAGGTACATGTGCATTAATTGATATCGATGAAGATAAATCATTTCTTTTTTTACCTTTATCGATTCTTGAGTTAAAAGTTCTTCCTTCTTTTCTTCATCATCATGCTTTTCCACCTCCATTTGTATAAAAGTTCCAGACTAAAATTCCTTACCATTTTTTAAAGTTATTGCACTTACATTCTCCTTTAGGATTCACCACTATTTGGGAAGGTAATTTTCTTGATGCTTGTGCTTCCAATTTACTTATAGCGGTAGTTGATTGAGTCATTTGATTTCCTAAGTTTTGAAGGCTCACTCTTATTTCATGCTGAAATTGATGAGTTTTATTAATAAGTGCCTTAACAATTTCCTAAAGACATACCTGAATTTGAAGATTAAGGTTAAGCATATATAGGGGGTTGATGATGTTTAAAATTGTTAGGTTGATATCGTTATTTCCCTTTTTGATTTCTATAGCTTAAGTTTGGATGGTCCCCTCATCTTAGATTATAATAATTGGAATAGGAGTTATATTTTCATTGAGGTTGACTAGGAAAGTCCCCTATTACATTAGCTTCTTGAAGGGAATCTTGTTGCAATGTAGGGAACATATCTATAGGATGTTTAGTTATATTCCACTCACTCTTTTCAATTGCAATTAACCTACAACCATTTCAAGAACTAGAGTAGTTAAATCTGAAATTTTATCCTTAAGGTGAATGCTACTTACCTTATTCAGATGCTTAACAACTCTATCTATCTTCGTCCCAAACTATTGAAAGTTTTCATCTATAATTGATATCAATTATTTGGCTGCCTCAAGTGTTTTATTTACTAAAGCTCCTCCACTAGCTGCATCAACCATACTCTGCTCCATTGTTAATAGTTCTTCACAAAAATACTGAATCAATAGTTTATCAGGAATTTGATGAAGTAGACAACTAGCACATAACTTTTTAACCCTTTCCCAATATTCATATAATGTATCTCCAGTAATTTGTCTTATCTCATATATCTCCTACCTCATATTCATTACTCTTGATGTAAGAAAGAACTTCTCCAAAAACATCCTTTTCATTTCATTCCATATTCACTGAGCCAGGTGAAAGATAATATAGCCAATATTTTGCCTTATCTTTCAATAAAAATGTAAAGGCCCTGAGATTAACTTGCTCTTCTGTCTCCACTTGTGGTTTCATTCCAAAGCAGACAATATGAAATTCCTTTAGGTGTTTATGTGTATCTTCATTTGCAAGACCACAAAAAACGGGCAGTAAATGAATTAAACCATATTTTATTTTGAAATCTACCTCAACATATGAAAATTGTATGCATAAGGGTTATTGATTCAAATTTGGTGTCTCTAACTCTCTCAACATTCTAGGTTTGAGATTTGCAATCTTTTTGCCCTCTTCTTAAAAATTACAGTCTTCACCAATTGTCAGATGTATTTCAACTTTTACTTCTAAAGGTGAATGATTGCTCCCTTGCTTAGTCTTTATTCTCAATTGACAAAATGTCTTCTCAGTTTCTAGATCATACTATAATTCACCTATTTGAGAAGCACAAGTCATACAAGAAAAAAGATTAGCAGTAGCTGCAAAATAACATAAAGAAACTAAGAAACTTGGAATAGTTCCCTAAAAATGGCACCAAAATTTGGTCGGGTTATTGAAGCCCCCAAAATAATTATGATTCTTCAAACTTCTTATAATAGTTGTGGAACTAGGTCGAATTCCTAGAGAACTAAATACTAGTTTCTTAATTTTAAGTAACAAAATAAAATGGAAGATTTAGGGATGACAATTTTGGCCTAGGTTAACTGGGTTAAGAGCTAAAATGATTTGGCCTGACTGGGCCATGGGTCGAGGTCAGGTCGAGCCGAGCCAACTGTTTTGTAAATTTTTTTAAAAATAAGGATGGGTCATGACTGCGCCATAAGCTAAACTGTGGGCCATCCAACTATGTCCCGGCCCAGCCTATTGACATCCCCAAAGGGGTTTGGATTAATTAATTATTTAAAAGGAATAAAAATTAATTAATTAAATATAAAAAGGAGATCTCATCTAATTGTAACATTGATTATTGGTTTAAAAAGAATATTTTTTCACTATTTAAGTAGTTAGTCCGAAACAAATTAGCATAATCATAACAAGTCTCAAAATTTTCTAAATTAATTGGTTCAAACCTAGCATCCAAACAAAAACTTACCATCTGTTGATTGGGTTTGATAACATTCCATATTGAATAAATAATACTAATAAGTTTAATGAAAAAGACTAAACCCTAAATTAAATAATTGAGATAGCTGCAACTATTCAATTTAGTTTTCTTATTTACCATAAGTTAAATATGCATTTTCATAAATAACCTATTTGCTACTTATACCAATCCTTCGTGACAATTACAGATCATTGAACTCATGAATGGCAATAGAATAATCAACACTAAATTAAATTGTCAGGTTAATCAATATTAGTCATTCATCAAATATAAGATATCAAAATAAGAAATACTTGAATTAAAACATGGATAAAAGTTAAGAACAAAACCTCACAAGGTTACAACTAGAGTCTCGAATCCCCTTGAATTAGAACAACTGACTTTAGCAACCTATGGCTTTTGTTCCAATAAAAAAAATAAAAGAAAGAAAAATCATTGAGAGAAAGTAAGGAGAGAACTATTCATTATGTTGTGAGGAACGTCACTTTTATGGGGTTTTCCTAATCTAATCTTAATCTAATTTTACTTTGCAAAGATGTCTATCTAAAATAAATTCAAATTCAAACTCAAATTCCTACATGATAAGGATAGAAAGAAGTTTCCAAGTTAAACTCCAACTCTTCAAGTGATCAGTCTTATCCATTACAGCAGTCTCTTCACTTCATCCAAAATTTGTGATTATCATCAATAATGTCCCAATTTGATGTAATCTCCACTTTTCATCTCCTAAAACAAACAAAAATTAATTTTAATAATTATGTACCAAAATAAATCCAAAAAAAGGCGATAATATGAATTAATATATGAAGATAACATCTTATCAATATAAAAAAAGTAGATGTAAGGAGTTTTAGAAGTTTGGTCAGTGATCTGATTTATTTAACTCATATACTTATCTAAATTCATTTTCTATTGGTGAGCTCTTTAGGTTTATGCATAATCCATCAAAACAAAATTTTGGTGTTGCTAAAAGAATTTTGTATTACATACCTGGAACAACAGATTATGGAATTTGGTATTGTAGTCTTTCTGATTTTATGTTAAATGGCTTCAATAATAGTGATTGGGCAATTCTTTAGATGATAGAAGAAGTAATTCAAGCAATGTTTTTACTTTTGGGTTAAGAGCAATTACATGGAGTTCAAAGAAGTAAATGGTTACAATACTTTCCACTTCAGAGGCAGAATATGTGGCTGCCACTACTTCAGCTTTTCAAGCAATATGTCTTAGATGGTTACTTGCTAGTATGAATCAAGAACAAAAAAAGGTAACTCAAATTTACTGTAATAACAAACCAGTTATTGCAATAATAAAAAATCTAGCATTACGTGAAAGAATAACCCACATTGACATACGGTTCAATAACTTTGAAGTTTTGTAGCACTTATGAACAAGTTGTAGATATATTTACAAAAGCCCTCTTAATTCAAAAGCATGGCTATTTTTAATGAAAGAACCCAACCTGAAGTTCCCCTTTTAGAACCTGAGCAGAGCCCTCCTAGTGACCCTACGATAGCCCTCCAATCAATATCTAACTCAACCAAACGGTTCCCACAAAGTGGAATCCGCATTCCATGATTCAATCAATAGTCTTATTAGCTCCATAACGCCCTGCATGAAGTGACCTATGCCATTCCATCAAAATTTTAGGCATTTCATCTTTAGGGACACACTTGTGAATCACACTGTCATCATATAACTTGTAAACTACATGTTTTTCCCAATTATATCGAGAACCTGGAAATAGAAAACACTTTCTTTGTTGTTATGAAAGATTAGAAGGAATAATACCACCTGAAAGGTAGTTTACAATATCTACAAATCAAGGACGAAAAGGATTATCTATCATCATTAAGGCCTCATCAGGAAAGCTTTCCTCAATTTCCTCTACCTCTTCATGATGGCCTCTTTTAAGTAAGTGGTCCGTTATGATATTTTCTGCTCCCTTCTTGTCTTTAATCTCAATGTTAAACTCTTAGGGCAGGAGCACCCACTGAATGAGCCTAGCTTTGGCATCCTTCTTAGGAAAGAGATAACATAACGCTACATGGTCTATAAAAATAATAACTTATGAGCCCAAAAGATAAGAACAAAATTTCTCACAAGCAAATACCATGCAAGCAATTCTTTCTTAGTTGTGCTCCCATCAAAGTCTTGCTTGCGTTATAGGTAGCATGCAACCTCTTCTAGCTAAGTACACAACCAATAGCATAGTCACTTACATCACACATAATCTCAAATGGAAAAGACCAATCTGTTGATGTCAAAATAGTGCAGTTGTAAGTGCCTTCTTCAACTTGTTAAAAGAATCTAAACAGTCATCATTAAAAACAAAAGGAACAACTTTAACCAATAAATGAGATACGGGTCTAGCAATGAGAGAAAACACTTTAATAAACCGTTTGTAGAACCCTATATGACCAAAGAAAGCTCGGATACCCTTAATGTTGGTAGGAGGTGGTAACTTTTCAATTACTTCGATTTTAGTGTGATCCACTTCAATCCCCTTGTATGATATCTTATAGCCTAATACAATTCCCTCTTGGACCATGAAATGACATTTCTCCCAATTTAAAACTAGATGAGACTCCTCACATCTTTAAAGCACTCTGTCTAAATTAAGTAAACAGTGATCAAAAGAATCTCCAAAGACAGAAAAGTCATCTATAAATACCTCCATAAAGTTTTCATCCATGTCTACAAATATGTCATCATGCACCTTTGGAATCTAGCAGGTGCATTGCATAAACCAAAAGGCATCCTCCGATAAGAAAAAGTCCTATAAGGATAGGTGAAAGTGGTCTTCTCTTGGTCTTCTGGGTATATAAATATTTGATTGAACCCTGAATATCTATCAAGAAAGTAATAAAAAGAATGACTAACCACCCTCTCAATCATTTGGTCCACAAAAGGTAAAGGGCAATGATGTTTCTTAGTAGCCAAATTAAGCTTCCTATAGTCAATACACACTCACCAACCTATAACGGACCTAGTGGAAATCTTTTCACACTTTTCATTCTCTATCACTGTCATACCACTCTTCTTCGGCACACGTTATACTGGACTCACCCACTCACTATCTAAAATGGGGTAAATAATCCCGTATCTAAAAATTTCACCACCTTCTTCTTCATAACCTCTTGCATATTTGGATTTAACCTTCTCTTTCTTTCTCTCACAGTTCTACATCCTTCTTTTAGTTTAATCCTATGTATCACCATGTTGGGACTAATCCCCCTAATATCATATATTTGCCACCCCACAGCTCTCATCCTCTTCTTAATGGTCTCCACTTCTTTCTCTTCTTGCACACCATCCAATTGGTTAGAAATAATGATGGCAAAGTATGGTTCTTCCCTAAAAAGGTGTATCTCAAATAGGAAGGCAAGGGTTTAAGCTCTAAAGTGGGGGGCTTAATAATTAAAGGTGGTGTGGGTGTATCAGTTCTCTCCGACTTCACTAAATTAACTTCCTTATATAATTTCCCTTCATTAACACTCTCATCACTGTGTATTACATTAATTTCATTGACTTCCTCTTCAACCTCCTTCACACACTCATCTACAATATCAATTTTCATACACAAATTACCATCATCGGTTTCTTTAACAATTTTAAAATATTAAACTCAACCTGTTCATCACCAATTCTTAACAAAAGTTTCCATTCATTCTCATCAACTAATGCCCTACCATTATTCATAAAGTGCTGCCTAAAATCAATAGACAATTCTTATCAGCTTCAAAATCTAACACAACAAAATCAATAGGAATTATAAATTTCTCTACTTTTACTAATACGTCTTCCATAAATCCAAATGGCCTTTTTATGGATTAATCTGCAAGTTAAATTAGCATGGATGTTGGTTTGACCTCTCGTAGTCCTAATTTCTTGAAAACAGATAAAGACATCAACTTAATACTTGCACCTAAATCACATAAACATTTAGAAAATTCAAAACAACATATGAAATAGTGAAACTCCCTGGATCATGTAATTTTGAAGGCAGTTGGCTTGATATGATGGAACTGTAATTTTCTGACAATGTTCTCGTCTGATTGTCTTCCCAAGTGCATTTGTGTGTGAGTATATCCTTCAAAAACTTCGCATACTTGGGCATGCACTCCAAACCTTCCACTAATGACAAATTAATCTCTAGCTTCTTCAATTTTCCAAAAAATTGAAAAACTGAGTGTCCACCTGATGTTGTTTCCCCTTTTGTCGATACGAAAGTTTGGGCTTATAGAGTGGTGGTGGTACATAAGGCCTTCCTTATTCCTTTTCTTCTTCTATCTCCTTACCTTTCACTTTTTCTTGGTTGCCTTTTTTCACACTTGGTTCTTCGATTTGCTTGCCACTTTGAAGTGTAATAGCCTTGAGTTGTTCCCTTAGAATGGCTTCAGTATTACTAGGTAGGTTACCTGCACTTCTAGAAGATAAAGCATTAGCAAGTTGGCCTACCTGAGCCATCAAGTTATAGGTCGATGAGGCAGGGTTCTTCACAATCTGATTAAACTTCACCTCCATCATCTTTTGACTTTCCTCCTGGCTGGCAAACATTCTTTTCTAGTTCTCTTCTTAAGCTTCCATTTTGGAAACAAAAATCTTCATAAACTTGTCCATTTTGCTTTCCATAGGTCCATCTTGTCCATTTCCAATTTGATCTTCCTAAAATCCAAGAGGTCCTTGCGGTCTTGCTTATCTACCTGTATTGATAATACTCCATAAAAAAATTTAGTGGTTTCTCCACCCCGGATTATTTGTGTTTGAGTAAAGGTTATTAACTCATTGTGGCTAGCCTAGGTAATTTACCTATTCTATACCACCAGTTTCCAACAAGAAACATTCCACTGAGCTATGGTTGTTTTGCTCACATAGCTCATATTATACTTACATTGCCATATCTGTAGATAAAGATGCTCCTTGTATGTTGTTCAACTACTTCGTAAGGGCTATAATCTGTGCCTGTAAAGAAGTAACAGAGTGAGTCAATGGGAATCATACCTTTTTGCTCTGTCTAGCCCTATCTACTCCTCTCGGTTGACCACATGCAACTGTTTCTTGACAGCTCCTCCAAAAGGTTATGAGCTGCTTCAATAGTCTTCCTCATCAATGAACCTCTGGCAGCTGCATCTATGGTTCCTCTCATGCTCAGATTCACACCATTGTAAAAGCTTTGCAACAAGAACTCCCTCAGAAGGTTGTGCTGGGGACGACTTCTCTGTAATTCTTTGAATCTCTCCTAGGCTTCATATATCAACTCCCCATCACTCTGTTGAAAATTTGTGATCTCTTTTATTATCCTCGTGGTCTTTGTCAACGAGAAATACTTCGTGAGGAATGCCTGAGCTAGTTGCTCCCAAGTATTAATCTGCCCTAAGCTTAATGAGTTATAGTTCCTGATCTTTCAAAGTGAAGGAAAATAGCCTCAACTTTATGGAAACATCTGACATCCCATTTAATCATAACGTGTCGTAGATCTCTAGAAAATTCATAATATAGGCATTTGGATCTTCGTTTGATGGCCATAAAATTGCGCATTATTCTGCAGTATATTAAGGAGTGTCGACTTGATCTCAAAATTTTTAACTTGAATCGCTTGGTTCATAACTCCCTGAGGACTGAATCCAAGTCTTATGAAATCCATCAAAGTCCTCTTAACTCCTCATCGCTCTCCTTCTTCAGCCATATCTCTCTATTCAGTATCTTAACGCTTCGCTCTTTTTAACTGTCTTTCGTGTCTTTTGATATTAGGAAACTCATCTTCACTAAATTTTGTCGATCTTTATGTTCTCCTTATGTTTATGTAACTACAAATACATAAGGAAAAGTATCAAAAACTCTTAAATCAAAGTAATCTAAACTAAATAAGATGCTAAACAAAAAATCACCAGCAATGGTGCCAAAAAATTGTTGAATATGAAACAGTCTACTTGTTTTACACTCAAAACCATAAGTATATATATCGTGACTTATAGTAATAAGTTTATATTAATCCTACAAGGATTGATGCTTAGGCACCACTTAATCTAGATTAATTTTTTTTAAGAAACAAATTCGTTAATGGAAATAATCTAGAAATTAAATTGAAATTAAACGACTAACAATGAACAAATTGATAACACCAAAATTTAGAAAATTGAAATTCAAGGTTTTAACACCTAGAGATCACTTTCTCCCTATCTTATCTCCCTCATATTTTACTAATTGAATTATGCCTCACCTAAGATGTCCAATTATATTCACTTTCTCTCTTAAGGTGTAATTAATTGTCCCTAGCCAAATTAACTAAAGATCATTAAGCAATCTCTCAATTTACCAAATCAATCCACTAATTTAACTCAATATTAAGTTATCCTATGGGCTATAAATTAAATTAGCCAAGATCTCTCTTTCAACTAATAAATTAACATGATGAATGTATGTCTAAAGATTGCCAACTCTCGTTGTACAATACTTTATAAATAACCCAACTCAATCTCTCAATCTATTGCAAGGTATAAATATATAATCAGCATTCATCAAAGGCATCTATTATTCAAATCAATAAAATAGAAGTTAACAAGATAGTTCAAAAGTAATCCCTAGAAAATGAATTAGCCACTCACGGTGTCTACATCACTAACAGTCAAATATCCCATCTTACAAATACAATAAGAGAAAAATCAAAGAAAATGAAATGAATAAAACTACTCCTCTCCTTGTGTCTGAATATGGAAATTCCAGTGTTAAGATGTTATTTTCCCAATTATGATTGATGATCTTTGAATCTCCACCTCTCTCAAGACTCCAAACTTCTGTTTTTCACCCAAAGAGGCTATTCTACAAGAAGGGTTCATCTCCTCCTTCATCTATAAGGGTTGATTATCCTATATAGTCATGAAAACCTAAAATTTTAAATGAACCTCACAGGTGACCGAAAACATCCCACGATCGTGGGAATTGCCATGATTCCCATGGTTGTGGGTTCTTGCACCATAATTCTTCCTCTTCTCTTCTCTTCTTTTTGTCTCTCGCTCAATTGCAAATGTGACCAACCTTCATTCCTACATCAAAGATATCAATTCTTACCTTAAATCAACATCAAACATAAAATAAAAACAATAAAAATCAAACTAAACAAAAACATACAAAATGAATCCTAAAATATAACAATAATAACCTGTTATGCAAGAAACACGTACCAAATACTTAGAAATATACATACTAATGCACAACTATCACATATCATAAATCACAACTTCATTTTTTAAATTACTATTTTGAAATGCCTTTTTGAAATTAAACTTATAATATAAGATTTTCCATTTTCTTTTTTCCTTAATCAATAAACAGTGGTAACAATAAGTTTTGTTAAAAATTTTATATCATAAATAAGCCAACCACTAAGATTGGTACTATATGGCACCTTTTAAATCACTTTTAATAATAAATAGTGGCGGCATTATGATTACAAATCTTTCTTACTCGACGTAGCCCACCACTAGTTGCTTTATCATACAGTACACTAGGCGCAAAGTCATGGAGCTGGTTCTGTATCATTTACCTGTGCTAATTACCTACTATTTATGGAGCTAGTTTTGCATCATTTACCCATAACAAATCACGAAGCTAGTTCTACATCACTTACCCATGACTAGTTAATCCCTATTTATAGGGCTGGTTCTACATCAGTTACTAGTAATAGGTTAACAGTTATAAATGTACTAATATAATAATATGTATAAATCCAAGCGGTGTACCATTGGCAAAAGCAACTCTTCACACTTACGACTCAGCTTATTTTCTAAATTAAGTATAAGAGGATTCAAAATTTAATTATTTCAATGTAACTCCCAATCATATAAAATTTAACTTTCAATTTAAAACTCATATATTTCCAAAGCATACAATTATGCTAGCAATATTCACTTATAAAATATCATTTGCATAAAACTCCATATAAATATTGATTTTACGATAAAATGCAATCCATTTGAATAAATTCAATTTAAAGAACACTCACATGTCACCGATTCTTTTACAAAGAATTAAATCATATAAAACAGTTAAAATACACTCACATGTCATCAATTCTTTTACAAAGAATTAAGTCATATAAAATAGTGTAAATAAACTCACTATTTTGGAAACTTATCTCCAAGTACACTTACACATTCTATGCCTCTCCTTTACCTACATAAAGGACATTTTTCTTAGGCATTTATTTCCAAATTAGGAAATGAGGCATTAAAACTATATATTTGGTTTAATCAAATTCAAGATTTTTATCTAATCTTGTACCACATACGCTAATCGTATTTCTACTTACCTTTGTAAGCTAGCCTATTAGTCTCCGTTTCCAAATAGAACTTCAAAAGTCGCTTAAATATCATATTTTACCAATTATAACTTACTAATTTCTTCAAAACACAATCTCACCTAATTTAATTCTCCATATCATAATCATACACGATGAGTCAAGGTTATTGTTCCCCTATGTCTCCAATTTCTATATCATGAAAAATCATGTCATTTCAACTTCTAAGTCATGAAAAATGTATCAAATATCACAAGTTGTTTCAACACAGGGGCAATATCAGGTTACCACTTTTGATCTCAAGTTTAAATATCATTCATCCTAAATTAGGCCTAGGTCTCTTATAGATATTTTTAGTAACATGTCTTAGGTTTCAGATCCAATTAGAATCACCCAATTTGGAGGTCTATAGCCCGAGTTGTGGTTAAAACAATAGGACTAGTTCAAGTGATCTAAGAGTCAAAGAAAAATTTTCACTAAACATAACTCTTTCTCTTGTCATATTCAACCTTTAAATGCTTCCAAACATATTATCTACTACATGAAAAGTTAAAATTCATCATTTTTCTTACATGAATCTATCCCACTTAAAAGCCCCAAAACTAGAAATTTAGGTTACAAAACTTACCACTTTCTTTCAATCTTTTGGACAATTGAAGAACACTTAGTTTTGATCTAGCTCTCTTCAATTCATGCTTCAAAACCCATCAAAATTAGTTGCAACCTCCTTCTTCTTTCCTTGGCTGAAGCTTCACTCTTTCTTCGCTTCTTTTTTTTTTCTTTTGTTTCACTCTCACGTATATGTTGAAAGAAGGAAGCAATTGGTCTTACTTACTCCTTTAATATCCTTTAATGCATTACATATGTCATCTTCTAATTGGCCATTTTTTTAATGACTCATCATCATTCAATTAATCATGGTTAACCCTTAAGAAAGCTTCTAATTGATCATTAGGTGTGACTCACTAATCCACTTACACCATTTTTATACAAAACACCAAATTGACCTTTAATGACATGTAAAAAGACTAAATTGTCCTTTATTGAATTTAATTTATCAACTAATCAAATTAAATTTTGGAAATATTCCATAACTGTCTTAATTTCAAATTGACCATGAAATACTCTAATTAGGTTCAATTCTTATTGATTGGATGCTTAAAATTTTTTTCGAATGGATATAATCAATACTTCTTAATTTCCAAAATGGTAATTTTAGTCCAATAATTTTAGATTACCCAAATTCTATTCAAACAATCTTTTTTTTAACCCGTTTTAGTTCCTAGGAACTCCAATCCTAATTTTGGAGCTTTTCATTGTATTTTGAAATTATTCAGTTGCTCAGAATAATTTTTAGATTGAATCCCAAAATCACTGAATGTTTACCAAAATCATTTGGATTTCATTCAAAAGTGTCACCTAAGTCTCCAAAGCACGTTTTGGGCCTTTTAAAGCTCGTTCAGACTCATTCCATAGCTTTTAGAGTTTCCATAATTTTTTTGAGAAATTTTCGATTGAGTCCCAAACCATTTCTAGTAGATCCATGATCTCCATTATAACCTCAATAATACATTTAAATGCTTAAATTACTCTAGTGTACCATAAACAGAGCATACTCTATAAAATGCATATGCAACACAGTATACAATACAATAATTGAACTAGGATATTACGTCAGATCACTACTTAGTGTTTACAATTTTGAATCAAAGGGGAGTGTTGAAGGTTGATTCACATTAACATGTTTTTATTTTTCAACTTGACTGAGTCTTTCAAGTTTCAGATTTGTATTCCACGTTTTTATGGTTTTAATTAGTCAAAAATAGTGTCAATAAATCTAGTTGTAGATGAGAAATTTTAGGCTTGTTTAGTTTCTTGTAAGCTTATAAATAAGCCCTTTCAAATGTTGAATAATGTTAGCAAATGTGCATTTCCTCTATTTTTCCACTGTCGAAAATTTGTTCTACTTTTTACAACTTACCACATTTTCTTATATTATTGTAATTTTCTTTTTCTTGTTCTAAACTTCCCAAAAGCTTAAGTCCTAGATATGATGTCAATAACTGGATATGCTATCAATAAACACTTGACTACATATTTTTCTATATATGTGCTTTAGGACTCTTCGTAATATAACTCTAAATGCTCTTGCAGTTAAAGCATTTATTGGATTTATTATTAGTGCTTTAGTTAGTAAGGTTTCTGATTTTGGTATTTTTTTAGAGCTGTGTGGGAGCCATTATTTGTGATATATTATTACTAGTGTTTTTCCATTTCATGGAATGATTGACTGGTAGCTAGTAGTATATTGCTCGAGAAGATGATGACGAGAACAGAAAGAGACTGAAAGAAAAGAAATGAGAAGTTAAAGACAGAGAGAGAGAGAGAGAGAGAGAGAGAGAGAGAGAGATAAGATATAAAGAATATTTATTTTTTTTAATTTTTCAAGTATTACAATGGTGAATGGTACCAAAGGAAATGATATTGGTATAATGGAAGAGTTATTTAGAAATCAAGTTATAAGGAAATAGATGATCAAATTAAATTTTAAGGAACATAAGTAAAGCAATGCATGAAGATGAGCTAATTAAGAGAAATGTTTTAGTAATACATGTTCTCTCACAAACCTTATTTTTAACCTAACAAATGCAAGAGATAACCAATGAATCACTTTGAAGCATATCCTTACACAACCTTGTATGAATTTGCAAGGTGGCTTGAGTTTAAAATTGGATTTATCTAATTAAGCATTCTTTTAAGTGGATTGTACTCCCTCAGACTTGACTACTAACAACCCATCCCATTACACTTTTTCCTCCACTACCTTCAAACAGCGGATTGTAATTCATTGTCCTCGTTGTATGCCTCACCCTTAACTGGAAACAAGGTTTCAAAAAACCCCTTGGGGCTTATATAAATTCAACCGTGCCTGTTGTTATTAGGAGTGCAATCTCTTGTTATTCTCATTCAAATTAATATTCAAATTACTTTAGTTATAGGATGATAAAAGGAGCTACAACTAAGCAGGGCAAACTGTTTAAATAAAAAAATTAATGTTTGATTCTAGTGAATAAAAATAAGGTATATTATAAAAGTATATAAATTTTGCTCTTTAAATAAAAAATAATAGTTTAATTATATTTGATAAAATAAGTTAGATTATAAAAGTATAAACTTTTTGAGATTATGTAGTTAATCAAATATTCTAAATACAGATAATTATTTTGGATTTCAACATTTTTTGTCAATTTAAGTATTTATAAATTTGAATAAGAAACTAATTAAATAATTATATGATCAAATAATTAATGAATTGACCATTTTAATATGTCCTTCTAAGATAAAGCTCATATATAGGGTATAATATTAGTCATAAAAAATAAAAAATGATTTTCCCGAAAAAGCTTGATCAATACTTCAACTAATTGATTTCTGAGGATATACAAGTGAAACGTAAAACCCGCTTAATCCCTTATGAAATGATAACCAACTCTAACGTGTTACATCTATAACTAAAAAATAAGATTAAAACAGAGATATGCACTTTGGGTTAGTGAGCATCTAACAAATGCAAGGATAAGAGATTGAGACTCAATTTTGTAATTAGAATAAGGATGAATCCATTGGTAGTATAAGCATAAAACTTTTTGTAGTTTGGTAGATAAGGGAATCATATAGAGAGGAAAAAGAAAGTCTTAGGCATGTGATTAATGAGATACATAGTGGATGCAAAAGCATTGTTCCACTATATGAGTGGAAGTAAGCCATAAGTGAGTAGAAAAAGATCAGTTTCATCAATAAGTTGATATCAACATTTGAAGAAACCAGGAAGTTCAGGTGTGTGTGGAAGAGAGGGAAGATGAGAAATGTCATGAAGAGATACAAGGTGATCCAACATTTAAAATTCCCCACCATTATTAGAGTAAAGAGTAATAATGTAGTGTTTGAAATAATTTTGTACTTATGTTTTGAAGCATAGAAAAATATCATAAATATAAGATCTATTATTTAAGAGGTAATACCATACACAATGTGTAAAATGATCAATGAAAATGAAATAATACTTGAAATCATGAACCAAGTAATAGGGAGGTATAGACATTAGAAAAAAATGATTTGCAAAAGGTTAGATGAAACAATTGTAAATATGTTAAACAATTATAAAAAGGGAAGCTTATGACTTTTAATGCATAAGAAAATATTACAATGAGAGTTTTGAGACATAATATATAGTAAAGAAAATATGGACATGATATGTTAAAGAATATAAGAGGATGGATTTCCTAAACTATTTTGCCATTTAGATGAAATGGTATTGATGCTAGAAGAGAAAAGGAGCATAGAATACAATTTTAGAGAGGATATAGCCACTTATAGATGTCATCTTTAGTTTTTCCTATCAAAATGATTGCCTCTGTGCTTAGATCAGTATAGGTAAAATGAAGATATAAGCCATATCCATATAACATCATTAAAACCTATATAAAGAGTATAAAGTAAAATATTATCCAAGTTTACAATGATATAACATGATGTGCCACTATTGAATATAAGGGTGTAAGTGATCTCAAAAAAAGGCATAATGTGTATGTGATTACCTTGAACAGGTATATAAAGCTTATAAACGTGTTACTGATAGAGTTGATAGGATTAGGTAGCTAAAACTTAAAAAAAGGAGCATCACATAATAGTCTGCCATTGAATACCACATCCTTAGCAATATCCAATATATAGACATGATATTGGTTGATCATTATAAGGAGCAGTAGGTTACTTTAATTAATTATTAGAGGAAATAATGGAAGGAATATATGGTTCTTATATATTTTGAATTATGGTATAAGTACCAAAATAGGTTTTATTAAAAATAATTATAGTTGAAAAAATTTAGAAAATTGCCAAAAAAGGAAAGAAATAGGTCAATAAGGTGGCCTTAATACCATGTGAAAATAGAAAAAATGGTTTGATTCTATTGAATAAAGATGAGAGAGAAATGTAGAAATGCAAGGTGAGATTGTGTAGTCAATAGTCAATCAAATATTCTAGATAGTTACCTTACTATGTAAGATTATAATTAATCAAATATTCAGTATCTAAATAGTTACCTTAATCTACAGGATTTGTTATCAATTTAAATTATTACAAAACCAAATAGGAAACTAACTAGATGATAATATAGGTAAGTAATTAATAAAATGACTTCTTTAATAAAATGAAATTGTAGATTAAAATGATACAATTGCAGTTGTTATAGCTAAATTCCTTAAACTCTTCTTAAAGAACTAGTTAAATGGAGGAGCCATCTTAAGGTGGCTATATATCACAATAACATAGAGATTCAAGGAGGATGCATTTAATGATCCAATAGGAAAATTTAATGAAACAAAATAAGAATATGATATATTATTTGACATGTACTCAAACAAACTCCAAATCCTTGAATCATATTTGATAGAAATTTTCTTAAAGGTATTAAAACTAAAGATAAAGCTCCCTTTAAAGCTTATAATCCTAAAATCTTTTTAACAAGCTTATGTACTTGATTGGAAACATAAGGAAGTTAACTAAGTTTGTTACTCTTCTACTAGAAGTGATGTTAAATTGTTTAGCCAATTAAGTATTAAATTAATCTTCCCTCTTATTCAAGAAAATGTTGAATCATTATCTTTGTTGGGTCTATTTTTACCACTTTTACTTCTAACTAAAATGGATGACTTTAAACCTATCCAAAAATAAAAGATAAGAGGGTTAAGTGAATTTTTTTTGGGTGCGAGGACTAGTATGTTACTAGGAATAAGTGTAAGCATGAATAATAGAATTTGTTGAAAAGATGAGGAGGGTGGAATATTTGAAAAAGATGATAATAGTACACCAAAAGCACTTACCAGGAAACAACATATGTTATCTTTGTTAGCTATGTCTAGGATTAACATAGGGGATTACAAAGAAATGAGAGTACTAAGTTATTGTAGAGGGAATCCTTTACAAATTTTCAATGATAATGATAATATTGACAATTTTATAGCTATTTTAGTAATACAAAATGCTAGTATAATTATGTTGAAGTTAAAGATATCAAAGTCTTTGAAACTTAAAATTACCTTTTCTTAAGCTTTATAAAGAGTTCGATCAGTTTTCATATGGAATTAGTTTCACCATTAATTCCTTGTTATTACCACTTTGGGGGTGTGATATGGTTTTAAAGGTCCAGTGGCCCTCCATTTTGGATAAGTTATTTTGTAATTTTAAAACAAAAACTATGGTTTTCAACTATTTGGGACAATAAAGGCTATTGAAACAGGGTCCAGTGAGCAATCTTAAGTCTAATTCTATAAAAAGGTTTTAGAAACTACTTTCTAAAACTTAAGTATCTAGTTAGTTTTGTACGTTCCCAATTCAATATTCAATTAAACATCAACTATCATCATTATTAGTGAGTAGTCCTTTAGCTGGGGTATAACATTTAGAATTTGGATGCTTAATAAGGTTAGTTCTATTCTTTTAAATTGGTAAATCGTCACCTTTCAAAATAAATTATCATATTGTTAAATATAAAAGGTTAATATAAGGCCTTTTGGGTATTTTGGCTTATGTAAAAGAGTCATTAAAGGTTTAATGTAAGATCCACATAAAAGGGATCATTTAGCATAATACAAGCACTTTCTCATCTCCTGACACTCAATGGAAGATTTGTATAGACTATAGAGAATTGAATAGGCACAACATTAAGGATAAGTTTCCTACCTTTATCATTGAAGATTTGTTAGATAAGTTTTATGGGGCAATATGGTTTCTTTAAATATAATATAGATCATGGTACTATTAAATAATAATCTACCTTCTTAATATCCTTAAAATAACTTTTATAACCTATAAGAGTCAAGATGAATTCTTTGCGTGCCCTTTGGCCTTACAAGTGTATCCTCAACATTCTAAAGCTTGATGATTGATAAGTTTAGGCTATATTTGAAGAAAGTTGTATTTATTCTTATTGTAATATTGTAGTATAGAGTTAGTCATTTAATGTGATATTATATTATAGAGTCACTCATTTAATGATCATGTGATGCATTTCATAATTGCCTTGGATATTTTGTAGCAACAATAATTTTTATCCAAAAGGAAATAATTACATTTTTGGTGCCACTTAAATTGAATAGCTTAGATGTATAATTTATAAAGTTAGGTTCTTTACTAATCCTTAAAAAACAGAGTAAATATCTAATTAACACACTCCTAACATTGTGAAGAAATTGAAAGGCTTATTGGGAAATGGGTACTATATAAGGGTCATTAAGCACTTTACCATTATGGGTAAGCTTGTGAATGACTAATTGAAGAAACAAAATTTTAAGTGGGTTATTAATAGGATTAGAAACTTGTTTTGACCACATCACTAGTCTTAGTACTTTTTTATCACTTCACTAGTCCATGTATTGACTTATCAGTGAATTAATCTGTAACCATCACTAGTATAAAATTTAGTGTCAAAATTTAATTTGATTTTTCTCAGCCTTAGTACTTTGCTTCAACTTCTACCTCAAGTAGATCCAAAAGGCTTGTTTATATAACCCATGTTTTCAAGAAAGGGGTACATTAAGATAAAAAGGTTTTTACTTCTGAAATTATATAGTAACATTCAAGAAAAGAGCTTACCATTGACCAGTATTGAAAGAAAATATCTTGCCTAAGAGACCATTTGATATAAAAATAACTCAAAACATTGAAAATATAAACATAAAGAGAAACTCATTAGTATTCCAAAATTAAATTTTTTGCCTTTACTTATTTTATAAATAAAGGATTAAAATGGAATAGGTTTTACATTAACTTTTCTACAAATTCAAAGAAATAGAAAGAAAGTGGAGAGACGGGAAAAGAGAAAGTGATTGAGAGGAGTTTAGATTTGTTGAAAAAAGTATAAACTTTTTAATGTATATAGTTGAATCTATATACAAGTGTACAAAATCAAGTAAGTTATTAAAACAGAGTAAATATAAGTTATTAAAATAGAGTAAATATAAAGAATCAATCCCATAAGAACTATATTATTAAACTTATTAATCATATCAAAACAATAAAATCAAATTAAATAAAGCTTTAAAGAAAATAATTAAATTATGAAACTAACTAATTGAAGATATTAAATATTTAAAGAAGAAATCAAGATAAGAAAATGTTAAAGCTTCGGGGTTCACTTATATATAATTTCAATTATCATACAAGATCAGTTACCAAAGCTAAAATAACTAACACAGTATTTCTATGCGATCTCTCAAGGAAGAATGTTTGTTTAATTATATAACTACCATCTCTTAGTGTGCAACTCAACCTAATCAAACTTATTAAACATAGTTAATCTATTTGTATTAAAATATATTAAGATACATTTATTTTTTAAGAATAAAATGTTTATCTTCATAGTGCATAGATATTACTTTACCCTTTAATCCTTCATATAATGTCTAAGATTAAATCTATGTTGGTTAGAAATAAACTCAATAATTGAGAACAAAGAGAACAAATTTAATCAATAAATAATCAAATCATATATTAATAACTGAAATATAGATTACATGTCATATAGCTAATACTAATTATGGTTTCTAGCCACGAAATATAATAAAAAATAAACAAATCAATAAAAGGAAAAAAAAATAGAAGAGTTGTCACGGTCTGTAACACCTCACTACCATAGAGTACGTACCAGAACACCCTAAGGACATTCCAGTACATACCCTATAATGATGACGTGTTAGAGCACTCACAACACTCATTCAATCCTGGCATCATCATTCTTTATTCTCGTATAAGACATCATAAAGAAAGACACAATATTTTAAAACCAAATTTCTCCTTTCATTTCACAAAAACCAAATTTATAAGGCAGCTTTCAATATCCATACTAGTACATCGAAAGTTTCCAATAATATAAAAGTACTACAATATCAAGCCTAATACAAAAATACGCTACATGGAAGAGGAAATTACACAAAAGTCTATCTAATCTTTCCAATCCCCGTTGATCAACCTTTGAGTCATTTCTTCTTCTTCCTAAAAATACAAGACTATACTTCTTGTAGCATCTCTTAATAGCTAAAATCCACTCTTGGCCCTAAAATGTCAACCTGCAAATTTGGGTGAGTTTTGCAAACTCAATAAGGTAACCATCATTAATGGTTTACTCAATTTATGCAACACATCACACATATAACATATAATTGATATCCTTGCATTTTGCATGAATTATCACATATCACATTTTTCATTCAAAGGTAAGACAACTTTGCATTTCAAACAATCGAACATACTTATTCAAAATGTATATGAAATACTCATGTGACTCTTTTCTAATTGTTACATTGTTGTGACCGAGTGCTTACCGTATCCATTGTGGATACCAGGCTTATTTATACCACCCCTTATCTGTTGGGGATATAGGGCTCATTTACATAGTGAGCCTTTGACTCTTATTCACATTTAGAGTTTTAAGCTCATTTTCAGTGGCTACTCAGGTCACAACTCTCAGTATTTGATCATGTATTCATGTATGGAATGCACCTCTCATAATCAATCAATCATATCAAGAAAGATTTAGTTCGCCACATTCACATATAAGTAGCACTTTAATATCACATTCATGCATCAAGTCTCAGACCTTCATTTTCAAACATCAATATATTCAAATCACATTCATATCATCATTTAAAATATATTCTAAAGCAAACAATTAATTGCGTGAAACCATCTAGGTTACTCACAGTTTGCTCGAGGTAGCTTATTGCTTCAAAGGTTTGGCAATGTTTGGATAAGCTCGATCTAGTCGCTCCTTTACATCATACAATACATACATTTTCACACATTACTACTTTTCACAATTATAAGTACTCATTTATGCATATATGTATAAATGGATTATGTACAATACATTCTCAATGACAATCCCGGGTATATTTCCACTGTTCACATTTCATTATCATTTAATAACATCTTTCAATCAATCTTTAATACCCAATGCACTTTATTCACTTTCCTTACTGCATTCATCATTAGCTAGGTTCACTTAAGAACTCATTTAAGCCTAAAATATCTCATATGGAAGCACCCTAGCATTGGATGGTTCAATAAAACTCAAAAGGCCACTCTTTTTCTCTTTAGTTCTAGCCACGATCGTGGTGTCCCTACCACGATAGTCATAGAAACTTTTGGCCCCTAGAAAAGATTGTGTAGAAAAGGTCACGATCACGATAGAAACTTTTTGTGTTAGGTCACGATCATGTTGTAAAGGCCACGATCATGCCCTACATTATTCTTCCTTCATTCACATGAATTAAACACTTATTTACCCTCATTTCCATTCCAAGTTTTTCCAAAATTCTTTGTCACAAACATAACATCATTTCATACTAATTCAATTACCAATTTGATTTCATTCCCTTATCAATTTCTAATCAATTGATGAAACATCTTGAACTCCTTATACCATTCATGAAATCCATAACTTCACATTTATAGCATTAAGCAAGATATTCACTAGGTAAGTCCTCTTTTAAGCCACAAATTAAATCCAAAAATATCGTCATTACATACATTATTCTGAATAGGTTTGAACCTAACATAATCACAACATTTCATTGAAAATTCACTGCCCAAAATTGTGTCATCTCTGGCCGCAATCATGACAGACTTTTTCCCACTTATTCTGCAGTTTTTCTAGTTTTCTCAAGACAACTTTTTAGGTCAATTTTGTACGACCTTTTTGACCTATCAAACAAAGTGTTTAGGTAACAGTTTCTTCTAATAAAATGTTCCTCTATGTCTTAAGTTTCTAATGACCTGAAATTAGTTAATTTTAGTTATGTAACTTGAAAGTTATAAGCAAAATACTATAAATTATTTTCATACCTCGTCAATTCACAGTTTTCAAAGTCAACTTACAGTTCAAGTCCCTAAGTGACAGAATTCAAATTCGCATCCTTCATGAAAATTGTAGCCATATGTTTCTAGTTTACTAAAATCAAGAATCATTTCATTTAGATAACTACAGAACAAGTTATGCATAAAACACAGCAGCATAATCGGTGAACATGTTACTACTACATTTTCTAACACTCATCTTCCAGTTTTCCAGATTTTACACCTAACATAACTTGTACAAGGATCAATTTTCCTACTTCATTACTCTTCATTCTTAACTCCATTTTAACTCAATATACTTCATAAACAAATTAAAAATCCATAATTGATAAAAAACACCAAAACATGACATATTTTTATACAATCCCAATTCTAATTCTCATTTTTATTTCACTTCTATATATATCATCTAAATTCAAGACATCATTATATAAGCTTTTTCTTAACACTCACATTTTATCATTCCTCATAACACAAAAAAATATATGATTCCATTTATCTCTTCATTCCCACACATCACCAAATTCAAAGATCCTATAATTTGATATCATAATTGATTCATTTATCTCACAATTTATGAATACATTAACTCATTACAATTTTAAAGCACATATTCTCATTATTAACATCTAAACCCATATTAAAACACATATATAAGAACTCATGATATTCAATCTCAATTTATTCATCATAAATGCTTTATTAAACACCAACCTATAAAGATTAAAACCCAACTTACTTGATTTAGCTCCAAATCCTTCAAACTCTTCAAGGCACACTTAACCCTAGCTTTTCACACAACTCACGTAGATTATCCTTCAAAGGTTGAAGGTTAGGTCTTTAATGGAAAGAATGAAAGAGAGAATGAAATGATGGTAGTATGGAAGGGTGAAAGCAAGGCTCACATGGATGGTGGTGAATATGTGTCATGGAAGATGAAGAAAAATCAAGAGAAGAGATAGAGAAGGAAGTTACGAAATGAAGAAGAGGAGCAAGGAACAAGACCATTTCATGGTCTTTCAATTAATTAAGACCATCATAGGGATAAGGACATGGTTTGGAAAGTGACACGTCACTTGGCACATGTCCTATCTCTATTGGTTTGGATTAAACACTTTCATTAATTAGTCCAATCAACTCCAATTTCTAGGCCAATTGTCTCCAAATTTCAATGACATAAGTCATTAAATCCCAAAGTCTTAGATAAAAATTTCCATTGTCATTTGACATTAATTTCTACCTCTAATTATGAATTTAATTTCTACCGCTAATTATCAATTGTCTTGCCACTTGACATTTTTCCTAGTCTAAAAAAATACCCCAATTTCTAGAAAATTTTCTAAATTTCACCAAAATTTCAAATTCAACATTTATAAACTCAAAATCAATTTTCAAGTCATAAAAACCACTATTCATATCAAAATCACATTTATGAACAATTATACCTAGAATATCTCAATGAATTCATGCACAGTTATTTTAATGTGCAAAAAATTCAATATTTACGTGTATGTATATGCCTTATTATGCATAAGCTTGTAATGTACTTTCTAATTTCTCAATAATCTCTCTTATATTCTATTCTGGCCTCAACATGGGTAACATGTTGTCAGTGTCCTCTAATCTTACTCCAAATCCATCTTTTATGTGAAGAAATCTTAAAATTAATAACTAAGTGTCAGAGTAGGTTGTGATTAGCCTCTAAAGTCTCCTAAAAAGAACCTATAAGGGCTTTTACAAGTTAGGGTTACATAAAAGAGTTTTAAGGTTATTAAACTTGTAATTTTACGCATCCTTGGAGTACTTGTTATAAGAACCAGCACCTATTGATTTTGTTTTGGAAATTTTTAGGTGCAAGATGATGAATTCAACAATAGACCACTTCATTTTTAACACTAGTTTTTTTAGAATTAAAAAATATAACTAACAAGAGTCAAATATAGATTTTGTTGTTGATTGCAAAATAGTCTACTAGTTTTACGCTCAAACTGCAAGTATACAGGTCGTGGCTTGTAGTAATAAGTAGATATCAATCCCACAAGGATTGATGCTTAGATACCACATAATCCAGAGTGATCTTTTTTTAAGAACCAAATTTTAATGGGAACAAACTAAAGAATAAAATTAAAATTAAACGACTAGTAATGAACAATTGATAACACCAAAATGCAAAAAAATGGAATTCAAGATTTTAACAACTAGAGATCACTTTTTCCCAATCTTGTCTCCCTCCTATTTCATTGATTGACTTATGTCTCACTTAAGATGTCCAAATGTACTAACTAGCCTTTCTTAAGGTGTAATTAATTTTCCCTAACCAAATTAAATGAGGACGATTAAGCAATCTCTCAATCCACCAAATCACTTTACCAATTTAACTAGTTATTAAGTTATGCTATGGGTGATCAATTAAATTAGTCGAGATCTCTCTTCTAACTAATTAATTAAGTTAATGAATGTAGGTCTATAGAATTCCAACTCTCATTGTACAATCCTGCATAGATTACCCAACTCAATCTCTCAATCTATTGCAAGATATAAATATATATTCAACATTCATAAAAGATATCTGTCATTAAAATCAATAAAATAATTAATAAGATAGTTCAAAAGCAATCTCTAAAAATAAATCAACCACTCATAGTGTCTATAACATCCCCAACGATCAAATAATCCATCATACAAGAACTAAAAGAGAAAACAAAGCTTGGAAACTAAATAAAGAGAACTCCTCCTCTTCTTTGCCTAAATTTAGAAATTCCTATGTCGGTATGCTCTTTTCCCAACTGTGAATGATAAACCTTAAATCTCCCCCTCTCTCAAGACTCTAAACCTATGTTTTTCACCCCAAAAGGTTATTCTACATTAAGCTGTCAAGCCCTCCTTCATTTATAGGGGTTTATTATCTTATATAGTTCAAAAAACCTAAAAATTAAGTGAACCTCACATATATCCTCAGGTTAGATATCCCACGTTTGTGGGAATTGGTATATTTCTCACAATCGTGCGAATTGCCATATTTCCCATGATCGTGGGTTCTTGCATCATAATGCTTCCTCTTCTCTTCTCCTCTTTTGGTCTTTAGCTAAGTAGCAAAGCTACTCAACCTTTACTCCTACATCAAAATAATCAATTCTTACCTTAAATTAACATAAAACATAAAAAGAACAATAATGAAGATCAAACTAAATGAAAACATACAAAATGAATTTTAAAACACAATAATAATAACCTATTATGCAAGAAACATATGCCAAATACTTAGAAAAACACATACTCATGGACAACTATTAACTTCCCCACACTTAAATCTTTTTTTGTCCTCAAACAAAATAAACACAACCAATCAATTCCATCACTTCATTTTCACAAAGATCAAAGCATGCAATCCCTCAAATTTTAACCAACTCAAATATCAAGTCACTACATATATCATGACTACTTTTCATTAGTGTAGATAAGCAAACTCAATATATGACACCGTCACTCGAAGATAAGTATAGATATAAAATGAATCTTCCTCATAGTTTCAGCCATTTCTCTCATGTGTTTGATGATTAGTGTTTCATTCAAGCTCCCTATAGGAAACTACACTACCATTGACTTCCTAATACATCAATTCTCCTCCACAATGACTGCATACATAAATAGATCAAAAGGACTTTCTTAGGTTTATAATGTGGTAAAGGTTAAGGTGGGTAAAAAGTGGATAAAAGGGATAACAATATATAATTCTGAGATACACAAGTTTAAAGATATATAACAACTACTTTCCGTCACTCAACATGGTTCATTCTCTACTCAAATGACCTAATATGAGTTCAAGCATGCATTCAATATCATTCCAACTAGTACAATAGAATCTCATGGCAAAACAAATCAAAATGATTCAAGTGCGGTTCTATTGCTCAACACAAAACAACATAATATGCCTAAAACATGGATCCTATTTAACAAAATGAAAACAGTGACCAAAATAATGCAATGGACAAAGCAAGTGTACCTCCCTATGGTTAATTAACACATTGTCCTCTATATGACAAGGGAACCATAAGATAAGGTAAAATGACATCAAACCAAACAACTGACATCAAAATAAAAAAAAGACATTAAGCCAAATGAATGACATCAAACTAAACAAAAGAAATAAAATAATGTAAAAAGTTTAGGGTAAGAAGGCTCATAGAGATTATGGTGGCGAAGGTGTTTGTGAAGAAACTTCAAAATTATTCCTCTAAAAGAATTTGAGGAATTTCTTCTTCATATAATGTTGCTCCTTGAGCACTTGTCTCATCTGGGTGCTGAGCTTGTTAATTTGTAATGTCATTTGCTGATGATTAGAGGCCATCTGGTCGAGGATTTACTGAAATCTTTCAACCTGCAATTGTGCAGTTGATTCCTCTTCCACTACTTCTTCTTGTAGCTCCAGGGCACTTGAGATGTGAATGGGAGGGAAATGGTTGAATCCTTGCCCTTTCTGTTCTTAATGGTTGTGTGCATCTGAGGATTTGTTGAGCTCCAAAATTTTAGAGCATCTCAAATAAGGAACATCAAAAGCATCATATCTAACCGTATGCGCATCATCGACATCAAGTTGTAAAACAAAGCCGAAGCATTAACATGTATGACAAGCCAAAATAATTGCCTTTCTTATTAACATAACTCACAATCAATCGAAAAATCTGATAAGAAGTATTTATTTTGATTTCCAAGCACGAAAGGAATAAAAGTTCTTTAATCGAGTGCTTATTACTTTCAATTTCATTGAAAATCATTAAGCACTTAAATTTATGAAGATGTAAATACTTGGCACCACGAATTAAAGTATTTGGTCAATTCTTGGAGTCAAAATAAGTTTCACTCATTAGAATTTTCCATTAGTCATCTACATAAAAGTCATTGTCATCATATGTTTGATAAATCAAAAGTTCATGAATGACATTATATCAAGTTTATAAACATCATAACCTATCCTAAACTAGAATACATCCATTTTAGGATTGTAGCACACATTGGTGAAAAATTCGATAATCAGCACAGGATAAATCGACACATCATAGTGAATTAACCTACTCTAACCAATATTCGCAGCTAATCTTTCAATTTTTCACCTTAATCTTAGATTTTCTAGTAGTTCAAAATCAAAATATCTAGGAGGCATTAAGTCTCTATCTTTAAAGCCCAGAATCGTATACCTTCATCTTTCGAATTAATAAGAAATGGGGCGCGAAAAGTGGCCACCATATCGGGTTTACCTTTGCCAGAGACTTGAAGGCACAATTCATCAGTTAGTTTCTGAGCTGCCATCTTTTTTGGAGCCATTGGTAGATGAAAATCTGCAAAAATAAGGAAAAGAGGGATGAGCTCTTTTTCTAGAAAGAAAGAAAACAAATCTTACCAAATCTTTTGATTCTTGAGTGATTAATGTGAAATATGTGTAAAGGATTGAAAGATTAATGGAAGAAATAAAGAAAATACCAATAGTTTAGTGTAAGATGAAGTATGGGAGAGACTGGGAGAGTAGGTTTTGTGGGTTTAGAGAGAGAGGTTTGAAAAATTTTAAAAATGAAGAAAGAAGAAGAAAAAAGGGAAATTTAAAATTTTACTTGGATGGGACTTCCTACGATCATGGGAATCACTGTCATTTCGACGATCGTGGTTAACTCTCCATAAACTTTCTAGTCCTACAATCGTGGGAATCACCCTCTTTTCTATGATCATGGGTTAAGGCTCTAGAAACTTTCTAGAGAACCTTCCCATAGTCATGAGAAACTTACCAATTCCTACAGTTGTGGGTTGCTCTAATTGTTCCACTTCTAAACCCTTTTCTAAGCCTAGCATGCATTTTGAAAAATCCTGCAATCTATAAAAACACCAAAATAATCTAACCAACAAGAAATTTGAAGAAAAAACCAAGTTAAAATTCAAACAAAATCTAAATAAACATCAACCAAACTCAAATCAAACATAATCACAACCAAATAAATCAAACAAACAAGTAAACAAAAAACAATCAAAAGAAAATAAATCCTGCTAAATTAAGGTCATTAGCTTGACCATACCATATGCATTTATGAAAAGGAGGAAGAAAGGAAAGAGATGATATCCCTTTCTTGTGAATATGTCCCTCGACAATATGGCCTGCATCTATGTCCATTGACCTTGAATGCTTCACCCTTATCATTTTCTAGTTCCAAAACTCTATGGGGAAACACTTGAAGGATGGAATATCATTTTCTAGTTCCAAAGCTCCATGGAGAAACATTTGAAGGATCTTGAAGGGTCCACTCTATCTTGACTTGAGCTTTATAGGAAATAAACAAAGTCATGAATTAAGCAGAAGCACTAATTCTCCACTCTTAAATTCCTTCTTCTTTATATGACCATCACACCACTTTTTAGCCCTTTATTTGTATGGCTTGGGATTTTCATAAGCATCATATCTTAACTTTTCCAACTCATCAAGTTGTAACAATCTCTTTTCTCCTACTAGATTCCAATCCATGTTCAATTTCCTGATTGCCCAATAGGCTCTATGCTCCAACTCCAATGGTAAATGGCAAGCCTTTCCATACACAAGTCGATATAGTGTTGTGCCTGTGGGAGTTTTCAAACCTATCCTATAAGCCCACAATGCATCATCCAGCTTCAAAGCCTAATCTTTCCTTAAAATGCTCACTGCCTTCTCTAAAATCTTTTTTAGCTCTCTATTCACCACCTCCACTTGACCACTAGTTTTGGGGTGGTAAGGAGTAGCCAGTCTATGATGAACATTATATCTTCTCATAAGAGCCTTAAATGGTTTATTGCAAAAATGACTCCCCCCATCACCTATAATCAGTCTTGGAACCCCAAATCTAGTGAAAACTTTCTTCATGAACTTTTGTACCACCTTACCGTTATTATTAGTTAGAGTATCTACCGCCTTAACCCATATGGACTTATAATCAACCCCAACCTATATATAATTGTTACCTGATGAGGATGGGAATAGTCCTGTGAAGTCTAAACCCCACATATCAAATATCTCTACCTCTATTATGTTCGAAAACAACATCTCATCCCTTTTCAATATGCTGCCCATTCTTTGACATTTATCACACTTCATCATAAAATGTCAAGCATCCCTGAACAAGGTTATCCAATAGAATCCACACTTCAAGATCTGAGCAGTCATCTTGTTAGCTCCATAATGCCCTGTATAAGGTGATCTATAACATTGTGTTAAAATTTCGGGTATTTCATTTTCAGAGACACACATGCAAAACACACTATCAGCACATATCTTATAAAGTATAGGTTCATCCCAAATATAGCGTGAACACTGAAATAAAAACCACTTCCTTTGTTGACATGCAAAATTGGAAGGAAGAATACCACCTGAGAGTTAGTTTGCAATATTTGCAAATGAAGGACAAAAAGGAATATCTACCACCATTATGGCCTCACCAAGGAAGCTCTCCTTGATTTTCACTTCTTTTTTATAGTGTCCCCCTTCAAGATTTGATAAATGATATACTACGACATTTTTTTCTCCCTTCTTATCTTCAATCTCAATGTTGCACTTTTAGAGTAGCAGCACCAATCGGATGAGCCTAGTCTTAGCATCCTTTTTAGAAAAGAGGTAATGTAATGCTACATGATCTGTAAAAGCAATAACTTGTGACCCTAAAAGTTAAAAACGAAATTTCTCACAAGTAAATACGACCACAAGAAATCCCTTCTCAATAGTTGTGTAATTTAGATGTGCTCCTGTCAAAGTCTTGCTTGTGTAATAGCCACTGGCCAAGTACACAACCAATAACATTGTAACTTGCATCACACATAATCTTAAAGGGAAGAGACCAATTTGGTTACGTCAGAAATGTTACTGTTGTCAGTGCATTGTTCAACCTATTAAAAGAATTCAACCAGTCATCATCAAAAATAAAAGGCAAATCTTTGACTAATAAAGGAGTCAGGGGTCTAGCAATAAGGGAAAAATCCTTGATGAACTATCTGTAGAACCCTGCATGACCTAAAAAGCTTGGATACCCTTTATCTTTATGGGAGGTGGTAGCTTTTCAATCACTTTTATCTTAGCGCAATCTACTTCAATCCCCTACATGAAATCTTATGACCTAATACAATTCCCTCTTGGACCATGAAATGACAATTCTTCTAGTTTAAGACTAGATGAGACTCCTCACATCTTTGAAGCACTCTGTCTAAATTAAGCAAAAAATGATCAATAGAATCTCCAAAGATAGAGAAGTCATTCATAAATACCTCCATAAAGTTTTCATTTATTTTTGCAAATATGGCCATCATGCACCTTTGGAATATGGCAGGTGCATTACATAAACCAAAAGGCATCCTCTGATAAGCAAAAGTTCTACGAGGACATGTGAACATGGTCTTCTCTTAGTCTTCTAGGTATATAAACACTTGATTATTCCCTGAATATCCATCAAGAAAACAATAAAAAACATGACCAACTACCCTCTTAATCATTTGGCCCACAAAAGGTAAAAGGAAATGATATTTCTTGGTGGCCAAATTTAGATTTCTATAGTCAATACACACTCGCCACCCTGTGATGGTTGTAGTTGAAATCTTTTCACTTTTTTCGTTTTCTATAACTAGAAGTAAATCACTTGTTAATATAGAAATCACGTATACTATGTAAAATACACAAAAAGGAAGGTTGAATTATGTTAAATTGTCTAAGATAGTAATCTTTAAAATCTTCTTCATTTTCTTGAAAAATTCAGACGATTACAAAACAACGCGCTTAATTTGTTTAAGTAAAGCAAGCTGAAATAATATCTATTTTTTAAAAAACAAGAAATTCAAGAGATAAGGGTTAGAGAATATGACATCGCGATTTATACTGGTTCACCCTTATCCTATCGTCTATGTCCAGTTCTCAGAGTTTATCTGAGATTTAACTATCTCATGCAACTTTACAAGTATTATTTCTACTCTTCCAGAGCCTCTTCAGGTCTCTTTCACAAAGTATTCTTTATCAGCTATCTTAGCCTCTTCAAGCTTAAGCCTTCCCTTCATTTGAAAAGATATTGTTTGAGCTTTCTGCACTTACGTTATAGGTGTTCTTGATCTCTTTTCTTCCTTCTTTTCAGTCAGTATATTTTTACAATATACTCACTTGATCACAGAATTATTATTTTTGTAAGTAAAGTAAGAGTAAGTAAAAGTCATTTTGTCTACGACTACAATTAGTATTTATAGTCTAATTCTTTAAAGGTCTTCTTCAGAAAACTACTTATAGAATCTTCAAAGATTTGTTATTAGTTAAGTCCTGTAACTAACTCTAATTAACTAACTGACGTTTTAGATTATTCTTCAATTATATTGTCTTGACTTAATTTGTATGCTTCGTCTGGTGTCTTCGCTTCGTCTGGTGTCTTTACTTCATCTTATGTTTTCGAGTCGCATATATCTTCGTCTTAGTCTTTTGACTTCACTTCGTCTGGTCCGTCTTAGACTTCATCTTAGTTAGCTCTTGACTATCATCTTGATTTGATGATTTGTGCTACTTACATTTATCTAGTCACTTAATAAACTCATCAAAACAGTTTACACACTTCTTTTATTATCATTATTTGACTTTCATCAAAATCACTAGAAGAAGTGAAGTCTTCTTGAGTTAACAATCTCCCCCTTTTTATGATAACAAATAATCATAATATTAGAAGATAAAAAAAATATTCAGATGAATAATATTCAGACAAATAATGTGTTTAGTCAAATGAATAATGTAAGATATACAATGTGTATATTTAATAAAAATTTTCTAATACTAATTCTCCTCTCCTTTTTACTATTCTCCCCTATTTTTTATTAATCAAAAAAATATCATTTTAGACGCTTCAAAATTTCAGAGAACATATGTTGAGTATCAGTGCGGATCGTCTTAAGGTCTTCTTCTATAGAAACGCTACATCCTCATGAAGATTACCCACTAAGTCACTTAGTTCATCAACTGTAGTATCAATTTCTTCAATATGTTTAGCTCAGGCTTTTTAAACTTCCTTCTGCTTTTGACTAGCTTCAGTCCATTCGATGAAATTCTTCAAGAGCTCCAAATTAATGGTAGAATCTTGTAACTTTTCACTAATTGGATGAAGATCCTCAAAGACAAACGGTTTTCTAATTGAGTATTCTAATTTAATAATTTTGATGGAGGGTAATTAGAAAGGTTGTGTTTGGTGAGGGATGTCAAGATCATCAAGTTTGAGTAGTTTGAAAATTGGTTTCCCTAGAAGGTTTAGGATATTTTTAACTAAAGGAATGAAACCTAATGGTTTGAAATGAATAAGAAAATGCACAGAAGTTTCTAAATACAAATTGATACCTTCAATTGTAATACTTTTGTACCTTCCTTCTGATATTGTCCCCACTACCTTGAAACTTTCATCTGTAGTAAATGCACCAAAGTTATTTCCTGATGCCGTTGATATGTGATGTGATATATAGATGCCTACAGGTTGAGCTGCATGACACACATCGTCTATATTCTTCATCGCCACGCAAATTTCTTCTTCTGTGAGATCATCTTATTGTTTCTCAGGAAATTTCTTCTTCTTTCCTTTGTCTTTGCTATCTACTAGTGTTAGATGTCTAGGTTGTACATCTGGTACAATCTTTATTATCCTTCTGCTTGTCACTGGATAGATTGTGTAAGGATTTTTTTGTCATCTTCAATGGATATTGTTCTTCCTTTTCATCTCACAGAATACCATATGATCTTCTTTCTTCAGGGCTTAGAAGATGTATTGTCTACTCATTTACTGTTAAAGGTTCAACTTGAACCTTAACTTTCTTTTTAGAAGGTTCTCTGATGATAACTGAACCTCTGTTACGATCAGGTATTAATTCTTCTATAACCTTCATCTTTAAAACTTCTTTCTTCATTGGTTGAGGGTGATTGTAAGTTACTTGCTACTTTCCAATAGTCTTTGTCTTTTGTTGAACATCAGACGATGAAACCTTCTTTTTTTGAATTGGATTCATCTTCTTTTGTTCTTCTACTGACTTGGAAGAGAGTTGTTGTTGAGTTCTTCTACTCAAATACTAACTTCCTTTTTATCTCTGTCTCTCCAGACGGTTGTTCTAATTGAGTATGAGGGATAGAGATAGTTGCTTTAGTAGGCTATTCTTATTGTTGTTGTTGTTCCTTTTCACTTTCAGAAACTTTACCAAGAATCAGAGTTTTTTGCTTCTTCTGTTCTTGTTGTCGTAAGGTCATCAATCTTGGTGGCCTTCTTTACTTCTCGGGTCTTTCTGATTAGAACGTCTCAGCCTTCCTCTTTAAAGACAATTTGTGAGTTCGTTGTTAAACCTTACTTTCCTTCCTTTTAGGAATCGTCTTGGCTTGTATTGGCATATAAGACGATTGTTCAACCTTTACCTTTACTGAGATTCTTCCTGATGATCGAGGTTTTGCTTATTTTATATGAAACATCTTCTTTCATGCGTCGTTTGATTGAAAGCTCCCCCTTAGCCAGTGATTTTGGTGTGAAATCTTTATCCGCTTCAACTTCAGTCTTGATCCCCATTTTGTGAATAGTAGAGGTATTGATAACACTCTTAATATTCAGCTTTACTCTATTTCCTCTATTAAGTAGGATTCCAAATTCTTTGAAGAATCTTATCAATAGCATACTGTAAGGTAAAGAACCACTCTTAAGATGATAATCCTCCCTAGTCTTTATCATGTAGTTCAAAATAAAGAACGGAAGATTAATAAATTAGTGTTTAAGTAGATGAAATAGACAATGTTCATTATTTAATTTCCCCAAATCCTTTGATCCTGCTCTTAGTAGAATACAGTGAAGAAGAAGTGAATGAAGGACCCTAGCCTTTGGAATCAGGTTTGAAGGCTTCTTGACTCCTGGATTACATGATCCATATAGTTGTCGATTGATATTGTCTTCATTTATGTGACTTTGAGCAATCCACTTTGTATTGTTGAATAGTTTTGCCCCTTCATTTGGACACTCAATAGCCTCCACAATGGAATCTTGTGTGACTATCATAGACAACCTATCTACCACTAATACCAAGGTGTTATCTATAACCTTTGCATTCTTCCAGAACTCATATACTTCATTTGGATACACTGGTTCTTAGATATTGAAGAAAATTTCCCATCCAGCTACTTAGATCTCAGGATCGATAACCATTCAATCATCCTTTAGAGAAGTGAAATCGATGAGTCTCCCATAGATAAGAGATTTCGACATTTTTCTAATCTGTAACGAATAAACACTAAACACATAAATGTATTTTGCTTAAAGAAGCAAGGTTAGTATGTAGAAGATATTGACAAAAAGATATGAAATGAAAATGAGAAAGATTTGATGTTGAGAACAGAGGATTAGGTCATCTTTGTTGAGAGCACTTTAAAGCAAGTTGGTGACTAAGAAAATTTTAGAATGTAGAGTGTTGCAGATTTTAGGATGATTTCTTTTTAAGAACACTCTTGAAAAGTTATCGTTTTTAATGTCTGTGACTGATCCACAAGTAATCATAAAATTGATATTACCAAGTGAAAGTTACCGTTACTATTCCTTATGAAAACTTACAACTTTTCTTCTTCATTAAGACGAATTGTTTGGATCATAGAGTTTCAGACGAATGGTCATTTAATATTACCATGTTCAGATTTCATCTGATTTCCTTGAATCTTCCTTCACTTAAGGGTTTAATGAAGATATTTGCCCATTGTTGATTCATCTCAACAAATTATAGATTAATGATCCCTCTCTGTATATAGTCTCTTATAAAATGATGTCTAACTTTAATCGAATTTGTTCTTCTTGGATAGAATAATCTTCTGATTGATACTTTATCGATAACATTTATGAACAACAGCCTGTAGCTGACATGTATTTAGCCTTTGCAATAGATAGAGCAATTGAACTTTGCCTCTTGCTTGAACGAGAAACTAGATTATGAACAAGAAAGTGATAACTTCCACTTGTACTCTTTCTATCAATCCTATCTCTAGCATAATCAACATCACAATATCTAATTAACCTAAAATCTTTACCTTTCTTATACATTAAGCAAAGATCAGTAGAACTTGCCAAGTATCTCAATATTCTTTTAACAGCAATATTATGAGATTCTTTAAGATCTGCTTGAAATCTTACACACAAACAAACACTAAACATTATATCAGGTCTACTTGCAGTTAGGTAAAGCAAAGAACTAATAATTCCTCTCAAAAGAGTTTGATCAATACTCTTACCAGCTTCATCCTTAGATAAGACGATTGAAGGGTGCATAGGAGTTGACATTGGTTTAACGTTTTCCATTTTATATTTGACTAAAAATTCTTTAATAAACTTTTTTTGATGAATAAAAATATTTTCTTCAGTTTGTCTAATATGTAAACCAAGAAAGAACTTTAATTCACCCATCATACTCATTTCAAATTCACTTTTCATAAGAATCTCAAAACTTGAACATAACTTTTTAGAAGTTGCACAAAAAATGATATCGTTTACATATATTTTCACAACAATAAAATCATTTTTAATACTTTTCTGAAATAAGGTTTTATCAACTTGACCTTTAACAAAGTCATTTTTAATAAAAAAAGAACTTAGATGATCATACCATACACGAGGGGCTTGTTTCAATCCATATAAAGCTTTATGAAGTTTATATAGATAAGTTGGTTTATTAATGTCTTCAAAACCAGGGGATTGTTTTACATAAACTTCTTCATCTATAAAACCATTCAAAAAAGTACTTTTTACATCCATTTGAAATAGTTTTATATCATGAAAAATAGCATATGCATGTAAGATCCTAATAGCTTTTTATCTAGCTATAGGAGTACATGTTTCATTATAGTCTATTCTTTTTTGTTGATAATAGCCTTGAGCTACTAATGTAGCTTTGTTACGAGTTACTTTTCCTAATTCATCTAGTTTATTTTTTAATACCCATCTAGTTCCTATAATAGATTTATTAGATGATTTAGTGACTAAACACCAAACTTTATTCCTAATAAGTTGATTTAACTCCTCCTGCGTAGCTAAAATCCAAGCTTCATCTTGAAGAGCTTCATCAATTTTCTTAGGTTCTAATTTAGAAACAAAAGCTACATTGTCCTCTCTCCTAAACTTGGATCTAGTTCTCACTCCTTCTGATGCCTCTCCTATAATCAGGTTTTCTAGTTGAGAAGATTTATATCTCCAGTCTTTTCTTAAGCTAATATTTTTAGAAATATCTACTACTTTATTAGATGGATCGTCTAATGGTGAATCGTCCAAGTTACTAACTAAGGGAGCAGATAGAGTTTCATCATCAGAATCATCTCTCTTATCTAGATGAGAATCATCATCAAACTTTACATGCATATATTCTTCAACAAATCTAAAAACAAGTTTATAAACTCTATAAGCTTTAAAACTACTAGAATAACCTATAAAAATTCTTGAATTGATCTTTGAATCGAATTTATCCAAATTTTATTTTGTATTCAAAATAGTGCGTTTGCAACCAAAAGGATGAAAGTAAGAAACATTTAGCTTTCTTTCCTTCCATAACTCATATGAAGTTTTATTTAAAATAGTTCACAGAAATATTCTATTTTGAATATAACAAGTTGTACTTATAGCTTCTACTTAGCAGTATTTAGGAAGATTCATTTTACATAGTATAATCCTTGCCATTTCCTGAATCGTTTTGTTTTTTCTTTCTACAACTCCATTTTATTGAGGAGTTCTAGGAGTAGAGAAATTATGGAAAATTCCATCTCTTCATAAAACATTTTGAATTTTTCATTTTCAAATTCTCCACTAGGATCACTCCTAATTCCGGCAATAGAAATTCCTTTTTCATTTTACAACTTTTTAGATAAAACTTTAAAGCATTTAAAAGATTCATCTTTATAAGATAAAAAAATATCTAACAAAATCTAGTAAAGTCATCAACAATTACAAGACCATTCTTCTTTCCACCAAGACTTACTGTTCTAGTTGGTCTAAGCAAATCTATATGAAACAGCTCTAGAGGTCTAGACGAAGTTACAATATTCTTAGACGAAAAAGATGTTTTGACTAGTTTTCCTTTCTGACAACTCTCACAAAAGAAATCTTTGATAAAATGTATCTTTGGTAAACCTCTTACCAAATCATGTCTAACTAATTTGGAAATATGTTTAAAGCTAACATGACCTAGCTTTTTGTGCCAATTCAGTTTTTCATCATCTTTTGATATTATACATGAAATATTTTGACTTTTCAAATCGTCTAAGTTAATTTTATAAAGATTGTTTCATCTCTTGGCAGAAAAGAACATGGACCCATCCTTGTTTTTAACTAAACAAGAATTTTGATTAAAGGATACTTCAAAACCAGAATCACATAATTGACTTATACTGATTAGATTATGCTTTAAACCATCAACTAGAAGAACATTATCAATAGATGAAAAGGAATCTTTACCAATTTTGCCGATCCTAATTATTTTGTCCTACTGGTTGTCTCCAAAAGTTATTGATCCTCCTTTCTTATGTTAAAGGTCTAGGAACATAGACATTCTGCCGATCATGTGTCACGAGCTGCCACTGTCTAAGTAACATTGGTGGTGGTTGCTTCTTCCAAACAAGGAGATCTACAGTATATATTATATCCTTCTTAGGCACCTATATTTTCTTGGGTTTTTTGGGGTTAGTCTTATAGTTATTCTTTGAATAATAATAAGAATAATATTTCTTTTTCTTTCTATTAGGAACAAAATTCCTATTATGAAGAACATTACTATTACGAATAGTATTTCTACCAAAAAAGCCTAAACCACTTTTATCATCTGGATGTCTATAACTTCCAATCATATCATTCATCCTTTTTGTACTTTCCGTAAATTTTGATAAATCTACTGAAAGAATATTAATCCTTTGTTTTAACTGATTAATCTCCTCATATCTATCTACAGTTACTTTTTTTCATATCATCTACTTATTTCTTAAGGTCGACATTTTCTTCTTCTAAGAGATTTGTGTTCTTAGAATTTTCAACAAATTTATTTTTCAATAATCTATATTGTTTTAGAATAGCATGTGATTTTTGTAACAATTTTAAATAGGCATGCTGAAGATCTTTAAAGTTAGAGATTACCTCATCATCACTTTCACCTTCAGCTACCAAGCATATATTTGCTTGTTCAAATGATTTTGAGTTGGATTCAGATTCAGAAGAATCCAGATCTTCCTATGCCGCCATTATGCTCTTTTTGTTTTCTTTTGAGCAAGGGACAATCAAACTTGTAATGTCCTAGTTTATTACACTCATAGCAAAAGATAGAGCTTTTCTCATTCTTCAAATTGTCATTGCTATTCTTTTTGAAAGGGAAAACTTTATTTCCCTTTGTTTTCTTTTTCCACATCCTTCTAATTTTTCTTAAAATGAAGGATAGTTCGTCTTCATCTTCACCTGAATCTTGATCAGATTCACTGGCATCATCATTTTTTACTTCTTCAATCTTTAATGCTTTTAAAGACGTACTTCTATTTTTCGGCATCTTCTGATTGTTCTGACCAACCTTCAATGCAATGGATTTATCTCTTCTAGGTTGATCTTTTGTATCAAGCTCTACCTCATGGATTTTTAGTGAACCAAGCAATTCGTTTAGCTTTAGCTTGCTTAAAACCTTGGCCTCTTTTATTACTATTACTTTGGATCTCAATCTCTTTGGAAGACTTCTGAGAATCGTTCTGGCATGATCTTGACTATCGTAGATTCTGCCCAGAGCTTTAAGTCCATTAATAATTGTCTGGAATCGTCCAAATATTTGATCTATAGACTCATCATCTTTCATCTTGAATAGCTCATACTGATGAACAAGAATATCAATCTTGGATTCTTTTACCTAGTTTGTGCCTTCATATGCAATGACTAATGTTTCCAACATTTCCTTTGTAGATTCTCGCATCCATGAACCTTATCATATTCACTTCTGCTTGGAGCACAACTTAAAAAGAACTTAGCCTTTGAGTTTAATTGAACGTGAGCTTTCTGATCAGCTGACCATTGGTCACAAGAGATGCTTTTCCCTTCGAAGTCTGTTGGAATATATGGACCCTTTTTAATGATATCCTAAAGATCAATATGTTTGGATTCTATGAAGAGCCGCATCCTGTCCTTCCAATAATGATAATCTTCACCATTGAATGTAGGAGGTCTTGAGACGGAGGCACCTTCAGCTATAAAAACATGTGTTTCAGCCATGGATCTTTGTCCTCACTTTGTAACAGTATTTCTTAGAAACATGTGCTCTAATACCAACTGAAGTAAATCACTTGTTAATATAAAAATAACATATAATATGTAAAATATACAAGAAGGGGGTTTGAATTGTGTTAAATCGTCTAAGATAGTAATCTTTAAAATCTTCTAGATTTTCTTTGAAATCTCAAATGATTACAAAACAATGCACTTAATTCTTTTAAGTAATGCAAGAGCGGAAATAGTATCTATTCTTCTAAGAATAAGAAATTAGAGATAAGGGTTAGAGAATATAACACCGCAATTTATACTGGTTCACCCTTAACCTTTGGGCTACGTGTAGTCCTCAAAGTTTATCTGAAATCTCTTGTAACTTTACAAGTATTATTTCTACTCCTCCAGACCCTCTTTAGGTCTCTTTCACAAAGCATTCTTTATCTACTATCTTAGCCTCTTCAGGCTCTAACCTTCCTTTCACTTGAAAAGGTATTGTTTGATTTTTCTACACTCACGTTATAGGTGTTCTTGATCTCTTTTCTTCCTTCTTTTCACTCAGGATATTTTTACAGTATATTCATTTGATCATAAAATTATTATTTTTGTAATAAAAGTAAAAGTAAGTAAAAGTTATTTTATCTATGACTACAACTGATATTTATAGTCTAATTCTCTAACGATCTTCTTAAGAAAACTGCATATAGAATCTTTAAATATCTGTTATTATTTGAGTCCTGTAACCAAATCCAACTAGCTAACTGACATTATAGATTATTCTTCAATTATATTGTCTTGATTTAATTTGTATACTTCATCTAGTTTTTTCGTTTCATCTTCTGTCTTCGTCTTTTTCTTGTGACTTCGCTTTGTTTGATCCATCGTAGACTTCGTCTAAATCAGATCTTGACTATCATCTTAATTTGATGATTTGTGCTACTTACATTTATCTGTGCACTTAATAAACTCATCAAAACAATTCAAACACTACTTTTATTATTATTATTTGACTTTCATCAAAATCAATAGAAGAAGTGAAGTCTTCTTGACTGAACATAACTGTCATGCCACAATTCTTTGACACACACTATTCTAGACTCACCCACTCACTATCTAAAATGGGGTAAATGATCCCCGCATCCAAAAGCTTCACTACCTCCTTCCTCATAACCTCTTGCATATTTGGATTTATCCTTCTATGTCATTCCCTTATAGTTTTAAATCCTTCTTCTGGGTTAATCTTATGTATCACTACACTGAGTCTAATCCCCCTAACATAAAAAATTTGCAACCTATAGCTCTCATCCTCTTCTTAATAGTCTTGACCACTTTCTCTTCTTGCTCATAATCTAATTTAACTTCCTCATATAAATCCTCCTTTTTCACAATCTCATCCCTATGCACTTGCTTAATTTCATCAACTTCCTCTTTAACCTCCTTCACACATTCATCCACAACATCAACTTTCATACAAACAATACCATCCATCTGTCACTTTAAAGATTTTTCCATATTAAATTCAACATAATCATCACCAATTCTCAATACAATTTTCCCTTCATGCATATCAACTAATGGCTTACTAGTATTCATAAAGGGCCTACCAAAATTAATGGGCATTTTCTATCAGCTTCAAAATCCAACACAATAAAATCAACAGGAATAATAAATTGGTCCACTTTTACCAATACATCTTCTACAACACTAAATGGTGCCTTTATGGACTGCTCCGCAAGTTGAATTAGCATAAATGTTGGCTTGACCTTTCTTAGTCCCAATTTCCTAAAAATAGACAAAGGCATCAAGTTAATACTTGCACATAAATCACATAAACATTTAGAGAATTCAAAAACACCAACAATACATGGAATAGTAAAACTCCCTGGATCTTATAGTTTTGATGGCATTTGGTTTCATATGATATAATTGCTTTTTTTTCGTCAAAGTTACCATCTGATTGTCCTCCCAAGTGCATTTTTTTGTAAGTATATCCTTAAGAAACTTCCTGTACTTGGGCATGCATTCCAAAGCTTCCTCCAATGACAAGTTAAGTTGTGGCTTCTTTAGTTTCTCCGAAACTTGGAAAACTGAGCATCCACCTGATGTTGTTTCACCCTTTGTGGATACGAAAGTTTAGGCTTATAGGGTGGTGGTGGTATATAAGGCCTTTCTTCTTCTTTCTCTACTTCTATCTCCTTTCCTTTTTCTTGGCTATCCTTTTGCACACTTGGATCCTCTGTTTGCTTGCCACTTCTAAGTATAATAGCCTTGACTTATTACTTTGGGTTGACCTCGGTATTGCATGGTTGACTACCTGCACTTCTAGAAGATAAAGTATTAGCAATTTGACCTAACTGAACCTCCAAGTTATAGATGGATGAAGCATGGTTCTTCACAATCTGATCAAACTTCACTTTCATCCTCCTTTAGATTTCCTCCTAGCTGGCAAACATCCTCTTCTGGTTCTCTTCTTGAGCTGCTAGTTTGAAACTAAAAATCTCCATAAAATTGTCCATTTTGCTCTCCATCAATCTAAGTCGATCTTGTTAAAATCCAGGAGGTCATTGTAATCTTGCTTTTCCACCTGTATTGTTAGTACTCTAAGAAAAATTCGAGTGGATTTTCCACCCTAGATTATAAGTATTATAGTAAGGGTTATTACCTCTTTGGAGTTGGCCCAGGTAATTTACCTGTTCTATACTACTAGCTCCCAATAAGAAACAATTAGTTGAGACATGGTTATTCTACCCAAATACCTTACACTGTACTTGCATCGCTTTTTCTATAGATGAAGATGCTCCTTGCATGTTGCTCCATTGCTTTATGAGGACTGTGATCAGTGCCTATAAAGTAGTAATAGAGTTAATCAAAATCATACATTTTTTGTCACTGTTTACTCCTCTCGTTATACCACATTCTTGATGTGTAACTATATAACATAATCTATTTGTTTGATGCTCAAAAACTGCAAATGTAAGGGTCGTGACTTATAGCTTAAAAGCAGATATCAATCCCACGGGGATTGATGCCTAGACACCACTAAATTTAGACAAAACTTTATTTAAGAAATGAAATTGTTTAATGCAAATATTCTAGAAAATTAAATTAAAATTAAAATACTAACACAAAGTAGTAGGTAGTACCGAAATTGTAGAAAATTGGAATTCAAGAATCTAAGGACTAGAGATTATTTTTTCCCTATTTTGTCTCCCTCTTATTTTATTAATTAAATTGTATCTCACCTTAGATTTCCTAATGTATTAACTACCCTCTCTAAGGCATAATTAATTATCCCTAATCGAATTAAAGGGAATCAAATGGATGATCTCTTAACCTACCCAATGACTCTACCGATTCAATTAGTTATTAAGCTATCCTATGGGTGATCAATTGAATTCACCAAGATCTCTATTCTGACTAATCAATTAATGTGATGATTATATGTCTATAGGTTGCCAACTCTCATTGTACAATCCTACATAATTAATCTTACTCACTCTCTCGATTTGTTGTAGGATAACAAATAAAATCGACAATCATCAAAGACAACTTCATTTAATTCAATAAAATAGAAGTTTAACATAATAGTTCAAAAGCAATCCCTAAAACTAAATCAGCCTAACATGGTCTCCATAACAATATCAACATTCAAATAATCCATCTTACAAAGATTCGAAGAAATAAAAACAAAAAAATTGAATAAAGGAAGCTTCTTCTCTTCTTTTCCAAAATCTGGAATTTTGGATGTTGATGTGCTATTTTCCCCACTCTTGATGATCATCCTTGAATCTTCACCTTCCTTAAGGCTCAAATCTTATGTTCTTCACTCAAAGATGGTGTTTCTACAAAAGGGTTTCATCCTTCTTTTAAGATGAAGGATTTATTTCTTTTAAGATGAAGGCTTAATTATACTTTTATAGTCCAAAAACCCTAAGTTTAATGAAGCCCTGCACAAGACCTCGGATTATAATTCCTATGATCATAGGAATTGCCATGATTCCCACAATTGTGGGAATTGACCACAGAAAACTTCCTCTTTTCTTTTCCTCTTTGATCTCTAGCTCAATCTCTAAGTTGCTCCATCTTCATTCCTATATAAGAATAGTCAATTCTTACCCTAATTTAACACCAAACACAAAAGAACAACAAAGGAAATCATACAAAATGAATCCTAAACTACAATAATGATCAACAATTATGTAGCAAAACACATGTCAATTACCCAAAAAAACATATACTAATGCACATCGATCAAACATGATACTATTGCTCGCCAATAAATCCAGAAGATCGTGAGCAACATCAATAGTCTTTCTCGTCAAAGAACCTCTAGCAGCTATATCTATAGTTTCTCTCATGCTCTGATTTACACCATTGTAGAACATATGTGACAAGAACTCCCTAGGAAGGTTGTGGTGGGGACAACTTCTCTACAATTCTTTAAATCTCTTCCAGGCTTCATAAAGAGATTCCCCATCACTCTACTAAAATTTGTGATGTCTTTTATAATCCTCGTTGTCTTGGTTAACAAAAAACATTTCACGAGGAATGCTTGGGCTAGCTGCTCCCAAGTAGTGATCTACCCTGAATGTAACGAAATATACCATGGCTTCGCTCAATCTTTTAAAGTGAAAGAGAACAGTCGCTACTTCACAGTATCATCAGATAACCCATTGAATTATAAAGTGTCGCAGATCTCTAAAAAATTTGCGATATGGGTGTTTGGATATTTGTTAGAAAACTTATAAAATTGTATACTATTTAGAAGCATATTGAGGATTGTCAGCTTGATCTCGAAATTGTTAGCTTGAATCGCTGGCCTCGTAACTCCTTGAGACTAAGTCCTGGCCTTATAAAATCTATCAGCATCCTCTCAGCTCCTCCTTGCTCTCCTCCTTCTGCCATATTTCTCTATGTAATATCTTGACACTCCACTCTTCTTAACTTTCTTTCTTGTCTTGTGATATCATATAACTCTTCTTCGCTAATTTCTATCGATCATCGCGTGCTCCTTTTGTTCATACACCTACAAATACACAAGGAAAAGTATCAAAAAAATCTTAAATCAATGTAATCTAAACTAAACAATATGCTACACAAATAATCCTTGGTAATGGTGCCAAAAACTTGTTGATTGTAAAACAATCTACTAGTTTTATGCTCAAAACTGCAAGTATATAGGTCGTAACTTGTAGTAATAAATAGATATCAATCCTACAAGGACCGATGCGTAGGCATCACTTAATCCAGATTAATCTTTATTTAAGAACCAAATTTTAAAGGGAATAAATTGGAAAATTAAATTAAAATTAAATGACTAGCAATGAACAATTGATAACACCAAAATGTAGAAAATTGGAATTCAAAATTTTAATAGCTAGAGCAATAATAATATCGATAAATTTAGTATGCATGCTAAATATTCTTTCATCATGCATGCTTTATTTGAAACAGTTTATATTGATGTGTTAAGATGTATACTTTGCTTTACTTAACTTGAATTAAGCCCTCATGTATGATTTCTAATGTATGCCATATGTCATAAGCCATTTTACCCATAGGCATTATATTCAATTCATTTCTTCCTAACGCCAAAAAAAAAAATGATGTGTATGGCTCTACCATTCACTAAGATTAATCTCTTATCTTCAGGTTCTCATTCTTCCTTTGATTTAGTTCATTTTCTTTATCAACAATGTTTTTTAGGAATAAGGGATCTTTTGATACTATTTCCTATAAATCAACACTTTCGACCATTAAAGTAAACTTCATCATAGTTTTCAAATAGAGGTAATCATTCCCACAAAATAAAGGTGCTCTACTAATGCTTTGTCCCTCTTAGATGAATGACGCGCTCCTAAATATGCCATTAAGATCCTTATTATATGATTTCATTAGAAATGCTAGCTTAATAGACCTATTCTGACACCAATTATTACTTCTTAATGGCACCTAAGAGGGGATGAATTAGGTGTTTATAACATTAAGCAATTTTCTAACTAAAGTACTCAAATAACAATAATCAATGTAAATAAGAATAAGGAAATTATTGAATATAAATTAATCAAAAAATTGAGCAATAATTTAAAAAGGATAGGAAAGAGAGAATGCAAACCAATTTATAATGGTTTGACAAAGAACCATTACTTACGTCCACTGTCAATACTCTTTTTCAAATTCCACCATAAATCTTCTTTGAAGAAGAAGAATAACCTTTGCACAATATTTCTTGATTAAAGGGAACTTTTCTTTTAATCTTATTATAAGGTAAAATGAACCTTACTCCCACTTAGAACACTCCCAAGTAAATATTCAACACCATAACAAAGGATTAAAACTAAAAAATACCTCACTTATTTACTTGACAACTCCAAAAAGACTTACTCATATAAATGTGAGACAATGATGCTTAAATGATTTCAAAAGCAATTTCAAATAGTTGTAAAAGACACCCTAATGCTTCTTAATGTTAAAATAATGATAAAAACTCAAATTTATGGTGTTTTTGGCCTTTTACTAGCTGTTGGAGCTAAGAACTAACCACTATAATTAACAGCTAAAGAGCTATATTGGTCAACCAATATGCATTAAAGGTACCAAATTCACTAGTCGTTAGGACAATAGACGATCATTCGACATATCAGCCAACCCATAGGATATATTGATCGACCAATACATCAACTTAAAGATAAATCAAATTAATGGTACATTAAATTTAATAAATTTGACCTAATATTGGTCAACGACTAGCCCATATAGTTCAATTAATGACCAAACAACATTATTTTAACTTAAATGCCCAAAATAAAAATTTTAATGCATTTATGATTCAAACACTCCCCAAAATTTTTCCTAAAGTTTTTTCTAGAGATCAAGAGGATTTTGTATTAAAAAAACCAAAAACTTCAATGCCTCTTAATGAATGAAAAGACTTATCTAAATATAATTTTCAAGTTAAATATAGTTTTATACTTTCTTAATAATTTAATAATACAATTTTATTTGTTTAGTAGTACTCTTGATAGAAAATATATTTCTATTTATCTAATTTACCTTGACCATATGGGTCTCTTAGAACTGAGTTATAGAGAAAAAAAGTTATAAATAAGAGTAAATTGGAAGATTATCCTAGATGGAAAAGTATTGATATATCATTTGGTGCATTGATCTTCAATGGTAGTAATGAGGAGAATCCTTTTAATAATGAGGAATTTATTGAAAATGGAAGTCACATCCAATATGATTTAAGTGGATGTACCATATTATGAAATTTCATGTGTTCCTTTTTTCTCTTTTCTTTTGATTTCACTTATATTTGATGTATATCTTAAATTTTAAATATGCAATATAAATATAGAACTTGTAAGAAAATTTAGTATATGTTTCACTTATACTTTAATGTGTTTGTTTAATATGTTGGCCTTACTCTTCTTAAAAATTTGTTTTATATTAATCACTATTTATTTTCATATAACTACCATATCCTATAATATACATTATGTTACTTTGAATTGTTAATAGACTTAAGTTTATATATTTCATTATGTTATATTATTTATTGCATTAATGTGGACAAAAATGAGTAGTTTCAGAATAATGGAAATATTGCTATAAAATATATAATAAAAGCATCGTTTTATAAAAAGGACTAAACTTTATTTATCGTTTTATAATCAGGACCAAACTTTATTTATCTAAAATTAGGAGACTATTTTATAATTTTAAAATAATATCAAAAAAATATCTAGTATTGGTTGGTATTGGCATTATATCATACCAAAACAAAAACTAGTACTAGCTCTGATACAATATTCATAACTTTACCACACACACAAAAAATCGCTACTAGAGGGGACACCTTTAGTCTTGCATTTGGAGTTAAAGCTTTGATTCCTATAAAGTTAAAATTAGTAAAGGTAAAACTGTAGAATCATCAATTCAATGATTACTAACTTCTCTTTAAACTCAACTTTGTTAAGAAACAGAAGGATGTCATAGACATTAAAAAAGAAGAAGCATACTAATAAAATATTAGGCAATTAAATTCCTACAAGATCAAATATCAAAATCCTTAAAGTGGGGACTTAGTCTTAAGACATTAATATTTATTAAATACGAAAGTCATATTTCTTAATAAATTCACTTTAGTTATCTGACTCAATAATTTAAAAAAACTTAATCTTAAAAGCCTCAAGTTAAGGATAAGTCATTTCAACTTTTTAGGAAAAATCATAATCAACATCTCAAGAGACATTAGGTACATGAGCAATTATAAACAAACAATATATTAATAATTTTAAAGATTTCACTAAGGCAAATAATCAACAAACTATTAGAATTGCAACCATCATACTTAAAATTTCAAAAAATTTTGTTAAGAAATTGGAACCAAATCCATATCTTTATTATTGTTAGTTTGAAATGCTCAAATTTTCATTAAGAAATTAGAGATGAAGTCCACATCTTTACGATTATCAAGTTTAAATTATCAAAAATGAATTCAGGGAAGTGGATTTAGACTTCACTTCCTTACATTCATTATGTTAAAGTCACCTAGATTGTGTTCAAACATTAGAGGTATAATTCGCATCCTTACATTCATGAGGCTTAAAATTCTTAAATTTGATTAAGGCATTAGAGTTACACACTATTTGCTTGTCAAATTAAATTTTGGAATTGAAGATAGACTTTGTTCAATTTAGAATAAGAGGGTAACCATATTCTTCACTAGCTGAGAAGTGTGAGGAAGAGAAGGATAAGAAGCTAAAGAAAATGGGGTGAAGGTAGTAAGGATGGTTAGTGTTAGGCATCTAAGTCCGAGATAGAGGAATCATGCAAGCATTGGTGAGCCTTGACCAATGTTCAACATACAGAATAATGGAACAAGGCAAAGACTTAAGAGGAGGCAAGGATAAAATAGGGTAATGTCAAGAGTTACATGCATTGGTGGAAATCTTTGATGAGATGAAAGATTTAGATGTGAGTCCAAAAGAAGGCTTGAGATAGACATCAAGTGGAAGGTTAGCCGAATCACATGCATAGTAGGAATATGCTAGAGTTCTAAGGTGACTTAGCAAGTAAATTAAGCATGGTGTGAGTTTTTGGAGAGTTTCAGACTTTGTACAAGCTGACTTAGCAAAGGCTGGGTTCTTTAAGGACAAAGGACTTAGTGCATGCTCAAATGAACGGACAATGGCTAATAAAGTTAACATAGGAAAGCATTAGATGAATCAGTGTGCTATTGGCTTAGACAACTCATCATCAACGAATAGAGATAGGGATATCTTGGATGATGTGGCAGATAAGATCACAGTAGATAAACATCAATTCTAAGAGATAAAGATCATATGGAAGGATCGTCTGAAGATAGAGGAGATCTTCATAGATATGGATAGATCATTCCTAGATAATGTAATTTTTTATCTTATTGTTTTGATGTAGCTTAATCTTATTAGGTAGAGTCCTAATTAGATGGATGTCATTTCACTGGTTAGTGTAACGTTATCTGATAAGGATAAGATAGGATAAGATTGTGATTTTAGTTAGTAAAGTTCTATTACGATTTTAACTTAGTCATTGGAGGTGCCTATAAATAACTCATTTGAGCCTTGCTCTTCTCAACAAGAAGGAGATGGGTGTGGGATACACTTAGAGATTGAGAGAGTATTCCTTTGTATACTTTAAGGAAAGTAATAAAGGTTAGTTTTTTAGTTGTATCTCTTTTTCTTATTTTTATTGTTTCCATGATTATTTAGTTCTTTCATATTTTGCTTACAAGAGTATGAGATTTAAACACTACAAGGGTTATAAGGGGTTCAAGAACAAGTGGGTTGGTTGACGATCATAGGACAAGGCTAAATCTTGCTTTAAAGGAGTTAAGTGAGATTGTCATGCAAAAGGGTTACCGCATCTTGTAAGACAAGTTCGTCCTTGAAGGAGAACCTTTGAAACAACTAGTATCAGACCTAAATATCGGGATGGCGGGAGGCAGTAATTTGAAAGAACGTGTCAACTGAGTGGAGGCATTCATTGTGAGTATCAATTCCTTAAGCGAAGGAGGAGGTAACTTTCTATAACAATCAATTTGAAATGTTGGAAGCGTGAATCCAACAGTTACAGCATCAAATAATAGAGTTGATGAAGGCACAAGAGGAGTCTAGGTTCAACATCGCAATCCTAAAGCATGCTGTTACAATGCAAGATATTCAATGAGCAAATAACTATTGAAGTTATGTAAATATAGAAAGCAAGTGTATTTACTTATAACTTAATTTTATTCCAATTACAGTTTTGTAATGAAAATATTTAGTATTAATAAAAATAAAGGGGTTTGGTTTTTATGAGCATTATATATCAAGTCATAAGGCACCGAGATTCTTTTTTAAGTAATATACATATACATAGAGATGTATAGGAAACATATATATTATAAGAATCTAAAATAATGGATTCACATTTGAATAATCAAATTAGTCACTTGATAATGGTTTAGACTGTAGTGTTGCGATTTATCTCCATGTAAGTAAAGGAGTTTAATTCAAGGGAATGATGAGTTTCATATCATGATAGTAGTTGACTATTGATAATGGCACTATTAAATGAATCTATAATAAAATATGTTTTAAGAATAAAGTGGATCGTTACTTTAATCTTAAAACATACAACTTGAGCATTCATTTATTATGGACCACAATCATGATGAGTGGTGAACTCATATGTGTTTCATTATAAATCTTGATATGATCGGAATGGATTTTTACAGAATATTAATCCAGTGTCTGCATGTTGGAATTATTAATTGAAACATATATCAGGGAACATTCACTCAAATAAAGAGTTTATAGTGATATCATCACTTCTGGATGTTTTATGGAAATTGGTGATTAAACGGGCAATAGTAGTTTGATGGACTAGCTACCCATCAAGTCTTAACACTAAGATTAGATCTTGTGTGTTAATCACTATATAGAGTAAAATGGGATATCTAGAAGGAAAAACCAATATAAGGGCAAAATGATAATTTTACCCTTTATTGTGCGAATGGCTATGATAAGGTTCATAATAGGGTTTGAAATTGGACATCTTATTTGAAATATCTGTTCTCATAATATTTAACAATTCAAGAGTTCAACTAATTGTCTTTAGTGGAATGACATTTAGTTAATAAGCTAGAATTAATTTTAATGAGATTAAATTAATTCTGGGCTAATTGGAGCTTGAATTATCTAAGTCCAATAAGATTCCCCACTTGGCTTCTAGTAGGGTTATCAAGTAAAGTAAGAAATAAAAATAGAGATTTTAAAGCCTATGATTGAATATTGAGCTTATACTAATTAGCTGTTAATTAGAAGCCCAATTGAACATTTAGAAATGGGTTAGGCTTTGGTTTAATTTGATTAATTAGATTAATTAAACCAAAACAAAGTTATTTAAGGTAAATGGAGGTAGAATTTTGTTTTTAATGGACTAACTGTGTAGCTGCACATTTAGTATTGATTTGCTATATTAAAGATGGTTTTAACATGTTTTATTATCATTAAATGGAGTATTGACATTATCATTAAATGGTTTAATGGTAGTCTTTTAATGATAGCATGTAACCTATTAGCATTCATTGGATTAAATAAGAAATAGGTGCATTATGATGGACCATCTTCCTTCTTTCATCACAAAACTGAAATTGATATGTCTCGTTTAGGTTAATTGTCTTTTCATATAGCCATCTTAAAGACAAATGAGAACATTCTCATTTATTGGCTTCTTTATAAATGATTAAAGAATGAAGTGATGAATTTGATGCAAATCTCGTTTTCGTTAAAACCGAAATTGAGAAGGTGTAAGAAGGTATTCTTGCATTTTTGACTCTCTATCTCCTATCTTGCATGGTATAAACGAAAATTGCAAGAGAAGTGTCTCAAATTTTTGCTTCTTTCTTCTAAGGAAAATTTCTCTTCAAGTTTTCTTCTCTTTTCCCATTAAAGGATCTTGTTAACTAAGTTGTCCAAGAAGAATAAGTGGTAGATCGAATTGGTCAAGGATACAATATCGAGAAGAGGATACAATAATGAGAAGTGGATATATCTCCTAGGAGATGATACATTGTCGAGGATAGGATAGCACAGCGAGGAGTTAAAGTTGTAGCGAAGGAGTCGGTAATATAATTTCTACCACCTTGTTCTTATGTTTACTATCCTTCTACCATATCATGTATAGCTATACATGCTGATTTGGTTATGTTGCTTCTACTGCAATTTTGATTTCTAAAATTTTTTGAAAGCTACCGTTTTATCCAAATCGTGCATCTTTTATTTTTCCGATCCAATAATAACACTTTAGGGAAGGTGTAAGAGCCATAAGTTTTCAAGGGCCAGAGGAGTTCTAAGAAGCTCAAAATTTTCTTGTAGTACTGGAGCATAATTTCACAACAACAAAGGTGACTGACTTGGAAAACTATCGGTCACAGCAATTTACTTGGTGAAGGATGCAAAATTGTGTTAGAGAACAAAAACCTCCAAAGACATCAATACAGGTAGTCCTCCCATCGACACTTAGAAGAAAATTAAGAAGCTAATGGATTAGTTCCTCCCCAACAAAGCTTCATGGCTAGCGATGTTGGGCCCGAGTCTTAGTAGTCAATTCATGGAAAAAATACACAAAGATTGGGTAACTTGAATGTTAAAAGAAGTCACAGTTGCGAGATCATATGAAAAAAATATAATATAAAATAAAATAAAATAAAAATTAACAATCGTGACTTAATAAGTCACAATTGTTCGGAGGATGAGAAGTCACGGTCGTGCTTCATAATAGATGATCGAGTGCCTTAACTAACACTGTCATGATCGTGCATTCCTATTAGAAAAGGGGTCAGTCATGATCGTACATGTGCATGATCATGCACCCCTAAAAATATATGGTTTAGCCACGATCATGAATGTTCACAATCATGCACCCTAACTCTGGCACTCCAACTTGTAACCATCATAACTCTCAATTCTGATGTCTAAAAATTTCAAACTTTATACCATTACAAAACTAAGAGAATAAGCTACAATTTTTGTGAAGGCAACTTTGTCTAACTCTACCCATGTTAATAAATTTTATTCATGGAAGTCAGGATATAATTTTTGTCCCCCTTTTTCCTTTACTACCTATTATAAGTTTTCATAAAAACCAAAAGACCTAATCCAACAAGCACAACTCCCAATGTAACTGTAGCGCTCCCTTACCACAGGGTACACATGGGATGCCCGGAGGTCATTCTGGTACATATCCTACGATAAGGGCGAGCTATGTTCGATCACTACATTAACTTCACATAGCATCATATCATTACTCACTTATAAAGCATCATAAGAAAATCACAATATTTTAAAACCAACTTTTTCCTCATTTCATTTCACAAAATCGAAAGTTTACATTGTATCTTTCAACACTTACTACATGTACATCATCAACCTAATACAAAAGTACTACATGAAAGAGGAAAATATACAGTCTATCTAATATATCCAAAAATCCCAGCTAACCAACCTTTGAGCCATGACTTCTCTTGTCAAATCACAATCTACATGGCTAGTAGAGCCTCTCAGTAGCTAAAGTCGTCTCTCAATGAGGAAACCATCATTGAGGGTTCACTTAATTCATGCAACACATCATTTCACATAACACAAATTTCATAAAATTGTACTTTACATCAGTATCACATTTTTATTTAAGCATAGGCAAAAAAAAATTTGCATTTTAATCAATCAAACATCTTAATAAAAAGCATATGGAATGCACATGTGACTCTTTTCTATTTATTGCATTGTTGTGATCGAGTGCCTAAATTGTCTCATATCCATTATGGATACTGGGCTCATTTATACTTTCCCTTATCCATTGGGGATATAGGGCTCATTTTACATAGTAAGCCTTTAGCTCTCAATCACATTCAGAGCTTTGAGCTTATTTTCGGTGGCTATTCAAGTCACAACTCTCGTTATCTGATCATGCATTCATGTGTGTAATGCATCTCATAATCACTCAATCAATTCAAGAAAACAAGTTGTTCTTCTCATTCACAAACAATTAGCACTTCAATATCCATTCCACATTTCACAGTCATCGAACCTTCTGTCCGGAACCAACAATCAAACCACATTTATTCAATCATTCATTTATCATTCAAAGCATAATTTAAGCAAAACTCACAAGTTGCTCCCAAAGCTAATGCCTAGAAGTTTCGACAACGTCTGGAGGTTGATGTTCCAGTTGCTCCTCTATATCAAACAACACACACATATATCACAATTTGTGAAATTAGGAGTGTTTAATAATGCACATGTATGAAATGAATTATGTATAATGCATGTTCATGACAATCCGGGGTATCTTCCCATCAATTTCATCACAAAATCATTCCCATATCAAAACTCATCTAAGTATAATTTCTACTTAGGTTTATGCCTCACCAACAACATTAAATTCACAATTCTTCTCATTGAATCATTTCAGATTTTTCCAAAACACACTTTCGGGTCTACTGTTCATGTTCAATCAAAAGGTGCCAATGATGTAATTTGGTCATATTGTCTTCTTGAAAAGTGTTCCTCTATGTATTATGTTTCTATTGACACCAAGATCAACAAATTTGGTTCAGTAATTTGGAAGATATGCCTCAAACATTTTCGGGCTGTTCATATTCAAAAACAATTTGCTATACACTACTTCCATCCAGAAATTAAACATCTTAAAAACTGAATCACAATTAGAATTCTTCATATTACTTGTATCTCTATTTCTTTAGTTTACTAAAAATTAACAAGCGTCTCATTTGTAATCCTATACATCCAGATATAATCAAAATACTGAAGGGTGTTCAGGAAGAAAATCCTATCTCACTGTTCCAATAAATTCCACACTTTGATTTGATCAATATTTCTCAATTCAATTCAGAATGCTACAAAAGTTTATGGAGGGATATAACAGTGTGTTAGGAACCTATTGGTTTAAGAATCAGATCATTTGAAGATCTAGAGAAGAAGTTATGGTCAAAAGAAAGAAATCTGTCCAGGGTGAATCAACCCTTTTGGGCAAACCAGCAAAGTCAGCATACTCTACTTCATCTTATCCACTGACATCTCAACTTCAAAGCTCCACAACTTTCGATCCAAAACTCAAAAATTTACAAACTTTATATCAATGGAAAGCTTAAAGAAAGATCTAAAACTTCCATAAAGTCAACTTTTTCAAAAACTCTCTATATCAGTACAGAAAACTCATGGAAGTTTCAGATCAAATTCTTAACTCTTTACTTACAACATTCAATTCCTCATGCTTAATCTATCATTTTTAGTTCAATGATCATCATTTATCCATTATTCTAACCCCCATTCAACTCAACATCATTCATAACCAAATTATAGCTCATGATTGATCATAAACATTAATAACAGAACATACACATATATGTGCATTCATCATCCATTTTCTGCACTTTTTCCTACACCAAGCACTGAACTTCAAGTCAAAATTGGAAACTTTTAAAGACAAAATTTGACAACGATGTCTTCATAGAAAATGTAGCCCTACGTTGCTAGTTTAGTCAAACTAAGAATCATCTCAATTGAATAACCACAGAACAAGTTATGGATAAAATACTGAAGCATACGCAGTGAACATTTTCAAATCCATCATCTTCAAGTTTTTCCAGATTTTCACACCTAACATAGTTGTACAAAGATCATCATTTTCTACTCCATTTACTCTTCATTCTCCACTCCTTCTCAACTCAATTTCATTCATAAACAATTCATGATCTATGTTTGATCCTTAACCAAAACCGAACCTATACATTTACCCATTCATTCTTTAATTTACTGCACTCATATAACACCATTATAATGATCATTCTACCTCAACATTATCTCTATAACAATTTATGGGTCATTAATGATCATACACATATACAAAACCAAGACATTTACATGAATTTTCATCATCCACGACACACACATAAAAACTCACATAATCAAGTCATCAATCTTAATGTACTCATCATTCTAGCTTCATTTTATCATACCACATAACTTACTTGATTTCTCTTCAAAATCTTCAAAATCTTAGTCAGCCCTAACTCCCAAGCATTCACATGATCTCATCTTCTAAAGATGGATTAGGGTGTTGTAGTAAACGAAAGAAACAATAAGATGGAAGTAGCAATTGAAAGATGAAAGAGCTAGGTTCAAAGTTAATAAAGGTTAGCAACAAAACTCATGAAGAAGATGAAGAAGCTTGAACAAAATGGAGAAGGTCACCTAGAAGAGAAGAAAATGATGAAGAAAAGCAAGCGAAATACAACTTTTAAAGTGGACTTTCAATTAAAATGGTGGAGTTTCGTGAGTGGGCAGAGGAGTGGCAAGTGGTGGTGACACTTGTCACTGACACTTGTCACTTTCCTATGGCCCCAATTGGATCTCTTTTAAAACTAGTTCATTAAACTCTAATTACTACTCCAATTGTCACCAAATTTCAATAACATATGTCATTAAATCCCAAAGTCATTAGTAAATATTTTCACTGCCATTTGATTCTTAATTCTACTGCTCTTTGTTAATTGTCTTGCCACTTGGCATTTTTTCTAGTCCAAAGTTTACCCAAACTTTTAGAAATTTTCTAAAAATCTCCAAAAATTCTAAATCACTAAATACACTCTCCAAATCAATTTTCAACATATAAAAACCACAATTCTCCACAAAATCACATTCACAATTCAATTATAAATCAATTATACCCGGAATGTCTATGAATGCATGTCATGAATATGAGCATATCATATAATGAATGAGCATGGAAAATGCATTTCTAAGCTCTTATTAATCACTTATATTTACTATTCTAACCTCCCAAAGGTAACAGGATGTTACAGTAACAAACTCCCAACATAACAATTTACTTAAGAAAATCTATCCAAAAGCTATCAAACAACTCACAATTTTATTTCCAACCAAAATTAATAGACTAATGGACAAGAAAATTTGAACATATACAAAAGAGAAATTCTTCAACTCTTACTTTCATTTCTCAAACAAAACAGAGTTGGTACATAACTTTAGTTACATATTGAGAGTCGAAACAGTAGCATAATCCTAAAATAAAACATGAATGCTCATGCTTGATATGCTTGCAAAGCTACCAAATGTATTCGAACTAATATAATTACAAAAGCTAGATTTCTTAGAGTTTGTCAAAGTTTGCAAGGTTCAATGATCTGCTTGTTCTACACCTAAGGAATAGAAAATAAGGTGAGAAGCGAAGTTCAGTGGCTAATATGCTTATAGCCATCAGTAACGAGCCGCACACAATCAAGCACATATATACATATATATTTTAATCTAACAATTAAATTATCCACAATTCTAGCTCAAAGAACTCATAGACAAACATGTTATCACATGAATCATATCACGTATTTTGCAATCATAAAAAGCATAACACTCATATGTATATCATGCTTAATAAATCAAAGTGAAATGCACAAATATAATGGCTTGAGAGAATTGTTCGCTCAAGGCTACACACGCTAAGTTTTATTATTTATAAACTTGGTAATTATCATAAGCCCACGGGTCGTTCGCATAATACCTAAGGTGTCGATCCTACGAGGAAGGGAAACTAGTCCTAAAATCTAAGATCATCCTAAACTATAATAATTCTAAACAAATACTAATGTAGAAATTAAATCAATCAAAATAAAATATGAGAATTTAAAGTAGTAGAAGAGTAAATAAAATAGCAAACTCACAACTAACCTAAAATTAACCTAGAAATTACTAAGGGAGAGAAAGGGGATTTTAATTTGAAATTAATGAAAACCTGACCAATTATGCAAACACTGACTTAACGAGTCTAGACGATCCTAGGATGAATTACTCTCTCTCGAGTTATAATTTTTAGCCCTAATTGATAATTCCTAATTAAAATTGTGGGAATATGCAATCTCTTGATCTGAAATTGGTCTAAAACATAAATTAGTTCTAAAATTGTCTACTAATCTGCCAGGAATCTATGCTAAATCTCTCGTTAAAAAACTTTACTGATCTAATCAAATTCTCTACCTATTGATTCACCTATCACTCGTTAGCCCAAATTGATGATTTTTACCTAGCTCACCCTCCCAATTTATTGCCAAATTATTAAGAACAGAATTGAAATTATAATCAAATTAGTAAAAACACAATCAATTGAATTTCATTAATCTCAAGAATCAATATCTAAAGGTGAGTATAAACATAATTTAGCACTCAACACAACCAATCTCAATATCTATTTCAATTCTATACATAAAAAAATTGAAATAAATGGAAATGTTGTTGGGAAATAAATCTTAGGAATGGCGACAATAGGGGACCACCTATTCCGGGAAGTACTTTGCATCTAGCTCATCTCTGTGTCTCGCTTCCTTTTTCTCCTTGCTCTATCTCTTAATCTCTTTCCAAGACTCTTGTGCTTGACGGAATCTCACTTTTTACACAACTCTCTAGGCTCTCTAAAGGCTATGGTGGCTGTCATATAATGTTCTATTTATTCTATGTAAGCCTTAAGTCAAAGTTAGGGTAGAAATAGTCTGAAAACTCATTGAAAAGTTGAGCTTTTGTGTCAGCCCGACGCAGGCCACGATCGTGGCCTTACATATTATGATCATGGACGGTGCTTAAACCTTTCTGTCACGATCGTGACCTAATGTGCACGATCATGGCTTGACTTGACACTCTCTGTCACGATCGTGGCCTGGCTACTTCTGGCTTTTCCTTCTCTGTCAAGATCGTGGCCAATGTGCACAATCTTGGCCTATGTATTTTAGCCCGATACTCTTCAAATCTTCACTATTCTTCCTTGTTTACCGAGCGACACTATCACACACATCAAGGTACCTCAAAATATAACAATTAAGCTCAAAGATTCAAACTAACCCTTAAAAGCACTTAAAAAAACTAACTAACATAATTTAAACACTAAAGGCACACTTAACACTCAAATTCACACTAATTACATAAAAAATCACACCCTAAAACATCATACAAAACACAACTATCAAGAGTCTCATGGAACGAAAAGGAGAAGCCAAAGTTTATACCATGAACAAAAGGAGTCCATTTCTTAGGAGCTCATGTGCCAGAAGCGGGCAGCTAGGAGAAGGCTTTAGGTCAATGTGCACATGATGAATGAAATGGTATCTTTCTTGCCCACACAAGCAAATTTTGATGCTTAATTCATTTCATCACATATTCATACTTTCATGCTTTCATGCTTTTTCCTCTTTTCATTATACACAATGTCGTAAAATAAACATTCAAGGCATAACATGATAATAAATCATCAAGTATTTGTCCAACAATTACAAGAATTCAAAGTCGAACAATTTAGCATACAAGAAAGCAAGAATTAGCCCATCACATAATAACTATAAACATATTACCCACCTAAATAATAATAAATCCAAACTCAAGTCTGCCTTTCCTCTTGCTCTTATCTTAGATTTTCTTGGTTTCCTTCAAACATCCAAACCTTTATTCAAATTAATATACAACTAAAAAATCCATAAAGCTTTAATATCCAAAAAAAGAGCTTAGACTTAATCTACTTATGGTTTATCTAAGCTAGAATAACTAAGATCTAGTTAAAAATCGATGAAAATTAAACATAGGTTTCTTGTTCCTCTCCTTTCTCCCTTTATTTCTAGCATATATACTTATTTTCTCCAGTTCCTTTTCTACCAAAGCAATAAGAAAAGATAGAGGTTACCTAAAAACCCAGCTAAACCTTTTCCTTCTTCTTCTTTCTCCTTTTCCTTTCTTTCCTTCTTCTTCTTTTTCTATTTCAGTTTCTGCTTCTCTTCTTCTAATTTCTTCTAAGTTTGTCTTTCTCTCTTGCTAACCTCTCGAACACGTCTCTCGAATTTTTTCTCATTTTTTTCCTACTAATTTAAGACAACTTTTGTCTTTCCAAGATTACCCTTCCATATTTAATCTAATGCCTACTTACTCCTTAACTTAATTATAACATTTCTGTTTGATATAAGTAAACACATAATTTAATAAATTATAATTTCTAAGCAAGGTAACGTGCTCAATAGGATACGTCACGATTGTGACTTCTCAAGTCACAATCGTGCTTAAGTTTGGGGTCTAATATTTCTCCTCCCCTTAAAAAAAATTCCTCCACGAAATTTTTACCTGAGTCCACAATTAGGTGTGGATACTTCTCCTTTATGGCTTCCAATGGTTCCCATGTTGCTTCTTCTCTTGCATGGTTCTTCCATATGACTTTAACTAGCTTTACAGTCTTGTTTCTCAAGCCCTTTTCCTTTGAATCTAAAATCTCCCCTAGTTATTCTTCATAAGTCAAATCCTCCCTTAATTAAACCTCTAAAGGTTGGACTATATGTGAAGGATCCGATCTATATCTCCTCAACATTAATACATGAAAGAAAATGTGAATCTTAGATAATTCTAGTGGCAAGTCCAACTTGTAGAGTTCTATTAGGATTCTAACTTAGTCATCTAGAGGTGCCTATAAATAGCTCATTTAAGCCTTGCTCTTTTCAATAAGAGGGATGGGTGTGGGAGGCTCTTAGAGACTGAGAAAGTATTCCTTTGTATACTTTGAGGGAATTAATAAAGGTTAGAATTTTAGTTATATCTCTTTTTCTTGTTCTTATTATTGCCATGATTATTTAGTTCATTCATAGTTTTCTTACAAGGGTGTGAGACTGAAACACTATGAGGGTCATGATGCATTCGAGAATAAGTTGGTTGGTCGACGATCGCAAGACAAGGCTAAATCTTGTTTTAAAGGAGCTAAGTGAAATTGTCGTGCAAAGGGATTGGCATATCTTCTGAGACATGTTTGTTCTTGAAGGAAAACCTTTGTAACAGTTGGCTTAATGATGATGACATCATCATATAAGTCAACCTCAATTTCTTCCTCTTCTTGGAAGATTATGTTAGCAAGTCTTTCTTTTTCTGATTGCCTTAGGCCCTTATATCTACTTTACATGTCAGTAAATATCATCAATACAACACGGATGTTAATGAGGTATTTAAAAGCATTTAGCAATAAATAATAAAGAAAAAGAAACCTATATGGATTCTCTTTCTTACAAGACAACCGTCAATTAACTAGGCCTTTTTTGCTCAAAAGTTCTTCTCTAGGTAAAAGAGGGATGGCCAAATCTATAATCTTTTTTACTGGAATTTCAAGAATGCACCATATTTCACTAGGTAAGCCTCTTATCTAAACCCCTATATACAACTCTAAAGAACCATATGATAAGTGGATTTAATAGGAAAACTAACTTCTCCTTCCAAAAGTATAGTCCCTTTAGAATATTCAAATTTGGATACTCTTGTTCTAGACTTAAGTTATACCACCTTCTTTATATCCTTATAAGCATCATTGATTCATATACTTGAATAATTTAAGGTTGAGGAGTAAATCCCTATGATGTGGTAAGTAATAATAAACCTAGCTAGGTCTGTAGTTGTAATTGGTCAGAACTTAGGCTTGCCATATTAAACATCTTCTCAATAGCAAGGTAGAAAGGAAGCGAAAGGCCACACTTAAATGCATTGTAATAAAACTCGCTTCTATAAACCTGGGGTAACTAACTCGTCGTTATTAAGAAAGATAAGTGAGATCATCTCATGGAGATGGAAGTTCTCCTCATCTTCTGGAATTTATCCTTAAGTTACTTATTAGGGTTTATGTACACTTCAAAATTTTGGTCAACATCCTCAAACGTAGATTTTGATAATGAGTTTTAGATATGAAACCTCTTATGAACCATAACTAATTTAGGCTTATACAACACTAAAAAAGGAGGGGAAATTGTTATAGGTGATGCAAAAAACATTTCTATAGACCTAATGGATATAGGATTGTGACTCTTATAATTATAGGTTACTGATTTTATATTGCTATAATTACTTATAATTAGAGGTTATTGTTTTTGTATTATTATAATTACCTAATCTAGAACTACTAGAGCTATATCTTTTGCTCCTTGAACTACTCCTATTATCTTTACTACTCTCTATAACTTATAAAATCAAAAATATACTTTAACTTATTAGAAAAAAGATAATTTCATTAATCACCTTAGCATTGATATCCCTTTAAAAAGATAAGTAGCTAGTCAAAGGCAAGAGTGTTTTATCCCTCTAATAACTCTCTAAAGATAGAAAAAGTGAGCCATTTTATGTAATGAGTTCCTTATATAGAGGGATAGACAATTTAGAAAAGAATGAGTTAACAGTTTAGATTCAAAGATGTTTTGCCTCCCTATAAGTAGCAGAAACATTTTCGTGACAATTGTGTCCATAATATAAGGCTTCTGAAGGATTATTCCTTTCAAATCTTTAACACACATGTTTATCAAAGTAAAGACAGAGACAGGTAAAGCTTCTTAGGGATGAATAATGATAACTAACTAAAATAGATAGGTGTATTACTAAAGAGGGACGTCACTCTATCATAAGTAGGCATATTAGAGAAAAGCATATGATGAGTTTGTTGAAGATATTTCTTAATTTTTCAAGTCATCAACTTGTCTTGTATAGGTCTAGGTATGAAAAGTCATGTTAGAGGTTAAATATGGTTATCAATTTGTTAAAAATAAACTTGCTTAGGGTGACTTGTCATTATGTGTTTGCTCTATCTCACCTCTGTGTCTGTCTATAATAAGCCTGTTAGGATTAACTGCCAGTTCTTAATCAATGTTCTTAGATTATATTCTATCATTTTAAACTTTTAGTGCACATTATTGGTTGATTAACTCATATTTTAGAGTGGTATAAAGGCCACTTCAATTAAATATCCATTAATATGGACTTGAGTATTAAAAGTTTAATTCTTGAGAACTTTAGTTTTGATAAGAAACTTGAGTGCAAATGATTCACTCCTTAAGAATGTGTTAGTCTAGCCTAAGTTGATCTAGTAGGCCCATCAATATTTTATAGGCATGTGTACTTTGAACCTATATAGGGGGTCCGTTAACTTAAAAAGGGTAGGTTTAATTAAGATAGGATCTGACCATATGAGGAGGTATAATCCTACTCAAATATCAACTAACCTACTTAATAGGTATTGAATTTATATATATATAAAAGTCACCCTAACTTAAGCTCTCATGACTTATAAGGCCCCAATATATACCCTAGAAGTTAAGAACTGAACATAAAGAATTAAGTATATCAAAGCATAATAAGGGACATAGTGGTAGTTAATTTAAAAAACAGGGGTAAATTGACAATTTCTTTATTTAGACATGGACATTAATAATTATATGTGATTTATGGACTAGAATAAAATAAATTGAAGACTTTATATGCCAATTTGTGAATTAAAGGAAGGAGAAGGACCAAATGGCAATTGTGCCAAAATCAACATATGGACCAATGGGATTGAAAAATGTGTGTCAGACTAGAAACTTCTTGAAGTAGTGAGTAGAAGAGTGGGGAGAGAGGTGTGTATGGAGTGTTTTAACTCCAAAATTTTCTTTTCTCATCTCCTTTCCATTCCATTTCCTTAATCACATCATTTTGCATAAGGAATTCAGTTAATCCTCGATGAAAATCAAGGTAAAAGTTTATGATTTTTCTTCTTATCTTCATCTTTCTTGCTTTTCTCATGAAGAGCTAGAATTATAAGGTTAGATATGGGATTGAGATATGTATTTGTGGTGTTTTGGTGAATCAAGCTAAGCCAAAGGGGAAGAGAAGGAAGAGTACTAACGAAGAGCTAATTAGCAAATTTTAAGGTTTGGGACTACACTTAATTAATTTATGTATGTATGTATATTTGACTATGTAAAAAGATCTATTTGGTTATGGAATGCTTTTTGTAATGGTGATTTAGTTTTACTTTGCATGAATTGGTTAAATATGATAAGAGAGAGACATATTTAGTGAAATTATGTCTTAAGTTCTCAGTTCACTCAAACCATAACCCTGTCTACATACCTCAAATTTTGGGGATTCCATTTTTGAAATGGAAATTAAGACATAAAACTGAAAATCTCTAGAAGAGACCCTAACCTAGGTCTAACTTTATGATATTGGAACTTGAAATCGAAAATGATGACCTCATGTTACCCCTATATTGGAGTAGCTTGTGATGTTTGGTGTTTATCTCATAACTTAAAATTCCAAATGCCTAACCTTTGATGATATTTAAACTAGAGACATAGAGGAATGAATTTTTAGAGGACCCAAAAGCCTAATTGATTTTTTTCTATGCGAAAATTCTGGAACAATTTAGACTGCCATGTGAATTGCTTCTGGACTGATTTCTTTGTCTATTTTTATATCCACTACATGCTTAGCCCATTTTGCATTATTTTGAGTGTTTTGCTTCCATTTTTTTTCACCAAATCATATCAAAACCTTTTCTAATGTTTATAATATTTGCAAACTCTTAGAAATAAATGAAATGTGACTTACGATAACTGAATGGGGGATGATTAAACTTTGATATTTAATATTGAACATAATGCATGCTAAAGCAAATTGATATATATAAATGATTTGTAAGCATATTTATTGCTTATATGTATCGTGAAAGTGGTAAATGATTAAAGGAAAATGTTACAATGTCTGCTTCATTGTCTTAGTGATGGATAGATAGACATGCCTATAGAGTTACAATGCAGCTGCTACAGTTTGACACCACTGGTGTTTTCCTTTCGAGACTGTAATGTCTCTACAGTTCGATACTTCGAGTATTCACAGTTCAATATCTTTGGTTATCTATAGTTTTTTGCCTTTGAGTATTCACAATTTGATATCTTCATATATCCATAGCTCTCGTTATCCACACTTACAAAAATGTGTAGGCTAAATACAGAAAGAAAATTTAACAATCATAAATAAGAGATACAACACAACAACATGAATAAGATAGATGACAACATGAATAATTTGTATTGATAAGATTTGAATATCAATATTTGGCTTATAAATGTGTATTTCGGTATATGGATAATATATTGAAGCATATTTTTGTTATGTGCTTTGCTTAATTATGTCATCATTATTTACATTAGTTTATGATATTCATAAAAGTGTGTGTGCTTGGTGGTTGATTGTTGTGAGTGGTCATCCAAACTAAGTATTTCCTCACTACGCTTAGCATGGGTATTAATCATATAGGTCCAAGTAATAGGAGTAAGGCACAATGATCATATGCAGGGACCAAGGCCAACCGTTAGAAGTACTAGTTCCTCTGAATGTGTCTTTTGATTAAAAAATGATTGTATATGTAATGAAGGAAATTATAGTTTTCTTAACAGTTTGTAATTAAGAATTTAAGTTTTATGTAATATCTCTTTTGGATTACCATATAAATATAATGATGTAATAATACTTTTAAATGATATTGTTAAGTGATATGAAATTTTTTAATATGTACATATACATCATTGAATAGAATTGTATGTCATAAATGTATGTATAGTAATTTTGGGTGCCGTGTGTATGGGTGTTTGTAGGTCCCATATTGGGGGTGCTCATGACCACTTTCATTAAGCACCTTTTGTGATCTTCTATGCGTATTTGACAATCTTCAATTTTACTATCGTAGGCATTATCCTAAACTTCCTAATCTTCTTCAGTTTACTAAATCCTATTTTAGTGATCCATTTCATCAATTATAGACTAAATCTCTACACCAATTCAAACACCTTCTTAGAAAAAAACCAAATTTGAAAATTCTACAAACACTCATATTGCATCAGTCATAATCATGCATAACAACAATACTTCATAATATATTAATATGGTTTAGGACTTAAACTAAACTAAACAACCACTAAAATTAAAGATTGTAGTTTAATATTAGAGAGATAGCCAAAATAAAAGTTTAAGAGATGAGATGTAATAAAATCTATAATAAGTTTGGATGGAAGATGAAAAGAAGTTGTTTTAAATATAAGACTAATCTTACAACACATACTAAAGTTCTCACCTATATATGGATCCTACATAGTATAACAATGGTTTTAGTAAGTTAATATCAAGTTTGTACAATTAATCAATATAGATGAGATTTCAAGGGAAAAAAAGAAAATTATTAGGTAAAGATAACTTAGATACTTAAACAGTCCTTTACTTTAAACATATATAATAAAATTATCAATTGTATGAACAGATGAAACACAAGAAAAAGTTAAGGAATCAAATATGAAAGATTTAGAAATCATGTTATTGCAACAAGTATAATCAAAGTACCATGTAAAGGAAGTAATTAATTTTTTTATAAATCAGCAATATTATAATCAATAATTAAAGTTTTATGTACATGGCTAGAGATTGCTTAACACCAGATCTCAAACAATTACCAAGATTAAAACCGACCAACCTAAGAAGACTTAATGTTACCTAAACTGAGTACAAGTACAACAAAGTATTACATAAGGATTACCACTATACAATACCGCATATAATACTACCTAGTACTGTCTCCTTCCAATTAGAAGATCGACTAACCCGATGCTATCATCATTGCCCTCTTATAGCATCTCATCATTCGAGATACTGATATGGCTTGCTTGAATTACTCCTTCACTGAATCCATCTTTTCCTTAAAGAGTACAGGACTTTTGCATAATGCGGAATGCACAACCTATTCCTCCTAGACTTGTAACCAATCAGTCTCTACTCTAGTCTTCGTAGCCTTGGAGCTTTGAAAAAACCTTCCCAGAACCATCAACATTTCTCACATACCCACACATACAAAATAGAACCCAACTGATAGGGTTTAGCATTGTTGTAAAATTGCATAGAGGGAATAGATTCCCTTTTACGTCGAATTCCTTTACCTGAAACCATCCTAAAACATAATATTAACCAAAAAGAACACTAAACTCCACAATTACCTTCTCTCAATGTTAGTGCGGAGTTGTTCCATAACTTGGAAGATCACTCTAGTGATAATGCCCCCCTCCTCCATAGCTGTGTCTCTGAAGGTTCTGTGGTTTCTTTTGGACCATAAATTATACACAGTAACTGATGTAGGACGATAAAGATGTTAATGTCAAAATTTCTAAAGTTTTGTAGATGATTGAACCAATTTAGAATGGAGTGGAGGCTAACTAAATTTGGATGTATATATGGAAGTGGTTAAGACATTGTAACCACAGTGATTTTGAGAATGGACATTCAAAGAATAGGACGTTGATAGACTCATTATCCAAAGAACATAGGGAGCAGTGATTAGGGATATAAGAATAAAGGATCTTATCCTTTGTTTGTAGCTTATCAAGAAAAAGCTAACCACAAGATGAAGAAATGCCTTGGGTTGGTACTTTTCTGCCACACTAGTTTATGCCAAGGAACACTTGGAATAGGAGGTCTCATAAATTTGTAAGCTCAAGCACTTGCGTAGGCTTTAAGTGGCTGACAATCCATTCCAATATATCAGATTGGGAACAATCTAGTAAGTACCATAGTGGTTCTAGCATACGAATGATCTCATTTGTGGTATCTTGCCAGCACCATCCATTATCTCTGATAACATCGGCTACTTTTGTATTGATCGAGAGGTCTGATCCATTAATCACTCTAATAGTTAAGAGTGATTATGAAATAAATGCATCTGTCATACATAAAGATAATGAACCTTTAAACTATCCATCTAATAAATATGTTGAAATTTTATTTAGAAAGGATGAGGAGGGCCAGAAATTTAAAGAGGAGCCTAAGTTTTATTCTAATTCTTTAGAAAAAGAACATGATTTTGATTTACAATTAAGTAATGATAGCAATTAGTTTGTTTTTGTAATTAAATATTATATTCAACAAATAAATTATTTCCTTTTCCATATATTATATTAAATATTAAATTCAAATTGTTATATTTCTAAAAAAAATCAATCAAATATTAATTTCAGGTTGAAGTATGCCACCAAAGAGAAAATAGGATATAATGCAAACAAGGTTCAGATAACGATTCGGAGGTACTTATTGTCCAAGTAAAGCATCACATTCTGCAGCTAGAACTGAATCACCTCCTCTCCTTCCAACTACTACACTTGCACATGAGGCATCACCATCCGCTCTACTACTACACCATCTACCACCCCTACATCATCCACTATCCCTACACCGACAAAGATATGAGGGGTAAACAATGCAGATGAAGGAGGCAGCCGCCATTCTGGAGCTGAGGAACTTAATGGAAGAACTTATATCACAATTGTCAATAATTTGTAAGTGAAAATGCATGAAACACTATATGTTTATAATTAAGTTATAGGTTTAAATTTTTTAAATGGTATAAAATTATTTGTTTTTACATTAGGTTGATTATGTCTAGCCGTGCTTAAGAAACATGTCATCCAAATTCAAGAATAAGATTGATCTTAAGGATTATTTAAAGAAGAATATTAATTAGATAAATATTATTACATTATAAGTATTATCAAATGTTTTTCCTTTTGTTTCAGAAAATTTTTTGGGATTCTGAATTTGACAAGATCATTTATAAAGTATGGGAGGTCCGGGCCGCCACATTACGAACACCAAATGCATATCAAACATATACTTAACATTTCATATCACAATTATAGTTAACATTTAATTAAATGCATTTAAGGAGAG
>JAOSBN010000178.1:15502951-15518938 GCA_027563595.1 Erythroxylum suave | reverse complement strand
AATGGTCTAATTGTAACCAATTAAAGTAATTTACTAGTGAAACCAATTGTAAATTGATTAATAAGTATATAACCTTACCTCATCTTATGTGATTAAAGTCATCTTCATAACCTTATAATTTTGTTTTAAAGTTATGTCCTCATAAGTCATTTTAGACATAAACAGTTATATGTTAAACAACCAATTTTACCAAACATCTCTAATAAACAGCTAATACAATCCACTGGTCAAATCAACTAATATAATCAGCTATCAGCTAATAACTGATAGAATCAGCTAACAGCTAATGCAATCAGCTAATTGCCAAATAGAGCCTTGGTGTGGTGTCACTTGTGATGAGTTTTCTAGCAGAGTCATTGCCTTGAACATTACTGGCAACATCACCACATTTCTCGCAGGAACACAACCAAATTTTATTGGAAAACTGATAGAACTTATAAATTGATACTTTATCACAATGCGCTCTCTGGTGAGATCCTTGCAAGCATCGAGAATCTTCAGGTCTTTGAGGTTTTAGAGTTTCATGGAAACAATTTCTCTAGGATTATTCTTGCTCATATAAGCACTCTTGAAACTTGGTCAAACACAAGCTGAAGAAGAAGAATTAGGGATTCTTCTAGGGAATGCAAGAGAGGAGCCTGATTGAAGATAAGAGAAGAATTAGGAGGGACTAGAAGACAAAACAGTGAGGTTTATATATAGTTATGGGGCTCAATTTCATTTAACAATAAGAATGCCATGTTAGTAAAAAGTGGGTCCTATTAATATACAAAATTTAAAAAAATCACGTTATCATTTAATTGGTAACTCCATTAGATTTTTTAATTTTATAAGGTCTCTTATGAACATTTTGTAAGCATTGCAGTTCAACTTAAAGAATCCAAAAACATTGGAGTTCAACTTAGATTCTAGTGTAAAATTAAGGTTTAAAATACACTTTTGGTCCTTGTTAAATATATGTTGGATATATCTCTTTATTTTATTTTAGCATATTTTTTATCATCTTCGATTCAAACACTAGTTGGATATTGTTCTAGATAGAATATAATCTTACGTAGAAGTTGATTTTGTGAAGAGTTGTGGGTTTTACATGTATGAAGTAGCTGAAGGGCATTACTATATTTTTAATTGTAAATTAAGGGTTTCTACAAAGATAGTAAGAGTAGCTTGGGTAAAAACTAGATTGGACCTACAGTTTATAGCGTGTGTGTTGTGTGCCATGGGTGAATAAAAGTTAAGCAGCTGAATCTATCTTACAAGGGGGTATAGGCGTAAGATGTTGGAGATTTGATTGATGGGCTGCGATTGGAGATGTAGTGTGAAAAATAAACCTTCGGCTGATTTGTGAGGGGATGTGCGTAAGTGCCTCAGTGCAGTGCGTGTTTTATTGTTGGTTTTTATTTTGGGATTGGATGTAGGAATAGCACATGATTAGAGGGATCATTGTTCATGCATGTATGTGTGCGTGTTCTTAGTTTTGGAAGAGTCATGTTTCTACAGTAAATATCTTGGAGATCATTTGAACTGAATCTTTATCTACTAGAGTGATTTTTGACTGAAAGGTTTTGGGACACTACGTATATGTGTTCTACTGCATGTCACTTATTAACTACGAAGCCATGGTTTCATTCTAGAGCTGGTGCAGATTATTCAGATATATTTTAGGAAACTGATAATAGAGAAGGCTCTTTTATCTCAAGTGTATTGTTGTTCTTTTCTTAGTTGATTACTCACTTGAGTTATTTTTTTTATTTATTGTCATTGATTAAGTTGTTTAGAAAAATCCTCTAACAAGGTTAACATGATTCGGTCATGTTATTAGGTGTAAAAAACTTTCACGGGAAGTGAGACTGAGAGATAGTGTCAAGGGATGAGTAATGTCAACTCAGTAAAGCCTTGGGTAAATCTATTGTACTTCAGTGAAAGAATTAATCTAGGTGAGGGCCCCACAGACATAGGCAAGGAGTGTCGAATTGGGTTACCAAATTTTTGGTATAATATGTTATTTTTCTTTTGATTGATTTTTGTTTTTATTTATGCCATAGACAATTGCATAAAATTAGATTGTTTGTGAAACCATTAACCTATACAATTTTTTAATTGATATTAGAGCAAGGTTACCAATTCAAAACTTGATAGCAAGTTGATACAGATCCTAGTTTCGCGAATATGGCTATTACAGAGGGTGCATCGATCACCAGACCACTATTGGATGGATCTAACTATTCTACATAGAAATCACATATGAGAGTCTTCATCCAAGCTTAGGGCACAAAATCTTGACAGTCAATAATACATGGGTGGACATATCTGATGACTATTGATGACAAAGGAGAAGCAGCTCGAAATGATTCGGCTGAGTGTACAAGAGCCCAAGAAGAAAGTGCACTTGGAAATTCACAAGCAATATACGTGATTTTTATTGCTGTTGATGAAGGACGTTTTTCAATGATATCAGCCTATGAATCGGCCAAAGAAGCGTGGGATGTCTTGCAGATTATTCATGAAGGATCCAAATTGATGATAGCATCAAAATTACAAATGTTGGTTGTGATATTTGAAGAATTGAAGATGGATGAGAATGAGACTATTGGGGACTTTCATGAAAAATTGCGAGATATAACAAGTCAAGCGCATCAACATGGAAAGAAATATTCCAATCTAAAGCTAGTTAAGAAGATGTTGAGATCATTGCCTTTAAGCTTTATTCCTAAAATTACAGCAATAGAGGAGGCCCTTGACATCAACATTCTATCATTGGAGATGGTAATTGGAATTCTTACAAATTTTGAGATGAATCTTTTAAGGGGCAAGCAAGAAAGAAGCAAAGGACTGGCATTATAGGTTGAAACTGGAAAAGGTGTGAATGATGCAGAAGAAGAATTTGATCAAAATGAAGATTCGGTACTACTCACACGTAAATTTGGTAAATGGATGAAAAGAATGAAAAAGTACAGACCTGAATTTAAACAATATGGTGGGAGCTCATTGAATATCAATTTAAAGCAACAAGTCAAAGCTCAAAATGGTGAAAGGAAGGTGAAGAGAATTCAGTGTCATGAGTGTCAAAGCTTTGGGCACGTATAAGCCGAAAAGGAGAAAAATCAGAAATTTTTCAGGAAACGTAAACAACTCAACTCAAGACGCAATATTTGATTATGAAAATGATGAAAGTGACCTAGATGATAGAAAGGAGAATATTTACGAGGCCTATAAAGCTATGTATGAAAAATGGGTGAATACGTGTAGAAAGAATGAAAGATTGAAGAAGAAAATCTCTCTATGAAAAATAATATCCAAAGGTTAGAAAAGAAATTGAAGTCGGCATTAGATGAGCTTGGTGAAGCTAGAATGAGATTAGTAAGTACCGAAAAGGATTTGAGAATGTTGAATGGTGGCACAAAAAACTAGAAAAGTTAATAGAAATCGGTAAAGTGAAAGGGGATCTTCAAGGCATTGGTTATACAAGAGAGTGCTCTAAGGTGAATGAGGATAAGAATGATATGTCCAGATCTATCCAAGAAGAAGAAACATCGAGAAAGACTCGATAATACGTACCCACATGTCACTTTTGCGGAGTTATTGGACATATAAGGCCAAGATGTTATAATTTATTGCAGATGTTATTTGAAAGAAGACAAAGTCAGAGAATTCAACATTCCTCACAAAAATCTCAACATCAACTCTTAGTACCGAAATCCACTTGGGTGAAAAAGGGTGAATTGTGAGCTCTTGTGATTCTCAAATTGATGAAAGCAACTTTGCAAAATGGTTGCTATTTTGATAGTGGATGTTCACAGCACATGACAGGGGAAAAGAATTACTTAACTGATTATCAGAGTTATGTAGATGGCTATGTGACCTTTGGAGATGGAAAGAAGGCTTCGGTGATTGGTAGAAGAACACTCTATATGGATGGTTTGCCTCCCTTTAAGAACGTGCTCCATGTTGATGGACTGAAAGCAAATATGGTAAGCATAAGCAAACTCTATGATGATAGTTTGTTAGTTAAATTCACAAGTGAAGAATGCAGGGTGTTAAACGACCAAGGAGAATATCTTGTGAGTTGCAAGTGATCAGTTGACAATTACTATATATTGCAGGTCATGTCCATTTATAAATCAGCTATCTATGACAATGACATCAATTTATGACATCAAAAGCTTGGACATGCAAATTTTGATCTATTTAGCAAATGGATGAAATTGGAAGTTATGAAGGGTCTAGCCAAAATGAACAAAGAAGGGATATCAATTTGTAGCGCATGTCAAATAGGTAAACAAATTAGAGTGTCATATAAAAAGGTTAGACACGTTACCTCTTCATGCATACTTAAATTGATTCATATGGATTTGGTTGGTCCAACACAATATAATAGCATTGGTGGAATGAGACACTTTTTTAACTTTTCTTGATGACTATTCGAGATATACCTGGGTATCATTTTTGAAAGAAAAATCAGATGTTTTAAAGGATTTTAGAAGCCTATATGTGTAGGTCATGAATCTGAAAAATATGACTATATTGAGCATTTGAACGGATCACAAAAGAGAATTTGAGAATACGAGCTTTAATGACTTTTGTGAAGAGTATGATATCACACTGGAATTTTTAGCACCTAAAACTCCACAACAAGATGGAGTTGCAAAAAGGAAAAATATAACACAAGAAATAGATTTATGTTGATGATATTGTATTTGGTGCTACACATCTAATGATGGTAGATGAATTTGTTGAATTAATGACAGCCAAATTTGAAATGAGTATAGTAGGTGAGCTGAATTTACTTTTGGGTTTGCAAGTTAAATAAGTCAACAAAGGAATTTTTATACCGCAAACCAAATATGCCAAGAGTTTAATCAAGAAGTTCGGTCTTAAGAATGCCAGACATGTGAGAACACCTATGAGTTCAAACAAAACTAAGCAGAGATGAGAATGGAAAAAGTGTTGATGATAGTTTATATCGGAGTATGATTGGAGGCTTATTCGACTTGACTACAAGTAGGTCAGATATCTGTTTTAGCATTGGGGTATGTTATCGCTACCAAGCCAACCAAAAAGAAACACATCTGATAGTGGTAAAGAGGATCATCAGGTATATAAGCGGAACATCTAATTTTGGGATATGGTATACATCTGACTCAACATCTTATCTAGTTGGATATAGTGATGCGGGTTAGACTGGAAACTTAGACGATCGAAAAAGTACTTCAGGAGGTTGTTTCTTCCCAGGAAACAATTTGATCTCTCGGTAAAGTAAGAAGCAGAATTCAATTTCACTATCGACTGTTGAAGCAGAGTATATCGCAGCAGGTAGTTGTTGTTCACAACTCTTTTGGATGAAACAAATGTTAGAAGATTATGGAATTGATCAGAATGTGTTAACTATCTTATATGATAACAAGAGTGCCATTGACATCTCCAAGAATCCAGTTCAGCATTCATGAACGAAACACATTGATCTCTAATACCACTTTATTCAAGAGCTTGTGGAAAGTAAAATAGTCACTTTGTCGCATGTATCCACAGAAAAGTAGATAGCAGACATCTTTACAAAATCTCTTGATGTAGTACGGTTTGAACTTCTTCGAGGGGCTTCAGAGCTTTGTGCTCTACATTATTGATGTATTTTTCTTTTATTAAAAAAAGGAAAAATAACAAGAAAATATTTTTTAAAAATAGGGAAACGTTGTGTTTTGCTAAAGGGATTTAAAATCCCTACAAAGTTTGTTTTTATTGCTGCCTGCTACTTTGATTCTTTCGCCTGCATCTCTGTCCATCTCTCTTCAAATATTTGAAACCATTTCAGCAAATAATCACTTACGACATTTTGAAAGTTTTTTTTAACAGTGGGCATTGTCTTCTTCATGTGGCACACAACTGCTCTCTTTACGGTGTTGTCTATTGACCATCTTCTACTCTCTTCCAATTTGAAGCTCTTTTGACAATGGGACTCCATCTTGCTTTTCTCGTGGTATCACTTATTATCATTTCACGTTTGGTTAGTTTTATGGACTTTGATTGGGATTTTGCTCAAGATATCCACGACATCGGGATTGAATTTTTCTCTATGGATTCGGTTTTTATGTGCATCTCATGACTAACTCTCTGTTAAAGACCCATGTTCTTCTTTTCATGATATTGCTTCATTCCATTTCAAGTTTGGATCATTTGTGGAAATTTGATTAGGTTTTGTTCAAGACACCCACGACATTGGAATTGAAAATTTTTATTTGTGGATTTTGATTGGGTTTTGCTCAAGACATCCACGAAATTGGAATTGAAAATTTTTCCACCTTGGATTTGGTATTTTTATGTCTTTCGTGAATCTCCATTGAAGATTTATATTTTTCTCTTCACGGTATTGTGTTCTTCTTGTCCAGGTTGAGTTAATTTGTTGAGTTTGGTTAGGTCTTTGCTGTTCTCAGAAAGGATGGGCAAGAATAAAGAAAAAAAATGCTCCCTTTGGAATTGAACAAGAAAACAGCAGCTTCAGCCTGCTGTTCAAGTAGATTAATGTTCAATGCGGTATCTAGAAGGAAAATCACCAAAGTTGGGTCATCTTCTGTGGCTCTAATTGACATTCCTGACACCACCTCTGTTCGGGATCTAGACTACAACATCACTCAGGTGATTTTGTCTATGACTAAAGAATCTTGTTTAGATTCTGATGACATCCCAGGAGCGTCTACTCCACCGTCTGTGCCTCCTATGGCCTCTTCGAAATGCTCAAAAATGCAGGCTGGGAAATCAACCCGACCACCACGACATCATCCTTCTGTTCTCCTGACAGTGGATAACACTATTTCCTTCAAGTTTTACTCGTCCGAGGCTGAATAGAAATGGGAAACTCTTCATAATGTCGACTTAGTTCTTGATCACCCAATCAATCTAGAAGAGTTTCATCAACAAGGTCTGGACATCTTGTTATTAGAGAGATGTTTATTGCAAGCTTCCGTGCTTCCACAGCATTATGACTCTGACCTGGTAAAAGAATTTTACTGTAATTTGTGTTTTGATATTCTGAATAAGACTGTTTTGAGTTTTGGGGTAGTATATGTGCAGGGTCGGGTAGTCCGCTTTGATACTGCTAGGTTAAATTTCTTTATGGGATTTGACAATTTGGTTGGTGATCTCTTATATGATGATGATTAGATTGTGTCTAATGATTTGATTACTGTGGTACTTACTGGTGGAAAATTAACTATATGGTCATCTAGTTCTATATTTCGTTCTTCGATGGTCACTCAAAAGTACTTCGTGCTTTTTAAATTAGTAGTGACAAACTAGATGCCAAGCACACATGTTTTCTCTATCTACTTGCACATGTCAAATTACTTTATGCCATCAATATTAGGATGAAGTTTAATCTTGGAAGGCTCATTATTGAAACAATGTTGGCTATTGAGAGTAAGCCACACTCTCTATTATACTTTCACTGTTTAACTACTAAATTTTTATATGCAAATGAAGTTTCCAAGATAGAGTCGAGCATTCTTAAGTTAGGCACCTTGATGAATATCAATCGATAGATTTTTTGTCAATATTAGGTAGTGGACTTGTTGTACGTCAAATCTGGTCCGTCAGATGCCTCAAGTTCAATAGTCAATCCACATACAGTTCTTTTACAGAAATTGAGAGGATTAAAGGTACTCTTCAAGTAGCAACTGAGTCTCTTTGCAATTTGAAGCAATGTGTTCTTTGTTTCCTTGACGGCTCTTGAATTCGACTTTTTGGCACATCTTGTCTCAAAGAGGGAGAGATAATTTGTTCACTGCGGATTTATGACTGAATTTGTATCGTGTTGACTACTTTGTTAACTATTAAAACTCTTAAATTCGTGCATATTACATTAAGGAGGAGTTCTTAGATTGTGAATTCAATTTTTATATGCCCATTTAAGTGATTTAAGGGAGTTTAGTATTTGTGACAAATATGTCAAAAAGGGGAATATTTTTAGATATATGTTGGATATATCTCTTTATTTTATTTTCGCATAGTTTTTATCATCTTGGATTCAAACACTAGTTGGATAATGCTCTAGATAAAATAGAATTCTATCTTGCATAGAAGTTGATTTTGTAAAGAGTTGTGGGTCTTACGTGTATGAAGAAGCTGAAGGGCATTACTGTATTTTAAATCATGAATTAAGGGTTTTTGCAAAGATACGTAGGAGTATCTTGGGTGAAAAATAGATTGGACCTACGTTTTATATTGGTGTGAGTAGTGTGCGTGTTGTGTGCCATGGGTGGATAAAAGTTAAGTAGCTTAATCTATCTTACAAGAGGGTATAGGTGTAAGATGTTGGAGATTTGATTGATGGGTTGTGATTGAAGTTGTAGTGTGAAAAATAAACCTGCGGTTGATTTGTGAGGGGGATGTGCGTGAGTGCCTAAATGTAGTGCGTGTTTTGTTGTTGGTTTTTATTTTGGGATTGAATGTTGGAACAGCACACGATTAGAGGGATCATTGTTCATGCGTATACGTGTACGTGTTCTTAGTTTTGAAAGAGTCATGTTTCTACAATAAATATCTTAGAGATCACTCTTACACTGAATCTTTATCTAATGGAGTGATTTTTGACTGAAAGGTTTTAGGCACTACGCATATGTGTTTTGTTGTGTGTCACTTATTAACTGAGAAGTTGTAGTTTCATTTTGGAGCTGGTGCAAATTGTTTAAATATATTTCCAAAAGCTGATATTAGGGAAGGCTCTTTTATGTCAAGTGTATTGTTGTTCTTTTATTAGTTGATTAATCACTTGAGTTATTTTTATTAATTGTCGTTGATTAAGCTATTTAGAAAAATCCTTTGACGAGCTTAACACAAGTCGGTCATGTTATTGGGTGTGAAAAACTTTCACGGGAAGTGAGGTTAAGAGATAGTGTCAAGGGGTGAGTAGTGTCAGCTCAGTAAAGCCTTAAGTAAATCAATTGTATTTCGGTGAAAGAATTAATCTAGGTGAGGGCCCCACAGACATAGAAAAGGAGTGTCAAACTGTGTTACCAAATTTCTAGTGTCATCTGTTATTTTTCTTTTGATTGATTTTTGTTTTTATTTGTGCCAAAGATAATCACGTAAAATTGAACAGTTTGTGAAACTATTAACCTATACGGTTTTTTAGTCCTCTAAAATAATATATGCACTCTTCCTTTTTACACAACAATCTACAATATTCATTCCTACCCTGAGAAGTAGTCATACTATAAGAATTAACATATTTAGTAACAATTTTTTTGTGAAAGTCAAACATTTCGTCACAAATATGATAATTATTGTGGCAAAAAATCTATAAGTAACTATTACTTTCATTATTTTTGATAAATTATTACGTAGTCACTAATGATCTAGTAATTATCACACTACCAAGTTTTTCACAATTGTGTCATCACTAATAATATGTTATTAATGTCAATAATAGCTTTGTCACTCTTAAGTTGTTACTAATAGTATTAAATATTTGGCGCCTACACTATTTTAGCATGAATGAAATGTAATTATGACAAAATAAATTATTGTGACTATTATTATTCATTATTGTGATGAGAAAATTGTTTGTCACTTAATTGATATATTTTTTGTTACAACAATTGTGTCAATATAAGTGAAAATAGTTAATGGCAATAACATATCATCACAGTAGCATATAAACCACTATGGTCACTATTATTCAAAATGATAGAAAAAATCTTTTCATCACATAAATAACTATAACGATAAATCCTTTCTTCACATAAATTTTAAACCTTTTGTGACTAAAATTTGTCACTAATATAAGCCCAACTAATTAATATCAATCAAATATCATGACAATAATAAACTTACCCTTATGGACAATATTATTTAAAATTATTGTCATGGAAAATATTTTTCACACTTAAATATTTTAATTTTTGTGATAAAAATGTTATGACTACTATTAAAAATAATTCAGCAAAGAAACGTTAAAGTGAATTGGTTGATGAAGTTGCAAGGCTTAATGAAACATCAAAAAAGCAGACGAGGATATTCAAGCTCAACGTGCAACATTGGATAAGCGAACAATGGAGTTGAAACACCTTCAAGGAATTTTTACACATTTAGTAAATACTAGAGCGACTTCTAGCATGTTACTTAATGTGTCTTCACCAAGTACTCTAACTTTTGATGTAAGTATAATTGATAATTTATTATTTTATGATAATATTTTATTATTAAATGAATATATTAATATTTTATATTCTAATTAATTTTTTGTTTTTGATTTTTTTTGCAGGATACTAATCCATAGTTGCCTTGATTCATGTCATCAATGTAATAAGCTTTGAAGGACTATCTCTAGGGCTTTGAGTTCTGTTATTTACTTGGAGTTTTAAGTTTGGCGGACATCAAAATTTTATTTTTAGTGTTTAATTTTCTTTTTTGAGTGGGATTACTATGAGTTTCAAAATAATTGTTTCGGATGATATATTTTATAACTTTTATATTAATATTTTAATTTTATATATAGAATTAATATTTTTAATAGTCGTTTTTATTATTGATAAAAAGTGATAAATTTTTGTCACATAAAACATAAGTGTTTTGTGACAACACATAATGATTATTAGTGATATTATTTGCATCACTAATGTTATTACATTATTATATTCAAGATTTTATTAGTGACAATAGTGAACATAGTAATGACAAAATTATCATATGGTATAAAATTTAAATTTGTGATGAAAATTTATTGATACCATTAATAAAAGTATTAGTGACTATATTTTTCTCACTAATAATAATAATACACGTGACAACATAATTTGTCACTATTAAATAATAATATTAATGACGAAATATCTCAACACAATTTTATATAATTTTAGTGCAAAAAATGATGTCACAATATAATAGTGTTTGTGAGGTTTTCAATGTATTACTATTAATATTTGTGACGTTTTTGATGTATCATTATTAGAATCTTTTTTGTCGACACTATGGTCACAAATGAGTAATGTTATTGTAACCATATAGCTTTATCACTTATGCAAACGATTTTAGTGGCAAAAACAATGGTCACAAGAACCATAAGTAATTGTGACAATTTTTTAAATATAGTCACTATTTTACCCGTGACGAAAGTATCTATGACGATAAGTGATGACCTGAAAAAATCATCACAGAATTAAAAATAACCATATTTCTTGTTTTTAGTGAAAAAATTTAGCTTTTACTAAATCTCCATTTTCTCGTAGATCTATCCATAAAGTGAATAAAACTGTTGGACTCTGCTATGTTGTATTCAAAAACCTGTGAAAAGGGCTTTGAAGAGGACTTTAGAGAGGAAAGTGATCATAATGAGTCTCCATTTAAGGAAAAAAATTATTATCTCCATAGGTTATGAAGTAATCTTCGGGCAATTACCAATCTTTTGATTAGATGGAGCGCATGTTATTGGTTGTTCGACTCAGTTAACTAGAGACGTCAATCAAGCTTAAGAATTTTTGGTTGTGATAATAAGATGCGACCCTATCAGTGATTTGACTTAAAGATATATATATTTGTGTGTGTAAAATACATAGCTAATAACCCCTTTATTATTAAAATACTGAAACTACAGTAAAGAAAAAAAGGTTTTTACTAGTAAGAAACCATTATTTTCTTTTTTTTTAATAGAAGAAGTGATGTCTTTTATTAGTAGAGGATCAAGTCTTTTTATAAAGATAGATAGATAAATAGATAAAAAGGCATATAATTGCACACCAAAATATGTGAGCTATAGATTCTCCAGACGATCAAATATCTTATTAATGTAAAAATTGTTCATTTGTGAGCTCTTTCGATCTACATTATTTATATTATTACGTTTGCAAACTTATGCAGGAATTTTCATTTTAAAAAGATAAAACCAAGAACTGCAAACACGAATTACAAGAGCACTCTTCCATATTTATGACTGAGTGGGGGGGGGTGGGGGCGGGGGGGGATCCAGTGGAGATTTCATTTTCCACCTTTATTCTTTGCGATACTTTAAGCAAGCAAGGATGATGACTTGACCATGATTGATGTTTATTTTCAAGTTTTATTCATCTTTTCCAAGGCCTGCACTTGTGTGGATAAGTCCAGTTGTAATGTCCCATGTAGGTACAGAACTAATTTGAACCAAGTATTATACTTGGCTCAAATTGATTTCATAATACAAGACGGGTGAGAAGCTCAAAATTATAACAAGAATCTTCTTGCCAAGTCCCGTTTTTGGTTTGGAAAAGTAATTATGCGGTTCATTATATGTGTGCTTTATTGCCATACTTGGATAATATATAAACTTGTGAAACGTAGACGTAACTACTCTATTAACATTCCAAATACCCCATCAGCATACCATTTTCAGGCTACAAATCCTATCATCTTAGTTAGCAACTAAAGAAAAGCTCTCCCCATAATGTCACCTTTTGATTTCACCAGTACTTTTGCCCTCAAATATCGATTACCAAATAATCGTCTCATGATTATATAAATTTTTTGTTATTATCTAGTTCGATCCTTAATAGCATGTTGTTGTCAGCTGTATAGCTGCAATTTGTTGTCAGATTACCTAATCTCAACAAAGAACATTCAAGGATGAGATCTTATGTGCCCATAACGCAGTTGGGAACATAAGATCTCATCCCAATTATTCAGGGTTTCTATGTTGTGTTGCATAAGTAAAAGCAAAAGAAATTCTTGACCTATCAATTTCTCTATCATACTCAAAATTAAGTAATTTTATGGCTTTCATTTCATTTTATTAATAAAAGATAATATCCCCCTAACTTTGCGACTTCATTTTCTCTCAAAGCTAAAGCTAATTAGATGATTACCTACACTTTATAAGGAAACCATTTGATGGAAAAAAATATCTAGTTTATATTTTTTTGTTTTTACTGACCAAACTAATACAAAGTTTACTTATGGCATATATAAACAATTAAATTTTTAAGAGATTATCGAAGAGTATATCACGCATCTAATGTTACTTATACACCCCAGCGGCAATATTCTCTCTCTGGTTTTAGATGAATGAATACAGGAAAGCCCTTGTACTAATTTAATACGAACAATTTTGAAAAGTAATCGAAGAAACACCAGAGGCCGGTGTCTTGTGATGAATGTAGTATAAATTCTAGCCACAAACTCTTAGCTTTCAATGCACTTTTCATGTAGTTATATATAAAGTAACTAAATGCGTGGCCCTTTCAGCTACGTCCCTCCTCTGATAATCCACATTCGCCTGTATTGGTCTAAGTCATGCTCGGAGGCTGAACTATCGTGGCAATATATTCTTCAATACATGTGCAGTTGTCCCCAGTAGACTCAGAAACGACCATGACATGTAGTGGAGTCAATTAGGTGACCAAGTCCTACAAATCAAATGTGCCACCACTCGGCTACTGGCAGTACCCACTAATTATAAGAACTGCAACTAATCATCTATATCGCTAGGCTCTCCACGTCAACCTAAAGTCTGTCATTGAAGTTACTAGCTAGCTAGTTTTGCCTGTCTTTGAATAGTTAGAGAGTTTGATGTGCTGAGATATTCACAAACCTATCTAAACATCATACTACAGTAAGAGAATAGAGATGCTTATTGTAGTTTTGAGGAGAAGCATAGTAAAGATGTCATGCAATTCCTCTTCTATAACACTTCTTCCTAATAAGAGGGCGTGTGATTTTCTTGTGATCATGCTTCATATACAGACAAGGGAAGATAAATAATAGTCCATGTCTTAGCAGTTCGGCACAACTCGTTGAGTGTAGATTGGTGTTTGAGACGGCTGTTGTAGACATAACTTAAAATTGATAGCTCACATTTAGTAACGATTATATCACATTTCTTAGGTGATAAATTTTAGGGTGCTTAAGAAAATCAACTTATAGTAGTTGCTGATCAAAGATGTAAGTAATCAAAATTAGTTAGACATAAATTGGATATCTTTTTAGTTATCTATTTGTGTTCCTTTTTTTCTTTTGAAATGAATGAATTAAAATATAACACCATAGTGACTTTGTTCAAAGACCCTCTTGAAGCAACTAGCTAGGCTTTAAAGAACATATTTGGTGACATGCTTCAACGAGTAAGAGATTTATTTGGACAAAGTACAAAAAATGCCTTGCGTAACTTATATTTTAAGCCAACAAATCATAAATCATGTTCAACTAAATAAAACAAAATATTTATGGTACAAATATGCGGAGGCATGAAAGATACAAATGCAGGAAAACTTTGACATTAATTGAAGTTTTTCTATCAAGGAAGAAACCGATTTTTTTTTAATATTTACAATGGAAACAAAACAACGGAAGTTACAACTTTATCTCACCCCCCGGTGATATGCCACTCCTTAGCTATCCTGTTGGACCCACACCCATAGTTCCACTGGGATTTTTGTCAAACGTGCAGACCTGGACTTGCGAACGAAGCTATAGTTGCCAGTTGGTCAGCGCTCTGGTTCCCTTCTCGATAGACATGCTAAATTCGAGCCATTCAATCGCGGTCCAAAAGCTCCGGGGTGCCTTGCACCAAAAGAGTAGTATCAGTCAAAAAACCTATGGATGAGGACAGGATATTGATTACCTCTAAGGAATCAGTCTCAAGGACTATATTTCGAAACTACAGATTTCACGCTAATTGAAGGTCGTCATGCACCCCTTGTAACTTCTTATTTAATGGTGAACATCGGCCTATATTTGTCATAAATCCACCACACCATTGCCCTGAGTTGTCTCTTAGTAAACCCCCAGCCGTACCCTAACCAGTCCCATGATGCACTGCACCATCTGTATTTAATTTTAGTCAGCCTTTTGGAGGTGGGTGCCAACGGACTTCGTGCCCTATGGGCAAGCCCATGCCCGTAACAACTCTTCCTGTTATTTCCTGGGCTTTCGCAATCCAGATAACATAATCAAGGACAATGCGATGCCCACCGACCGGCCAGATAGATTCTGTTTCAAAGATGCTTCTATTCCTCCATTGCCACAGATACCAGTAAGCTACACCATAAATAGTGGCCCAGTTTCCTAACTATGTTTGAACTAGTTTTGTGAGTTTGGATCCCAACCAAATGTCCTCGTCCTCGTAGAAAAAGTCAGACATTATCTCCTCAAGGTTGAATTTGTGCCAGAATTCGGTCATCCTGGGACAATCCTGAAGTCCATGCAAGGAGGTCTCATCCTGACCACAGTAAGTACAGCTACCATCCCTAGTTAGGTGTCTGGCGACTCTCTGTTGATTTGTCAGTAACCTTCTTTTAGCCAACAGCCACAGAAATGACCGAATACATTGTGCGCCCGCCTATTTCTATATCGTTGTCCAAATTGGATTTTATGTCTCTGGCTCCAAATTGACAATTAAGTCATAGGCCGAAGCCACCGTGAATATCCCTGATTGTCCTGGCACCCATATAGTTCCATCCTCACTGCTATGCACCGAGGGAGGGCGCATGTTTGTGATAGCCTTACACACTTAGGGAGGAAGATAATTCTGGATCACATTTAATTTCCAGTTACCCCTTACATCCACATACTTATGAACGTGAGTATGTAGCAACATGTCTAGAAGGGGTGAAGTAGTTTGCGTTATTAGTGGTCCCCAATTGGCCAACCAATGGTCAATCTAAAACCGTATCTTTTTACCATAACCTAATTTCCACAGCATTCCTTGGCGGACGTGATCCCATGTAGCTGATATTCCCCTCTAAATTATCGACACACCTTGCTTATACAGAGTTTCCAGAATGTTCTGAAAATCTATCCAATACTTCGCTCTTAAGATTTGTACCCATAATGCTGAAGGGTTAGTGAGCAATTCCCAACCAAGTTTTGTCAGCAGTGCATCATGGGTTGCTTGAATAAGTTTTAACCCTAAGCCTCCTACCTTCTTCGATCTACAAATAGACTCCCAGTTGACTAGATGGACTTTGATTTGGCCATCCGATGAACCCCAGATAAAGGTTCTCATTATCTTCTCCAAATTGTCGTATAGTT
>JAOSBN010000178.1:15456154-15483477 GCA_027563595.1 Erythroxylum suave | reverse complement strand
ACAATGTAATGTTTTTATTATCAATTAAGATATTTTTAACTTTATATCATCAATCAAATTTCTGTCTGAACAAATTAAATGTATAATATTAAATTTATAACTGTTTAAATTATGCATCAACCATAAAATCATCAAATAAAAAATATTGACATATATATTTTTTAAAAAATTCTAGTTGATTTACCGACGAAAGATTGTTGATACGTCCGTAAAAACAATTGTATTTACCGACAAAACATGACTAACCGTCAATAATCGCAAACGGAATAACCAATTCCATCACTAAATTTACAGATAGAAGACTAGACCACCGTCGGTAATATCACCGATGGAAAGTAACTGTCGGTAACGTTTAAACAAACTTACTGATGGAAATAAGCAAACCGTCATTAAATTGTCGACGGAATAATTTACCCACGGAATAGTGTTATCTGTGGATAAATTTACCGGTGGTCACAAATAAACCGTCACAAATAAATAGTTAATTGTCTGTCGGTAAATATAATTATTAGCTACGGTCGTTTCTAAGATGCCTTTGTCTGTCAGTAAAATCCGTCGCTAAACTTATTTTCCGACGGAATATGATGTTTGGAAAACAATATTTTTCTTGTGGTGTTAGCACCTCTAGGCCCACTCTTAACTGATTTTCTAGGTTGCTACAAAACGATCACCACATCCCCTGCCTATTTTATTGACTATTAGTTGCTCTCGAATCTATTCAGTAAGCTCCATTATAATTTGTTCCTTCGATTTATCCTCTGCTTTGAAGCATCATGCATTTCTTTCTTCCCGTACTCTATAAGCACATCATTGAAAAAATATGAAGAACATTACCGTGTATTTCAATTGTGCTTGTCCGTATATAACCGATTCATGAATTATACATTGCTTCTTCCAAGCATATAAAGGTAGTATAACGCTAACATTTACTTAAAATATCAAAAGAGAATTCATATATGAAGAAGAGTTGTTATATGTTTTTTGGAATCTCTTTACGTAGGAAGCATATCCTAGATATATTAAGATAATCCAATCTGCTTAGAGATGTTAATCTATTTCTCCTCGTCAACCGCAAGAAAAAGGACACTTTAGGCAATGTATTTGTGTTCCATATGATATCATGCCAAGTTAGCTCCTGACCTCGACTTCTAAGCAAATCTTTACAAGAGCTAACTGAAAATTTAGCCAAAGGATTTTCCTAAAACAAATTACCCAAAGCATGTTGAAGCCATATAGAATTATCCTCCCTCTCTACATGAGGATTGTATTCAGGAAGCACATATTATCAAGCTCACCTAGAATGTTGCCCCATTGACTGACATTTATCAAAAAATTCTCTTTAAAATTCTTAGTGAATATGTTGCCTAACATATGGATCAACTGAGAATTAATAATAGGTCCATATGCACTCCGATTATTATAAAACAAAGATCTATCTCAATATTTCCCGCTCTACATTTCATATAATCTGATAATTTGTTTCTCAATTTCATCAGTTGAGCAAAGGAAAAGGATTGATACCAACCTCCCACACAAATTTTCCTTTTAAGAAGAAGGTGTGAATCCAACGAACATAGAGTGAATCCTTGTTCTCCAATAATCTCCACAATATCTTACTTATAAAGACCTTATCGTTGACCTCTGTCAAGGTGATTCCTATTCCCTTTCCTTTCTTGGTTTACATACCTCTAGCCACCCTTCTTTAGCATTACATTTCTTGGTGTGATCCCTCTAGCTGTAGGAAGCTTCTCATCAACCTTACAATGAATTTAACCATTCTTTTGGAGAGGAAAATGTGTGATGACCAATAGACATAAAGATAGTTGAGCACTAATTTCACCAATTGTAATCTCCCTGTAAATGAGAGGTATTTATTACACTAGAAAGTTATTCTTCTTTGGATTCTTTCTATAAGAGGTAAATACTCCCTCTATTGAAGCTTGTTGGTGGAGATGAGTGACCCATGGTAGGTAAAGTGTGAAAATCAGTAAAACCAGCTAGCCAGCTAGTGAAAACTTGTAGAGACAATATGACTTATTTCTATTTAATAGACAAACCAGATTACTTGCAGGATTGTAGAGATGCCATAAGGACGCTAATTGATCATGGGATTTAGAAATTAGCATCAAATTATCTTAAAAAAAAGGTTGAATAGCTCCAACTTCTTTTACGTACTATGATATCTGAAGCTTGGATCACTCTTAATATTGTGCTTCAACAACTTTGTAAGGGCTTCCGCACATAGTAAAATAAATACAGAGACAAAAGATCTTACATCAACCCCCTTCCCCTTTAGACAACTCAGTTGGGTCACTATTAATCAAGATATTAAAAGAGATTGTAATGATTGATACACAACTTGATCCATGTTTTTAACATTTATCCGACTATTGTGCTTTTCACATAATCGATAGGATTTGTAACAAAATACTATTTTATGTTTATAATTTATTATAATTATGGAAAATCAAATTATAAATTAGAATAATCTTACATTTTAAGAATTCATAAAAAGAATATTTGATATGATCATATCCTAATTTCGAGGCTTAAACATGGATCGGTTTACTTTCGAACAACTTAAGCAAACTTTTTTATTCCTAAATTGAAATTCTTTGAATGGTTGATGATTTTGTTGATAGAAGTTTAGTAAAAAGATTATTCCGTATTTTCGTTTTCATAAATGTTTCTTACATAACCGACAACTTTTTTCAATTTTCTTAATCCTCGATTTTAGTGTACTTATTTTGATTGCGGAAATCTAAATTAAAATTATCCGAATATATTAGATTTGGTGCGTTATCTACTATCATTTATTCGAATTGTCTAATGAGTCTTAAGGCCAATTCATTATGATTCTACACTAAATGTTTTTCGAGGTAAATTATTAAAGGAATTAAGTGCTTATTTATAAGTTAGAAAATATTAGTTTCTAAACAAAAAAAAAGCTTAGAAGCCATCATATTATTGATTTATAATCCATTAATATTGATTCGATTATCTTTATATATCAATGATATGCACGAGTATTTCAATTAAAAAAAATCGCAACAATTACCACTAAAATGATGATGATTTAGGTATTAATGAGGAAATTATAGAAAAGTGGACCTTGCATTATGGTATTGAGAACTCTGCTTCGAGCGTTGCCTCCAATTTGATTATCTGTTTATCGCCAAATGTGATGGATACCGGGCTAGCTTAAATGGCCTTCCCTAATGGCGATTCTATTTGCATTAATGGCAGTCTTTGTAGGTGCCATTTTCTACCATGCTTTGAATTGCATAGTCGTTAACACAAGGCTTCAGGCATTCCGTCTGTTGAAGTAAAGAAGCTGAAAGATGCAGGTCTCTCTACAGTTGTCTGTGCAATCTATGGGTAAAGGAACTTGTAATTTGGGTATTCGAGAAACGAAATTAATCTTTTTCACCTCCATTCTTGTTAACATAACTATTTATAAAAATTTCCATAATTATCAAAAAAGCGTAATGAATATGTATACAGTTATATATAGGCCAAGTAATCAGTTCTGTTTATTTTCAATAAAAGAAGCATATCAATTTCAATTATAACAACCATGAGTATGTACAAGAGTCCCTAAAAGAAACATCCCAGTTATAACAGATTACCAACATAAAAGAATAGACAATAAGGATTAGTCGGAGCAAGCAAACTTCAACTGCACAACACAGAAATTTGCCAAATTCAGCTTGGGTTGCAACCAAAGGTTATTTGTAAAAGATATATATTATTATACGCATAAACTCTCAGGAAACAATGAGGATATTGAGCCTTTAATTGCAAAGAAAATGTTAACAAGGTGAATCAAGGGATAAAGATACTGTACAGTTAATAAGACAAAAACTAAAGAGAAATTTTCATCCGACAGATATCCTCAATTTATCTTTCTAGGCTTACAAAGAACCTTTCCCTACTTACAACAAAAGAATACACGGATGCATTTGCAACAACAGATACCGAGAGGAGTCAGCCAAAACATACATTGGAAACAACTCAGGTAGAAAAGTAAGGAATGTAAAAGATTCAACTTACATCTTGAAATGTACAAGTAAGAGGTTTTGTGGTATCAACCAAAGGAGTTCCATTTTGCGAGTTTTCCTCACAAAGGTCTGATTGTGATCCACTGGTAATGATTTTAGTGGGAGACCATTGATCTGGCACCATAAGAAAATACGCCGTCATGGCTTTCCTGAATCTTTTCTTGTACTGCTGAGGTGAGATCACGGTCGGAGTGGTGTTTCTAGACCCACCAAGAATCCCTGAGGTTTTCACCCAAGTCTCAAGGTGTTTGTCCCATGTATATTGTCTCATAAAGTCAATTATTCCAAGTACCAGCTCGTGTTTCTCCTCATCAATACCAACCAGCAAAGAGTAGTCCATTACATCAACTGACTGTAAAAATGTAAAACAGAACAAAATTATGCTGGCATATTATGACAAACCAATACACTAAGGTATATCTCAATGCTTTAATAAGATGACAGCACAAGCAATTTCATCTCAAATGCACAAGAAGGCCTAAAGACTACCTAAGATGATGGTTTTAATTGTCTGGCTACCAAAATCTAATGAATTGCAAAGCCATGGAACTAGAATACTTGACAGTTAAAAACTGCTGAGAATGGATTCAACACAGAGATGACACATAGTAGGCAATTGGCCATGAACTTACACCAAGAAATGAAGTGTCATTCCACACAGCCCTCTCTAGCAATCGCTTTGCCTTGTTTCCAACAAAAATGGGTGAAGTCGGCATTGCTTCTATCAGATTCTGGTCAAGCAGAACTTTGTTGCTCCCACTTGTGTCTGGGTTATACCGAGATCGACATGATCCTTTAAGGTCATAAAGTCGAGTAACATTACGTCTAAACAGAAGATTCTCCATCACCAAGACATCCATTTTAGACTCTTTGCCCCCTTTTAGATGCTTCGATGAAACCTAGGAGAAAAAGCCACTAAAGGATTAGAAGATAAACTTAAGCTAGGAGAGACAAACTATATTATGAGGTAGGAAATAAGTACACTTTTCCTTTTTCTTCTTTTGGTCTCTAGAAGCCTATTGACATTTTTTCCAATCTCAAGAGAGTACAATATCATATTCACATTCTTATATTTTCAATGGGACGTTTGACGTGACATAACATAAAAGAGAACCCATCAAATAAATAAGTTTATAGACTCCAAAACATGAATTGAACAAGTCAGACAAAGGAACTACAGATAATATGGCCTAAAGCTGGTTAAATGTTGCTTTGGATATTAGGAAACAACCAATACCTGATAAATGCCAAGAATTTTTGCCAGACAAGTTGGGCTTCTGGTGCTAATTGACTCAGATAAGTATTTAAAATATGCTGCTCCAAACTTGATAAATGACTCAAGCTCTGTTTTTGTAACTTGCTTGATGATGAAACGATCATCCAATGTTTTTGCAAAGAAAACATTGCTCTTGCCACCCTGGGCACCCCATTTCTTACACCGACTAAGAGATCGAATAAAATCCAATTCTGAAGGACAACAAGTCCTCCTTAGGGCCTCAAAACGCTTTGCATAATAGCAAGTAACTGTATACTTCACCTTTCCAAAAGGACTATCGTCTGCAAAAGAGACTCTTGCATGCAGATTCTTTGTGTAAGCCAGAGGATCCAAACCTAGGGAACTTTGCGACCCAGACATGGATAATAAGCTCTCATCCAAAGACCCAAGACTCTTATACGTCTCAGAAGATGAGTCATCAAGAGAGTTAACAGAAAGTAGGTTCACAGAATCAATAAGCGATGATGAGACTGATGAATCCCCTGTATCTTTTGATTTTTCAAGCTCTGACATCTGAACATGATAATCTGATGACACAAGTGCATATGCTATAATGCTAGTAGGTTCATCATCATAAACAGGAACAACAGTATCATTGACACCAACAGGCAGGAGTAGCCTTACACCAGTTTGTCGTTCCAACTCCCTAAAACTTGAGATGTAGACAGGACTGTACTCACCTACACCATGCTGTTGAACATTTAATAATGAATTTCGTTTAAATGAATTGTGAAAGTCATGAAATGGAACACCAGCTACACTTGTGGAGTTCTGTGTATTCAGGGCCCCCTTAACAGTTGGCCCTGAGCTTAGGGAAGAAATAGCCTCAATCCCAGCACTGTAAGGAACACAGTTTTCCATCTCTGATTTAGAAGAAATTTTCCTTGTATGAGAACCAGGAACTGAGCAACCATTTTCCGTAGGTGTTTTCCCCTCAGTTTGACCTTTTCCAGTCCATGCAGCATCAAGAGTCTCAGATAAATTTTCCACGAGTCGAAACTCTACCACTGTACGGACCTTTGGTTCAACTTTTCCACTTTCTAGAGGATCAATACACTGATCAATATTTGCACGGGAAGAAAGACTGCGCTCAGCCTCTTTTCTAAGATTGACGTCCAGGTCCATGTCCCTTCCTTTACAATCACTTGGTTGGCTAAATTGATTATTTGCTTCTCCTTGATTGAGAATTTCTCCTGAATTCTTATCCACAAGATATGAATCAGAACTGTTAAAGACTTTTTCAAGTTTAGAAGTTAAATCCATATTGGCAACCTTATCCACAGACTCAAAGTGTTTGTCCTTAACTTTTGGAATAGAATTCTTCTGACCATCCAGACTAGTTTTACTAGAAGTTGCAGCAAAAATCAGGCGTTGGTCCCAAACATAAGAATGGAAGAGTATCTGCCTCCTTAATTTATTGATCTCCAATATATCAACTGCAGATTGACCAACTTTCACCTCTCTCAATAGTGTCTTCTGTAAAGATTCCTATACAGAACAATGGTACCCATGAGCCACTAGACAAGGCAACTTCGGCAAATAATGAGACCTATTTCTAACCAGATCAAATGCACAATAAGCACACTTTTACCAGACAAGGCAATGAGTTTTTCTTGCAAGGGACATGTGAGTCACTATTCCCAAAAAGGTCAAGGGAACAAAAACACAAATTATTGGTACAATTACAGTAGTGTAAGTCTAACTGGACTGAAGCGTACCCAACACCAAGCAAGGGGAAAACTTACCAACATAGCGACAATCTGTAATGTTGAAACTACTAGCCAGCTAACTAACCAAAGTCAGCAAACAGCTCAGCTTAGCTCAGTTTTACCAGTTCAGGAACTAAATGAGTATCCTGATTTATGCATGGACTAGGTAAAATGATTTAATATTCAAAATTCTTCCCCAAATACATTGTTCACTTTCGATCCAAGATTCAGATGTACAAAAGGTAAAAGGTGATAAAACAAAAGTATTCTACCTCAAATTCTTCTTTCTCCTTCTGCAGTAGCCCACTGAGTTCTAAAATACGAAGCCTTGAAGATTCATGTGCTGTCATATCAGCATCTTTAGACACTGCACCTAATAGTTTCTCAAGAATTCGTTGCAGAGCATTGTAGACTTCATTGAACAAGAATTCTGCCCTGTGCTGAACCTGTTCAACAAGTAGTCCTAAATATGAATGGATTTTAAGAAAAAGAAAGAATTGCTAGCTAAAAACCAAAGATAATAATCATGGCACCTCAGTGGCTTCTTTTTGTATCCATTCCTGATTATCATAGCCAAATTCGACTTTAGCTGGTGGAAGATAGACTGAATGAACATCAATAGAAGCATAGCGGAAGCAAGCAACCTTTCTCCCAAAGCTGCAGTTAAAGAGTTTGTCATAAAATTAAAAGGAGAAATATTTCTTGTAAGAAAAAATTACTTTAAAGTTATAACAGCAACATCACATAAACCTGTACACATGATACTGCAAATATCCCACATTGAAAGTACAAGAGAAAGCATACCCATAGAACCGTAGACAATCTCTGTGAAGAGAGTGACCACAGCTAGCAACCCGGCTAGCCGCTGCGTGATTTGAAAAGCTAAGTTCCAAGAATTTCCCAAAAGATAAGCCCCAGGCTGCATCAGACATCACTATTCTCCGGGTGGCTGGAGGGAAGCCATTTGTTCGAGGACATCGTAGGCACCTGTGCCACATCCAAATTTTTCCTTCTTGCTCACCTGGTAGAAGAAATTCAGAAAGTTTCTTCACAGATATTGTAAGGCTGCCCTGCCTATGAGTGTAACAATGGACATGTGCTTCTGATGGCAACTCACATGAGTGACAGCGGAAGTCCTAATAACAGGATTAAAGCTTTAATAAAGAAATAGGGGGTAGTGAAGATACTAATTTTGCAAGAAAATGATATTTGATAGCAATGTGAAGGCCTACCTGGTCAAACAGATGATCTCGTAAAAACCGCCCCAAAGGCTTATCAAAGCTCCCATAATATTTGATTCGAAGGAGATGGGCACGATCACATACGGTTCCCTTCCACACACAGCGTGTGGACAATGAAACCAAAATGCTTTGATGATCGGATGGGGATGGAGGGAACTCCTCCTTAGAGGATCCAATCACCTCAATTGGGTCGTTTCCATCTTGCTTTGAGGAATTTCCAGGAAAATTATTGCCATCAGCATGGCTAATGCCAACACATTGTTCCATTGCCATTGAGGTTCTAAATGAAGTAGGAAAATCATGGCCACTGAACCCAGCTTTCTTGTCAAAAGGATTTTCATGAAAGGGGTCTGCCACTTCCACATTATTGACAACTCCATCAACATAATCAGATGAGAGTTTGATATGGAAAGGGCCCGAGGCATCCTGCCTCAAAGAAGTAAAAGAAATGGGGAAACCAGAATGCTCATTTGAGCTTAAATCAGGTTTCATGAGCATATTTCGAAATGAGGGGTCTTTATACAAGTTTGTTGCACTCACATCCTGAAACATACAGCCAGCATCTATATTTGTAGACAAGACAGTATCTGATGTCACACTCTTATCAAATTTCTGTAGTTCTTTGGTGCCTTTGTCTGATTTTGTTTCTTCACCATTAGGCCAGACAACTGAAGGCTTTCCAGTTCCAGGAACAATAAAACCAGGTATAGTGGATATTGACCTATCAATACTTGACGGTTTATCAGGTAGGGCAACAGTTATTGGTGATTTCAACGGGAGTTCTGGAAGTGTAGCACCTTCATCGGCCAGAAAAGAAGTCTCTAATGCCAAATGATAAGCTGCAAAAACTCCAAACTGGAGAACATGCTTCACCTTTTTCAGTTCATCCCCGTTGGCACCCTTTAGTAAAATCTTAAAGGAAAAAAAAAAAACTGTTAGTTCTTCAATTAGCCTACAATTTGTGGTCCCAAAGAGAACATGCAAAAATAATTATCCATAACACATCTCTCACTGCCACTAGCATAATATATTTTAAAACAAACAAGCACTGCAAACTCTACATTCCTTAAGTTCAATGATCTAACTGTATCACTTAAGAGATGTAGCATGCGAAAGGCCAAGAGAAGTTTTCATCATCCGTGAAAAGTGTTGGAGAGAAAATGTAAATATTACAATGTTTATAATCAATCGAAATATTTTGATTGCCAAATTTATTAAGCCTAAAGTAAGGGAAGTTGTTGCGGAAAACTTACTGTACAACCCAAAGGCTTTGGACAACCCTCAAAGAACATTAGTGTCTTGGTCAACTTCTTTCCACCTTGCCCAGCACTGCCATGCTCCTCAAGAAATTTCTCAACATGGAACAAGTCACAATACCCCAATTTCTGTGACGATAAGTGATCAATTGAACCTAATTTCTGTGACGATAAGTGATCAATTGAAGGGATGATTTGTGAACCAGTGCAGCGGGCTATCCGCTCTAACAGTGGTCTTTTAATATTCAGAACAAGTGAAATGTCTTTTGCAAGGAGATACTCCTGAGCATATCTTGACACTGACTTCTCTACCAGAAGAACATCAGGATGATGTGAATCAATCCTTGCAACTGCCATTTTCAAATGGTCCATTTCCTGAAGACAGTGTAATAGGAATTGGGAAAAGCAATAGGTAAGTCCTTACCTCAACAAGAATCAGAGTAAATGATCTCTCCCTAGTCACTAGATTAACAAGAAAATGAGTGTAAAAGAAATCTCAACATAACAAGAAAAGGAGTGTAAAAGAAATCTCTTGTTGAGTTAATCCGTCTGATAAATCCTAGAAATATTAGCATTCAGTTAAAACCAAAAAAAGAATAGTCAAAGGACCTGTTGCAGCAAAGTATCAACACTGGACAAAAGGTTTGAAACACGCTGATACTCAAGTGCTCCCGCAAGGATCAGAAAACGTGGTTTCTCTCTCTTTGACATCATTCGCCTGTGGGCCACATTTTTCTTGCAAACAACTCCTTTAACAACCTTGCTAGAAGACAGAAATCAACATCCCCAATTAATGCAATCAGAAGGAAAGGAAGGAGCTCTAGCACATTAACTAAACAGACAAACAAAGGAAGTTAGAAACATCATCTCCCAATTAATCACTCTAATCCACCACTATAAAAAGTTTTAGTATTTTGATAAACACAACTCATAGATCTAAAGCTAAGCACAACATCTTTTTATCTCATCAATTACAAAATTAATATAAGATTCCTAACCGAACTCGTAAAAAAGAAAAGCTAGTCAAAGATATAGCATTGTTTTACAAGAAAAGTAAAATTAGCCCAACAATGGAGTAGACTAGCCGAAAGTTGCAACAGATAGAAACAAAGTTTAGTTGTTGCAGGATCGCCCTGCAAGTGATGTAATACCAAAAAACATATATTTCCAAACATTACCTCTCACTACGACGCCCACAAGCTATGCATTTAATCTTCACATATCCACCAGGATCCATACCTCCGCCCTTGCTTGTATCTGGCTTAAGAAGGGTAGCTGCTTCCCATGACAAAGATGTAATTATCTCCAACCAATTCTCTTCATCTTGATCACTTACAGGAAGGTTCTCAACTTGCAACAGCTGTGATACTAAGGCTCTGAAATGCCCCTCCACCACATTCTTCATTGCCTTCCTGTGCTCATCAGTTGATTTATCCCTGCAGTATTCCCCACTACCAACACTATTTGAAGGGCGTAAATATCCCCACTCTCCTGGAGCACCCTCATCATCATCCTCATCATCAAATAAAACAGCTTCTCTCTCATCCTCTTCATTTTCTGGCTCTGGAGGGAGCCAGAGTAATCCGTTACTCTCAAAATCAACAGGTTCAGCATCTGTACCCTCCACATCATACGAAGGAGCTTCACCTTCACACTCATCACCATCACGTCCATATACTTCTTCCTCAACATTCTTAATTCTGTCTGGACCCTCTGGATCAAAATTGTCCAGTAACTGTGTTGACCTTGTGCTTTCTGCATCAGTATGAGTTCCAATATTATGCACTTCATGAGGTCGATATATATTCCGGATTTCATGGTTAGGAGCAGAAGCATGATAGTCATCAGGATTAGAGAAATCCCTTCTGTCTGAAACTGAACGATAAACACTGTAATCATCATCCTCATCATCACTCCTAATACTGAAATTGAGAAAGAGAAAACACACAAATTACGATTTGTAATGCTGCAAACATGAGAGTATGATCTCAAGGTACTACAAACATCTGTAATATCAAGAGAAATATTCAAGTCTCAAAATTTGGCAGATAAACGTTCTGTTGATTTAGTAAGGGCTTAATTACAACAAAAGTCATTTCATAGGCTGAACACATTTAAGTACAGAAGCTTTTATACGTTTACCTTATCACATCCAAAAGAATAAGAAAAGCAAAGAAAAAGAACACACTTCGGTAATTACAAAAAGGATTACCTGCCCATGCAGTACTCTAACTGATTTTGGGAAATATAAAAAGCATCTCTGGAGAGACTCCTTCCAGATGTTGCATTATGTGGCTCAGTAGTAGTTGAATCCATTTGAATAGATTGCCGAGGACTAAGAGCTGAACTATATGCAACATGCTGGTATGGTCCTGTTGAGTAAGGAGTTGAGCCAACAGTGCTGCTGCTGCTGTTGTGGCTACTAGCTAAGCTTGCAGCAGAAAGTGATGGACTAAGACCAGGGCTAGCCACACTGTTTTCGTTATCAACTATCCGCTGTTCCCACAGCTTAAAGCAATAATTACACACCCTAATCCTATCCCAATCCTCCCGACCAGTCCTTGGCTCATCTGATGGAGCAGGAATTGAATTTGCAGTACACTTGGCACAAAAAACACGGCCACAAAGCCGACAGTGATGCCTGCGGTTAAACACAGTGAACTGAGAATCACACTCATAACATACCCTACAGCTCTGGTCGGGCATCCAAAAATCCCTTGATAAATTTGTAGGTTCACTCCTCCTTGGGATCCAGGACTTTACTATATCAACAAGATCCGATAACTTATTGTCAGGAGTGCTCATTGACAACAACAATCCGAGCCCACCTCCCAACTCATTGTGAATTATTCATTTGCCACATTTGCAATACAATCAACAGATTTATCAAATTCCCCCTCCCCAAAGCCCCTGTATGGAAGCAAGGTTAATGGAATGGAGAACGTAACATCAAGCCTCTACTTCTGTAAACTCAGGTGTCAGAAAACCGCTCAATAAAAGATGCACTTGCACAAGTATCTGCACACGCACACGTATATGCTTGATGGCAAGTAGCATAACTCACGGCTTTAAAACATGTTAAACCAAATGGCCTGATGTAAATACTACATGTGACTTGCTTCCTTTAGCAAAAGCTTAAATCCAAATAGCCAATTCAATCGGGAAAAAATGGAACAGTAGAAGCGCAAACAATATGTTAAAACATAGAATTACCTCCCAGAAACCACCGATGTGTTTAATCTCCAATCCGCAGAAGCAAAGATTGTCGGTGCCCAGAATTTCTCAACAAAGCAATTCCAGAACAGAATTCAATACTCCGAGTACGAGACAGCAACTCCCCTCTTAATAGCCAGCGAAACCAATTCCGTGTTTGGCTCTACCCAACATGCACTGCTGGCCGTCCACAATCACAAATAACAAAAACCTAATCTCACCATAGCGCACAATTCCCCTTGTAAGCCCCACAGCACACAAACCAGAAATAAAAAAACAAACAAACAAACAAACACAGGGGAAGATTATAATAGAGTTCATTAAACACTAGCACATATTTCTTCGATTAATTGGTTAATTAATTATATTAATTATTAGTTCTGTAATCGGGGAAAAGATTTAAACAATTTCTTATAGATTCATAAGTAGAAATTTCTACCGCCTTCGATTTTCTTCGTCTTCAGTGGTTTCTGTTCTTTCTTTTCTCTGTGGTCTGATTTGATTTTTCATTTTTTCCTTGTGCACACGATTAATAAAGTCCCTTTTTACTGTAATCTTGTCTCGTTTCCTGCTATTAATTTTCTATCCTCTTTCTTTCCTTTTCTTTTGTCTTTTTTATTTCTTTGCTATTAAAATCTTCAAGACAAATGATACTTGTCTTGACCTAAATGCGGAGAGAAATACATGGAGGTTGCGTGTGAGTACGTTCCAGCAATTTTGAGTTGAAATTTAATTATCGTCTACAATTTTTAATTTAATAAATACTCACAATACAACACTATTTAATAATAAAGTTGCAAATAAAACAATGATACTTATCAAAAATCAAGCATTTAATGGACAATTAGGACAAGACAGTTACAGTAACGATACAACATGAATTACTATCTTTGCTTGAAACAGACAGATGATCTCACAAAATGGTCCGAAGGTTCATTTGATTAGATATCTAATTTGTACGAACCCAAATATGGCAGACATAAGTATAGTGTACGGTGTAACTGAAATATGTTTAAATGATATTCTTTTAATCAGCAAGTGTAAACAATGGAAAGTTAAAATAAAATCAACGGAGGTTTATTAGACATCCGCTTTTCATATACTTCTACTAACTTTTATTTTAAAATTTGTATGAAAGACTATTATTATTATTATTATTATTATATATAATCAATTCTTTCATGAAGTTATGTCATTAATTTATCATAACAAATTATGAATACATGAATAATCAACATTACAATATTCATTAAAATTAATAAACTAAAAGATGATATATGTCAAATAAATTAATTTTGTTGATTTATTTTATATATTATGACTTATATTAATATGTAATTGTTGATAACTTTAAAAAAAATTTGGCATATTTGACCTAAGAAGTAATTCAACAAACAAATTAAAAGAAGCTTAGGAATAAAAGTCCAAAATGTGTTTAGCGAAACAATTCAATAGCAACTAAAAACCAGAGATAAGGAAGACAATGTGTCAAATTCCCAGAAGCCTAGGACGTGCAAGTTGAGTTCCATGAACTTTATAAGGTGAAAGGTAAAGAGATAATGACAAGTAATTAGCTAAAATACAAGGAAGCAGTCAGTGATAACAAAAACTACTAATGGATGAGAGGACAATAAATTACTAACACATGCCTAAATCAAGACAATCTCAGACAGATAAATAACTCCGAAAACACTTTGTTATTTTTTTTTCTAGCGTTCTTTATGCTGTATATTCATTTTATTACCTTAAATTCCCTTTGTAGCTTGGATTTTCCCTTTTACCTAGATCATGTCATTTCTTTATCCACTTATTTTAGCATTTTAATAACTTAAAATTCTATTTTCTAAATTTTTTGAAGCTCACTTATATCATCAATAGGAAGTTAAGTATAAATTTTGGGATAATTCCTCCCTAATGTGTCTGAGCTCTAGATTAACACTAACAATCTAGCAGGTTTAGAGAGATTGTGATGCCACAAACAACAAATGGAAAAGAAATCACTTTGCCTCCAAATGTAGAAGAAGAAGCCCATATGGTAACAAAGAATGAGGGTTTTCTATCCCATATAGTAGAGAATCTCGAGAAGGTAGCCTCACCTTTGATTAGCTTTCCTATTGCAAAAATCCAAAATCATTGTAATGGAATGATTTTGTTTCCACAAATGAAATTCAAAAATTAAAGTCTCATAAGACCTCCGCAACTGACACAATCAAGATATTGACAGAGAAGGGAGATAATCAGTTTGCCACTTTGATACAACTTGCTAGGCAAAATTTACCTCCTTTAGCAAAGCAAATCTCAAATCTCTAAAAGATTGGAGGGCATCATGCTTCTAATATGATGGAAGTTGGAGAGTGTAGGACCCTTCCAACTACTACATCTGTAGATGAAGGATATGTCCCTCTTTATAAAAGAGTGGATGTTCCTGTGACACCTTCGTTCATTAATCTTGGTAATGGCTAACAGGTAGTCAGGACCCAAATTCTTAGTATGCAAGGATTTGCTGTGGAGTTTGAAGCTAATAGACCACAACACAATTTAGGGTAACATTGCAGTTGTAAACCACAATCCTATTATTTCTCTACTGTAAATGAGATTATAAGTTGATATGGAAACCATTAGAGAATTTGTTTAGGGATTGTATAGGCCCAGTTTGAGATAGCTTGGCCACCCACAATTTCACAAGCCTTTTCATAACAAGTTGATAATGAGAATCCTTATCCTCGCGATTACAAATTCCCAATTTAACTTGTTTTCTAGTGAGGATGGTCAATCCACCATTGAAAAAATCACCAAATTCACAATACAATATAGAGAATTAGCCAACTACAGGAACTTTGACAGTTTTAAGCTCAGGTTATTCCCAAACACATTAGTAGGAATAACCTTCTCCTAGTATGTTTTGTTTCCTGGGAATTTTATAATTCTTAGGCTAAAATGGAAAGATTATTTTACATTTAGTTTTTTTTTAGGATTAAGTCCAAAGTTATTATAGCTGAGATGTTAAGAGTCACTCAGAAGAGTGTTGAGAATACTAACATGTTCATCACTCCTTTTAAGAAAATGAGAAGTCAATGTTAGATTGCACTCTCAAAAAACAAATATACGAAGTTTGCTTAAAGAGGTTTGGATACTGAATTGCAAAAAAATTCAAGGCATGAAATTTTGTGATTTATATGAAAAGAATTTCTTAGGAAACAAGGACGCAAAAAGAAGAATTTAGTAGGAACTTATACTATAAAGGTGAATTCTTATGATTCAATAGTAACTAAAATCAACATCTCGAGAACTTGTGTCTATCCATCTTTGAAGTATAAATCCCTATAAAAAAAAAAAGAAAGGCGACATTTAAGCTTAGTACATTTTTGACACCTCCAAAACAAAAGCGATATTTGATTATTTGTTGCAATAAAAACTTATCACCTTACTGCTAGAGCATAGAATTCCTATGAAAGAAGAAATCAGAGGTACAGACTACTGCAAATATCACAATACCTGGATCCACCCGGCAATTCATGTTTTTGGTTTAAGAATGTGGTCTAAGATCTATCCAATAACGGAACCATGTTTTTCACTGAAACTAAACAAATTATACCAATAGATGAAGACCCGTTCCCACCATTAGCAACCATTAATGCCATTGAATTTGACCTACACTTATTGTTAGATGTCAAAAAGAAATTGAAAATTATGGAAGATTGTTTAACATCAACATTGAATTAAGGACATTGTTTTTTGCCACTAACTATAATATGAACTTTAGGAATGAGGTTTTCCTAGAATTCGACAGAAAATAGGAATTTTAGGGATACATCACCAAACAAAATGTACCCACGTTTATAAGCAAATATGTGAACCACAAATTCTAAGTTTTTAGCGCATAAAAATTAAATTTGTAGTACCACCATGAGTGTCACCATCCTGATAATGACAATGAGTAAGACACTCCAAGAATCTGATACCCTTAATATGAACTAAAAAAAAGGCAGCTTCAATAACAAAGGTTAACTACCAAGATTTTTAAAAAAGCAAATATTATTGGAGGAGCCAACTTCATTAAAGTCATTATGTGTAAAAACTTCCTTCTCTGAAGAAAGTACTACGAATCCTAATAATAAAAAGGGAAAGGCATAAGTCATTACTGAAAATGGGACAAGGAAAAAGAGAATCCTAGATTTCATAAGAAGTCAGCCCACTCTGAAAGACATGATGAGGATTTCAATGAATTCATTAAAATTGGAGAAATTCTCATTTAAGTACCATATACTATTTCTTTTATAAAACTGCCTACTTCATTTTGAAAATATTGTTATGCAAAGAAGGCATAAATTCCTTTCGAGAAAGGAAAATGTAAGGCTTCAACATTGACAAAAAGATTAGAATTCTAGGAAAGGTGGTGTTAGAAAAGCTAGTTGATGTTATTACACAACATATAAGACCTCTACGTGTTAAGGCCTATCACTACAAGAAAATTATTGTATTGCGATGGAAATTGCTGACGAAAAACATAAACATTTCGTCGGTAAGTTAGGTTAGCGACGAACTTTACTGATGGACAAAGGCATCATAGAAATGGTCGTAACTAATAATTCCCGATGAAAAACAGAATGTTCGTTAGTAACTTTACTAACGGACAGTTAATGTACCGTTGGTAAATATACTAATGATTTCTTGTGCGGTTGAACGACGGTAAATTTACTGACGGATAATATTATTCTGTCAGCAGATTTACTGACGGTTTGTTCTATTCCGTACGTAAGTTTGTTAAAACATTACCAACGATTATGTTTTTTCTGTCGGTGAGTGTACCGACGATTACTTGTCGTCGGTAAATTTGACAACAGAATTGGTTATTCCATTTATGATTTCCTATCGTTAGTCATCTTCCGTTGATAAATCAACCAGAAATTAAAAAAAAAATATTGTCAATAAATTTTATTTGATGATGTTATGGTTGATGTATAATTTAAACAGTTATGAATTTAATAGTATACATTTAATTTGTTTAAACAAAAATTTGATTGATGATATAAAGTTAAAAATATTTTAATTGATAATGAAAACATTAAATTGTACATAATAATTATTTGTAATTCAAATGAAGTAACCAAAAGTACAGTATGGATTTAGTGACGGCGAATGCTTTGATTTGTGTGATGAGGCGCTACCCCTACCCTTGAACTCATCCATCTCATTATAAAGCTGGGCTATGTACTTCATCAATGTCTGCACTGTGCTCCGAAACTCTTGGACTTCATTGATTGTGGACCGCCTACTAGATGCTGCTGTATTGGATGTGGAGGATTACGAATAACAAGTATTCACAAATGAAGCTAAGTCGAATATCCTTTCACGACAGTCCCTACCACCTACTATATGAAGATAGGTTTGAGTCTTATCAACATCTTCAAACTGTTGAGACTACTGTTGAATGCTTTCTTGTATTTGGTCCTATCAGAAGGCAATGTTTATATTAGTAAGTGATAATTATTAAGAATTAATATTAAACCATAAATTTCACATATATTTAATTCTCTACAATGGTTGTTGACGAATGTCACATCGTCATGCTTCTTAGTGTGAGCGTGCAAAAGGAGTTGACGGGGTGTAGGCCTTATGCCCATAGACTTTTCCTGCATAAGAATAAAATGTTATAAGTGACCTAGAATTTATAAAAATTTCGACAAAGTTTCCTCTATTTTCATGATATTTACCCCTATTGAACAAAGAAACAAGTCAACAACATAGCCATATATGGTACCAGACATTTATAACATTATCATTCTCTATAATACACATATTTTCATTCCAAAATTCACACAGAAAATTCAATTGAAATACAGCAAAGTAAAGAAATCAAAATATAAATGTAAAATGTAGATACTTACAAGTCTCTTAGTATATTGGTGGTGAGTAATAGATCCTCCCATATGTACGGGAAGACTCTTCCCCCTGGTTCTCCACGTTTGTTGGTAAAATTACGCTCTGAAATGGACATTCCCTTAGGTGATGTCCAATACTGCTGCTAACAATTTCATATTTGTTTATAAATTTAAGGCTGTCGTACACCAACCTTGTGTATTGCAATAATAAAGTCCCAATAACGTGTACGTGCTCGTCTCTCCTATACTTTATAAATGATAGTATCAAATTCAGAATCCAAAAAAAATTCTTTCTAAAACAAAAGGAAAAACATTCGATAAATACTTATAATGTAATAATATTTATCTAATTAATGTATAAAAATTAATTAACAAAGAAAATAATAATTTTTGTTGTACCTTAAACTCTTGATAGTAAAATTCCTTTGTGGATTGCGAGATATTCTTCCATACATAACCCTCAAGATTAATCTTCTCCTTGAATTTGGATGTCATGTTTCTTGAGCAATGTCTAGATGGAATCAACCTAATATAAAAACAAACAAATTTATACCATTTTTAAAATTTAAGCCTATAAATTAATTATAAACATATAGTGTTTCATGTATTTTCACTTACATATTATTGACAATTGTAATGTAAGTTCTTTCATTAAGTCCCTCATCTCCAGGCTAGCCACCTCCTTCATCCTAATTGTTTACCCCTGATATCTCTGTCGATATAGGGGTAGTGAATGATGTAGGGGTGGTGGATGGTGTAGCAGTAGGTGGGGAAGGTGATGTCCTATTTGTAAGTGCGCTAGCTAGAAGAGGAGGAGGTGATTTAGTTCCAACTGCTACACCATAAGATGCTTTACCTGTATAGTAAGTACCTCCAAATCGTGTTCTGAATCTTGGTCACTTCGTATCTTGTCCTCTATTTGGTGACTTATTTCATCCTGAAATTAATATTTGATTGACTTTTTTAGAAATATTACAATTTTAATTCAATATTTTATAAAATATATTGAAAAGGAAATAATTGATTTATTGAATATAATATTCAATTACAAATACAAATCAATCGCTATCATCATTTAATCGTAAATCAAAATCTTCTTTTTCTAAAGAATTTGAATCAAACTCAAGCTCTTTTTCATATCTCTGTCCCTCTTTTTCCTTTTCAGATAAATTTCAACATATGCATTATATGGATCGTTCAAAGTTTCATTATCCTTATATACGACAACTGCATTTATTTCATAAGCATCTTCCTGAAATATGCTTATGAAATGCTTCACTTTCAATTCTTTGTTCTCCTTTTCTATGTGATTCAAAAACACCTTTAGGTTTAACTTTGCAAACGGCCGACCAATCTAACTTATCTTGTCGTAAGCTGAGAAAAGGGATATAATACACCTGGATCGCTTGCATTGCCAACCCGAAAGTTTCAAATTGTCGAAATCTTCTTTGTTTGTTGATTTCAACTAGATTGTATCGGCTATGCGCTTTTGTACGAACATTTAGAGTTGGATCAAACCAGTCACACTTAAATATCACACTTCGCTTTATTGGCAATGCAGGGTACTCAATTTCAAATATCTCAATAATTTTACCATAGTAATCTATGAATTCTCCCTGTATGCAAACTCCACTATTTATTATTGTCATGTTATGACCATGATATTCTATATGATAGTTGTATCCATTAACGAAATACACCAGATATGATTTAATAGTTTGTAAAGGTCCCTTTGTAAGATCACATATGAACTTGTTCTCTATTGGATTTTCTAATGCCTATAGAAAACAAAATATCATATTAAATAGCATAATGTTATTTGAACACTTAAATCTTATAATTCAATCATTTCAATATTTGTAAGTGAAAACTTACATATTGCTCAAATCATCAAGGAAAGTGTCTTCTAACTTCTTTATTGATATCATCCTATGTTTTGTCGGGCATGAACTCACGTAACAATTCCTCGTATAATCTAAAAACATTATTATGCATTTCAGTTATGAATAACACTAAATTTCAAAACCCAAGTAATCAATTTCAACTTATTGCACGAAAGGTTGAACCTTTTGGCAGTTCAATAAAGTTTAAGCATGGGCAGCCTCAATTTCTTCCTCTATTAACATTCTTCGTATTGAACGTCCATATGTTAGTCCATGATATATGAAAATGGATAAGTTACCATTAGCATCACTCGTTGCTCCCCCATCGACATTATAAGGAACTTTTCTTTCTCTTGTGTAAACATATGACTCAAAATAATGTGAACAAAATGTACTAGCTTCCTCCACTGAATAAGAATTACATATCATACCTTTAACTCTAGCCTTATTTTTCACATTTTTCTTCAAGTGATGTAAATACCTATATGATTGAATAAAGTTATACCAATTTAGTTATTAAAACATGTTAATATTCAATTACAATCATTTTTGTTAAATTACCTCTCAAATAAATACATCCAACAATATTGAACTGGATCGGGTAGTTTAGCCTCATATGATAAATGGATAGGTAGTTGCTCCATACAGTCAAAGAAGCTTAGAAGAAATGTCCCTTATAACTTGCACAAAATTACTAGAATTTCCCTTTCTAGTTTTTCCATTTTAACTAACTTGATTTCAGATGATGTTAAACTTTTGAAAAACGAACTTAACTCTGTTATTACTTGCCAAACCTTATTCGGTATCCCAAAATGCAATTGGAAGTAACCTCTACATAAACACATGACAATCATAACTTTTCATCCTAAATAAATTGTACTTCCTTATGTCTATACACCTTGCTAAGTTTGAAACGTAACCATCGGGAAACTTTAGACTTTTCTACCATTCACACAATATTTCCTTCTATGTTTTGTCTAAAGTGTAACATGTTTTCAGATATTTACCGGTGCAAAGATCTTTATATAACTCATCCCTTCTACAAAAAAGTTTCAAATCAGCTCGTGATTTTGCATTGTATTTTGTCCTCCCTTCAATGGTCATTATGGTATTGAACAAAATGTCAAAAATATTTTTTTCAATATGCATCACATCTAGATTTTGACGTATCAAATTAGTTTTTCAATATGGCAAATCCCAAAATATGCTTCATTTTCTTCAGCCAAAGTTTCTTCTGATGCTTATATTAATTTCATCAACTTCAAATTTTGTAACTTTCAGCAAGCCTAATTCTTCAATCTTCTGCAATATCTCTTAACCAGCTTTGTAAGGGGGAGGAGTCATTTTTACCATCCTATTCTTAATTAATTTTTGTTTATTGCATCTAAACGGATGATCTGGATGAAGAAATTTTTTGTGGTTATCAAACTAACATATTTTTCTCCCGTTTGGAAGATAAAATGTATCAGAATCATTGTCACAATAAGGACAAGTCAATTTCCCTTCTGTGCTCCATCTAGACAACATGGCATATGTCGTAAAATTACTAATGGTCCCTATCAAAGCTACTCTCAACACAAATTTTTTTTCAAAGACACATCATATATCTCAACACCATATTCCCAAAGATGATGCAATTCAGATATTAATGGTTGAAAGAATACATCAATTTTATACTTTAGATTTTGAGGCCCTAGCACAATCACTCTTAAAAACATATATGCCTCTTTCATACACATCCATGGAGGCAAATTATAAGGAGTAATTATGATTGGTCATAATGAATATTGCTGGCCAGATTAACCAAAAGGTTGGAATCCATCCATCGACAATCTCAGCCTAGCATTTCAACTTTCAGTTGCAAACTCATATTGGGTGTCATTGAAATGTTTATGTACCAATGCATCTAATGGATGACTCATTATTCCATCTTTTTGTTGGTGTTCAGTATGCCATCTTATGTGAGCTGCAGTAACATCATAAGCATATAATCTTTGAAGTCTCGGAGTTAGTGGGAAATAATACATCTGCTTCCAGGATACTAATTTATGTTTCATAAAATGCTTTATAGGCTTAAACCTAGATTAATTATAAAATTTGCACTTTTGTAATTCCACATCATCTCCCCAATATAATATATATCCCAATTTGCAACAATCAATCTCAACAGGCAAACCAAGACCCCTTATAAGTTTCTTCATATTGTAAAAACTATAAACCATTTTATGATCAGGAGGCAATGATTCATTATACCATCCAAGAATTTTATTAAAACTATAATCAGAAATATGCCTTTCAAATTTTATTTCAATATTCGAGCAATTAAAGACAATTGAGTCATTGTCTCATAATTTGGCCATAGTTCTTCGTCAGCTGAGTATAGTAAGTTAAAAAACTATTTTGAATGTGGGGTTCTTCTTCAAAATTTTCTATATTTTCCTAAAAGGCATAACCGGTTATATCATAAACTATTTGTATATAAGGATTTTCATTTGCATCTATGTTATTTATACTAAATCTAATCCCCCTTTCTAACTCATTTAAGTTCACTGACGATTGTACTTCATTACCCCTTAAGGTGCTACAAATCAATGGTTCCCTATGTTGTGTCCACTCAAAATAATTTGGTACAAACCCTTTTCTCAACAAATGCCCATTGACTTTATCAATAGGAAGGAAATGAATGTGTTTGCACTTTTTACATGGACATCTGATCTTTGGGTCATCCATATATGCAGGTTGAGAACATACATAATGAATAAAAGCTTCAACTCCCTCAATAAACTCAGGATTAATGAAACCATTAGGTGTTAATCATTTATACATCCAAGATCTATCAACATTACTCATTTCTGCAAAACTGTTAATTTCAAATAGTGATTACATAGTTAGTATCCTTTATGTTCCCCAAAGTTTATAGAACATCTAAATTTTAACCAATTAAATTAATGACCTACAATTGATTTCAAAACTATGGTATATGGCATTGGTTACATCTGTGAATCAAGGAAAAAAGTTCTTGTTGTGACTTCTAAGCTCGTAGAATTTTTCACCAATAAGCCTCACGGGAGCTGCATCACAGGTTTCCATCCTATAAACCATCTTAAGTGTTTACTTTTCCTCAAATCATCCATAACATCTCAAATTCATTCCATATACAATAAATGCTTGTGTAATCATACATCTACTCATCAATGATTCAAACATAACCCAAATATAAATAGTTAGACTATTAAAGAAGAACATAAAAACTCATCAATGACTATGCCATTGGATATAGCACACATATATCCTAAGACATATTAGATGAAACTAATACAAAATTGATGAAATAATAACAGACAATTTCCTTGGTTTTTTTAATAGAACAAGCTTTGCTCTAATTGCCAATGCGATGGGAGGTCTAAATCCCCAAGTTTCTATTCCTGAAAAAGGAATTTAAATTATATAATATGAAACGAACTAACATCTTGAAGTTGAATCAATGAGCATATCTACATGGTGAATGAAGTAGGTTTTGAGGAAGCTATCACCAAAGAAATGTGAAATTAAGTATTTTCATTCAAAATAAAAGTAGATGTTGAAAATCACAATTCGCAAAAAAGAATTGTGGAAGCTACACTAAAAAGTTTGATTTTATCATTTGTGTGACTGTTGCGTGAAAGTTATTATTAGAACTTTTTTTATGATGACTAACTTATGAAAGAGATTCGTTAGATGTATGTAATGAAGGAAAAGAAAAATTATTAATGTTTTTATTAATAATTGCTTGATTTGACATTTTTTATAGTCTATAAGTAAAAGGATGTGATTTTTTTTCTAATAATTGGACCTTATAATGAGTGATTTCGCTTCAACATTCACTTTTGATGTATTGAAGAAGAATATAGAGACAACAACAATAACAAAGACGGTGAAAAAGATAGAATTTGGTGAATATGAATATAAGAACCTAAAACTTGTCATAGTTGTGCTTATCTTCTACTTTTCCATTTGATGTATAATTACTCCTATTCTGAAGTTAAAATTGGTGTATTTGAAGCATGTTCAAGTGCTTAAAGAGATGCAAATTTTAATGTGAATATTACTATATTAACTTGAACAAATTTATTTTAGTGTTGCATACATTAACCAATCTTTGATCAACGAACATGTTCAAGTGCTTAAAGAAATGGTTTACATAATAAATACTTTAGATAAAATCCGGTGGTAATAAATTTTTCAATGCTACAATAAGGAAAACATTGCTTTCGAAAACAACACATTTGAATATTACCTAGATTTAATCAAAGTAGGAGTTAATATTGTCTTATGCCAATTTTTGGCAAGTATGTTATCTAAGTTAATTTTAAAAGGCATGATGATCACATACCAACTTCTATTGTTTGTTTTATGTATCTTTAAGAAAGCTCTATTTGTAACATGTTTAAGTATAACGAACACTATGTATCAACACATACAATACTATAACTCCAAGCATTCAATACAACTCCTATGAACAAAAAACACCATTGCTCATAACATATAAGTAATTCATTCACATTATTATGGGAATAAAAGTTTGAGTATAATGAATAAATGCCTCAGCATAATATTTGAATGTATAACTAAAAAATATAAAAGGAAAGGTTTGTTCTAAAACAAATTTCATCAAACGATTCGTAAGCAACCCGAATTATCTCTCACTAATAACAAAATAATTGTGTTGTTTCATTATCTACCAACAACAACACATTTAAACAACAAATAAACTAACAATTCAACTAAAAAATGCATAAACCAATAATCCAAACAAAACCTAGCTACCCACTGACAATCATACATGTAAGCATCTAACACCTCCGATTTTGGAGACAAAACAAACCCAATAGAGTTGTTACCTGAAAATGATGCACGATGGACCAAAAATGAAGCAAAAATCAAGGGTTGAAGCACTCTAAGAAGAGAATCGATGAGGTTAATGATGGGAAGAGAGAAAATTAGTATAAAAGTTGTTGATAAAATGATGTCTTTTGGATTAAAACCAAACGACATCATTTGGTTTTATGAAATTTGACTATTACCGATTGAACAACATTTTCGTCAGTATTTTACCGACAGAAATGTGGTCCTGTCAATATTCAACTTGCTTATTTTCCTCGCCAGCTATTGCTACCTAATTTTGCGATGAACTCTTATGTTTCATCTCTATAATATGTCAGAAAATTGGTAGGGATATTTTTCCCTCCACGTTTACCGACAAATGTTTTTGCCATCAGTAAATCCATCAACTTTACTGATGGAAAGTCAATTTGCATCGCAAATTTATAATGAAATGTTTTATGTCGATAATTTTTCATCGATAATTTGTTATTTTCTTGTAGTACATATTAATCGAAGACCAACTTTAAGAGTTTTGGTTGATAACAGTTGATGATAACTTTAGGTAAAGACGATGCCAGCTTGATCTCGCTGAAATATTTGTTATTATATTCAATGGTAAAACTACTACAACTTAGGGAATTCTCCTTGTAAATATTACGATAAGAGGAAAGACTTCATTAAATACTTTCTTGATTGTTAACACACATGCTAGCTAGCAAGTCCTATTGGGGTGAGATTGGATCCACTCCGACTATTTCATTCCATTATCTCTCCATCAACTTTTATGGAAAGGGGATGAAGTAGAAATTCTTTGGGTCAATTCATAACCACTTTATAATAAATTTGATGTGATGGAGACAAAATTCTAAAGAGATCATATAAAATTGGTGCAAATTTAGAAGTCATCTCGTTGTAATGAAGGCAAAAAAAAGATGAAAATAAAGTTAAAAAGATTTACAAAAACTATCACCATGCCTGCTCCTAGGTCGATGAAGGTTCCTATTATATAAGAACCTGATGACTTAATTTTCACAAAATGAAAGAGCAAGAGTTGCAGTTGTAAAGATCAAATACAAAATGCAACAAATTTAAAGGATTTCGAAGATATAAGTAGTTGTGATAATATAAAAATTGGTTTTTAAAAAAGAAGAGGAACCAAAAATAAGCAACAGTTGTGTCCAAGTGTTGAAATTCACTCATAAGAAGTTTGATGATCAAAGAAACCAAAACCAAGAATCATTAGAAGAAGAAAATATGTGTTATTCATAAGAATTTCGTGGAATCTTCATTAGCAAAAACTTATATTCAAAGATAAAGTTAAAACTAATGGAACTCTTGAAGGAATTTAAATATTGTTTCGATTGGAACTATACTGAAATGCCAGGATTGAGTAAAAGGTTGGCAAAATAAAGACTTTCAATAAGGCCAAAATTTTTCCCTTACCATTAACCTCCTAGGAGGTGGTCCAAGGATGTTGAGTTAATGATTAAAGAAGATAAAAAATTATGTAAGGTTAACTTCATTAAACCAACCAGATATATTGAATGATTAACTAAGGGGTCGTTTGATTCCACTTTTGTTTTTCTTTTTGTTGTTTTTGGTTTATGTTTTTGTCTAAAAAAACAAAAACCTGTTTGGCTGATATTTGTAATATAAAAACTGAAAAACAAAAACCTGTTTGGTTGAGATTTGTAATAAGAAACTAAAAACAAAAACATGTTTGGTTTTATCATCCTGTGTCTATTTTTTTGTAATTATACTCTTACGTGTAATAATTATAATATAATACAATATATTTTATAATTAATTAATTACCATTATAGCTAAAATTAGAATATATGCAAATCAAATATTATTAAAAATTTACACATTAATTGTATAATAAAATTACATAAATTAGAAATTATATTAAGTCATTCTAATCAATAAAATATGTCCA
>JAOSBN010000178.1:15437162-15456054 GCA_027563595.1 Erythroxylum suave | reverse complement strand
TTAGTCTTAAGGTTTCCAACGCGATCGTTTTTCTCCGTTCTTTGTTTTCGGATGTCGAATCCACTTTGTTAAGTTTTCGATTTGCTTCTGCTATCGTTTTGCGTTTCGATTCGAACCTCATCTTCGTTTCGGAAATTTTTGTTTCATTTTTCGCTTCGTTTTTTGCATTTTTCGGTTGGGGCCCCGGTTCCCGGATCGGGTCCCAACATATCGGGTAGTAGGGTTTTAATGAGTTCTTAAATGACCTTAGTTAATGTTGAATGAAAGGTTAAAGAGTGATTGGAAGATCTGATAAATTGTTTACAAAGTGAATTAAGGAAACATCCCCAGGAATTTGTCATTGAGCATGCATTGTACATAACACATATACATATGTGCATAAATGAGTACTCATGTGATTGTGCAAAGTTGTAACGTGGTAAATGTGTATGTTTGCATGATATAGAGAAGTGATTAGAGCGACTGTATCCAGAAATTGCCAGGACCTCAAGGCAATAAGTTATCTGGAGCAAATTGTGAGTAACTTAAGATGGTCTCACATTGAATTATTTTTGCTTACATTATGTATTGAATTATTGTGTGAATGTGATTGTGTTGATTCCAAGTAATCGATTGTTCGAGGAGTTATATATTTAGGACTGTATTGGAAGTGCTACTTGAATGTGAATATGAATGACTGTTTCTTCTAAACTTTAATATTGAATGCCAGACTATAAGTCCGATGAAAAATGTGAATAAGAAAGAATATGAATGTTACTGAATTAGTATAATCATTGAATATGCATGATGCATTTCATTACATGAATGTATGAAACATAAAGGCAGTTGTGACCATAGTTGCCAGTGAAAAGAGCTTAGAGCTCAGACTGTGGTACGAGTCAAAGGCTCCCTAAGTAAAATGAGCCCTATATCCCTAAAGCATAAAGGATAGTATTAATGAGCCCGGTATCCACAATGGATACGGGACAGTGAAAAAGGCATTCGGTCACAATAATAAAATAAACAATTGCAAGTCTCATGAACATTGCATACACACATGAATTATATGATTTGAATGATTGCAATTAAAATGTGGAATTGAATTGAATGAAAAATGTGAACATATATGTACAAAGTGTTTTATGATGATACATGAGAAATTAAATGTTGTGAATTATGTGTTGTATGTATTGATGTGATATGTGTGCAGAAAGTTTGTCCATTTCTTGGTCATACAGATTTCTATCAAAGATTCAATAAAGAGTTTTTGAAAATATTATCCCTAAAGTTACTCCAAAACGACGTTAGTTTTTAACTCAATGAAGATTGTAAAAAGCCTTCAACAATTTTAAAAAGTTATTAGTTTTATCCCCAATTATCTAACCACCTAATTAAGAGTTGCCATTCAAAATCATGTGGATGCTAGTGACAAATTTGTAGGAGTTATTTTAGGCCAACGAGTGGAGAAAGTTCCTCATGTTATTTACTTTGCATTTGTAACCTAAAATGATGCCCAGAGAAACTTTTAATAATTGAAAAAGAGTGTCAGAAGTAGTTTTTGCTTTGGAAAATTTTTGCACTTACTTGTTAGGTACTAAACTTGTCATTTTCTTTGATCATGTAGCTCTTGAATACTTGTTATAAAAAATGAGACAAAACCTAAACTGATGAGATGGATTTTATTGATAAGAGAATTTGATTTGGAAATCAAAGATAAACAAAGAGCAAAAAATAAAGTGGTAGATCATTTAAGTCTTTTGTTGAACTGAAAAAGGAGTTTTGTATAGCTTTTTAGTTAATGATGAGCTTGACCTTAATTTGTTTACCAAGGGGACTATGTAATTTAAGATGATGGGAAGGGAATTCTCTTTTTTTAATATTTTTAATTAAATAATGCAATAGTGGGGTTCATTAGAAAGTCTAATGGTAAGAAGGATTTGTTAATAAATTCAAAGGGTGAATTCTCTTATAACTTTCAACTTGGTTAATTATAAAGTGATAAGTCTATTGATTTTGCATCTTATAACCCAAGTTCCCTGAAAATTTCACATATAAAGAAATATGTTTTGAAATATTTATAACATTTCTTAGCCTACAACTTTTCAATATGATAAGATAATAAAAGAATATTAGATAAAGTTAAATTTTATTTTCTACAATGTCTGGATCAAAATATTAACATGAAGCTATGATATTGGTTGATTATACAAACTCGATCTATAATTCAAAAGAAAAATAAACCTTTAACCGTAGGTTCATACATCACTCGTCTAGTTATCAATTTAGATTTACATGATTTGTCTAATATTGATAAGCACTTTGCTTATGAGATGGAACCCTTAGATCTAAATTGTTTGGCTAGGATGGGGATCATCACACAATAGCATGATGGTAGTTTCAATTTTGTCTCATATGGTTTAGTTGTGGTGTCTTCTAGAACACTCTAATACAATACCTATAGCCACTAAACATCTAACTACTAACCTATAAAAAGTTATTATTTCGTCTTCCTCAACTCAACTAACTGTTCCAACCTGAATAGAAAAGATTGAGAGTAAATTATATTGAAATGAACATAATTTAATGACTTTCTTCTTAGACTAGGGGTTCAGGCCCCCTTTTCCACCTTCTCTATAAGTTTGCCATTCTTCTTCACCAATCAAAATATAAAATAAAAAATAAGGCAGCCTCTTTTCCTCTTTTCCTTTCTTCTTTTACTTCTTGTTTTTATTCTTTAATTTATATAATAAGGATAATGTTTTAAATATGTGTGGTGGTGGGACACTTTTTCACATTTTGTGGTATTCTTGATTTTTTTAGGTTGTTTGGATATTCTATTTTAAAATCTTGTTTTTACCCAATGCTTTTAGAAATTGATGAAATGAGATTTTCCAAACAGTTTTTCACTAAAATTTTTTGAATGAATTAGACCATATGTGCAAAATAGACTTAAATATATTAAGTTGAAGGTTAAATACTTTGATAAGTTAAATAGTTAGGGTATGCACTTAGCAAAATAGAGATATTTGATTGATGAAGTATTGCACAAGATTTAGATGATTTTATTAGGAGAATCAATCTTAAAGTGTACAACTTTTTGAAAAATTTCAATTCAGTGCCCAAACTTTTAAAATTTTAATTGATTAACAAACTTTTTAAAACCTTAATAGTTTACCTTAAAACATTAGTTTTGTTAGCAATTTGCTGATTTGGCTCACAGAATACTTATTATTTATGATATGTAAGTGTCCATTGAAAAATTTTACTTGTGAAGAAAAAAAAAGATTTCATTAGCCAAATAAGTAAATTAGTAATGAAACTAACATTTTAAACTAAACTATTAAGGTTTTTAAAAGTTGGTTACTCAACTGAAAATTTTAAAAGCTCAGGCATTGGATTGAAAATATCCCAAAAGGTAGGGCGGTTTACGATTGGTTATCCCTTTTAAAATAAATTGTGAACATTTGATCCTTCAAGGATACAAGGGCCCTCCTTATTTAAGCCACTTAGCTAAACGAGCCACCTTATTTTATTGACTATAGTTCAACTCTTTTGATCCAATTATAATCCCTTTCTCTAAAAGTTAGACCCATATTACAAATTTAACCTATCATACATCATATCACCTAAACTACACATCCTAATAAGGTATTTCTAAAGTTATTTAAGGAATGAGGAGGATTTTGCTTCAAATTTTATTTTCCAAAGTATTCATTTTATATTACTATGATGGGTGCTTACTTTTATATCATTTGTTTTTAAAAAATTCAATTAAGAAAAATAATAATTGCAGTCATAACATATTTACATTTAGAGGAATACTTGGCCACATTCCATTTTTAGCCCCACAACTTGTTTGAATGTCTTATTAATATCTGCGGTTTTAGCCTATAATCCTTCCTTTCCTAACCCTTAACCTAAACCTTATTACAACCATTCAGATTCCTTTTGACTCATTCCTTCATGTGCTCATCGTAAGAGATGTTTGGTGTATATACAAGTTCATAGTAATGTATTCGCTATGACAAGAATTTGAGAGTAAACTTTTAAACCTTAACATCTATGTGAATGATAGAACACTATAAGAACCAAGTCTTTATGCTTTCTTTTGATTGAGATTGTCTTTAATTGTCTATTCATATTTTCTGGTGAAAATTAACTTTGAGGTGTGCTGATGCTTAGCTCTTTTTTTGTAATAACCCGTTTTCCATACTAAGGGTTAAAACCCTAGACCGTTGTATGTGAGAAATAGCATTGAGAATATATAAGGTGCATTGCATTCACATTCATATCATTAGCTTACACACATGAAATATATTTTTGTACACATTGCAAAGATTGTATATGCACTCAATTGACATATTCCAAGGTATGAACGATTTAAAATGATCATGATGTAACTGTGAATTATTATGTCTTAAATTTTGATATGATGATTTTCAATTATTAATTTGAAATTATTTGATACAATTAGGGGATTTATAAATTTATGTGTATTTTTGGACTAAAAAAATGTCAAGTGGCAAGAAAAGTTGACAAATGGCAATAGAAATAAGTGAAACATGGTGATACAAATAAATGACAAGTGTATGTATGATTGAATACTTATATGAATGATCAACTTAGTAATGTGTATATGTATGTGTAGTGTATGATTTAGACACATAAGTCGAACGCCAACATCTAGACATTGTTAGTTTGTCGAGACAATAGCTAATTTAAAGCATATTGTAATTCAACCTAGATGTTTCTCACTAGGATTGATTGTATCTGCTCAAATTTCAATTATTGAATTATTATTGATGTGAATGTGATAATTTTGGACATTGATAGTCCGAGGAGTTTGATAATTGAGATTGTATTGGGATTATTCACAATTAAATGTGAATCTGAAGAAATATGCGTAGTCAACAAAACGTTGAATGCCAGACTTAGATCTGATGAATATGAAAAATAAATATGTCTGTAATGAATGAAATTTATTGAAAATGTTATATTTAAATTGATGCATTTTATCACAATGATATACATTGTCAGATAAAGGAGTTGTGGCTAGAGTGACTGGTGGAAAAGAGATTAAAGCTCATAAATGTGCATAAAGAGCCACATGCTCAGTATATAATAAACCCCGTATCCACAATGAGTACAGGACAGTTATTAATGAGCCCGGTATCCATAACGGATACGGGACAGTAAAAAGGCGCTCGATCACAAAAAAGTAACAATGAAAATGAGTCACATATGCATTTGCTTTTATACACATACACATATTATGTGAAAGATTACATGAATTTACTGAATTATGATGTTATGAATGACTGAGAAAATGATCGGATTATTATAAAATGAATATATGAAATGTATGACATTCATGATGAAATGTGAAGTGATATGAAATGTTTGACGATATGCTTTATCTGTGAAATAAAATGTGAATTGTCCTTGCGTTTGATTTGAGTGAGCACATCAAGGATGGTTCACTCACTGAGTTGGTAAAACTCATCAAAACTGTAAATGCTAATTTTTAGGTACGAAAACGATTTAGCTCCTAAGGCAAACTAGTAGAAATCTAATTCTGTCCATTTTGGAAGTCAAGAATGGCTCAAAGGTCTGGTGAGTTGATACACTGATGATAAGGAGTTTATATTGAGTACTTTTGCTTAGTTCTCATTTCATTTAGAACATGTTGTCAAGAGTAAACTCTTATATGCCTTTGATAATGTATTTATGGATTATGTAGCAAAATGCTACAGTGTAAATATATTTTTATAAATGGAATGAGGAGTTGATCTTTTGAAGATTTCTGTTATATGTATGATGTCATAGAAGTGAATGTGATTGCTCTAACATGCTACTTTCATAGGGTATGTTCTCTAATGTCTTTTAGACGTTCAGACACGTGCTCTATAGAATTGGGATGTTACATTTTCGGTCTAAGTTTTAAAGAGGAAGCATGGTTTACTCTCATAAGAATTGGATTGGTAAAAATTATTCTACTCTCTTATCTTATTAGTTTTTCTTGCTCTTAGGGAAAAACAATGACTAGGTATGAGGGATTTGATACATCATAATTTTTCCTTACTTTTAACATTCAAACTCTTCCATAATCTTATCTTAATATTTTTAAAACTTAGTGATAGTTGTGATTTGCATTGTGTTTTAGGGTTGAATTTGTTAGGTACTTAGCATTAATTTGAGTGTTAAGTCTACATTTCTGTGTTAATTGTGTTAGTTTAGGTGTTTAAGTGTTTTATGGGTTAGTGTCAATCTTTGAGCCTAAATGTTATATTTTTAAGGTACCTTGATGTGTTTGTTAATACTTCAAGGTAAAGGGTGAAGAACAGAGAAGATTCAAGGAGTTTTGGGCCAAAGACATAGCCCATGATCGTAGCACAATAGGCCACGATTGTGACAGAAAGGGACGAGCCAGCAACAGTCAGGCCAAGATCTTGCACTTGGGGCACGGTCATGACAGAGAGCTTCCATTCAGACCATGATCATGCACATTGGGTCACAATCATGACATAGAGGTTTAGGCACTGGCCGTAATCGTGGCCTGCATCGGGCTGATATGAAAACCCAAATTTCGCAAGACTTTTTAAACCGTTTCGACCCCAAATTAAACCTAGGGCTTCCAAAATGTTAGCGCCTAAATTTTTTTTGTTGAGTTAAGCATGATTTAAATAAATTATAAGGTCATGATAGAATAATTATTGGAGTTTAATTATTTATTACAATGTTAGTAGGATTTTATTTCACTGGTTAGTGAAATTAAAGTAGTAGGAATATATTGAGGACAATTTTAACATGTCACTTAAGTATAAAAGCCATAAAGCATTAAAGGAAGGGTAAAGTGGACATTTAGCACTCATTTTAAGGGTAGAATTGGAAGAGGAAAATTGTTGTCTTGTACATTAGAAGGAGAAAAAATGTGAATGAAGGGAGAGAATGAAGCAAAAAACGAAAAAAAGAGAAAGAAAGGTGAGAGAGAGTCGTTCAAGAGAGAAAAAGGGAAGAAGCAAACTAGGGTTTCATCTTTTCTTAGTTTTTAAGAGTGATTTTGAGGGTATTCAAGAAGAGAAAAAGAAAGAGGAAGAGAAGAGCTTCCATTTGAGCCAAACATCTCTTTGTTTGGTGAAGATTCAAGGTAAGCCCTTTTTAATCCTTTGGATTTTTGGAAGGGTTTTGGTTTATGAAGCTTAGGAAATACATGAGTTTAAGTATTATAGAATCAATTTTTAGTGAATATGCTTTTTGGATTCTCAATTGGTATTCCTATTGAATTTGATTTTACCAATGTTAAAGGAAATCAAGTAAGGCAAGAGGAGGGGCAATTTTAAGCAAGTTTTAAGTACGGAATCTAGGTGATACATGTTTATAGTTGAGTTAATGAGTCATGAGTACTTTTCCGAATCAAAAGATTTAAATGATTTTAATTGCATTATAAATGTTGCATTGCTTGTTGAATGATTGAAGTAGTTGTTATATATTTGGCACATGAATCTTGATGATGATTTATGAAATGACGATGGAAATTGTATTTGAAATATATCATGCTTATGGAAATCATGTTTATGAAATGTGCCTTTTATGCAATATGTTGACATGTCATGAAATTCATGTTTGTGTAGGTTTGTGGTGGTCCATCATGTTATGTCATGTGCATGTTGACCATGTGAAAGGCTTCTCCCACCTGCCTGCTAGTAGCATGGAGCTCCTTCATGGACTCCCTCATGTTTACCGGAGATTCCCAAGAACTCCGTCATGTTTATTGGAGATTCGTAAGAACTCTCTCATATTTATCAAAGCTTCACAACAACTCCCTCATGTATATGGACTACCAAACCATTATGAGTGCTTAGGTTGTTTATGATTTGTTGACAAGTTTAATGAATACATGACTTATGATGTTTATGAATTGTTGACAAGCATGAGAATTTGAGAAATACGTGTTTTATAGATTAAATGTAATTTACTATGGAAATGAATATTTTCAATAGTTTTGCTTGTTTCTCCGTTATAAACTTATTACCCACTAGCTTTTTAGCTCACCTCCCTTCCTCCCCATCTCTAGGTAATGAGCAAGAGATCGAGTGATAGAGAGTTAAGGGATCACTCCAAAATTACATATTCTTGTATTTAAGTTAGTATAGGAAAACTCAAGGCTTTAGCCGCATTTGAAGTAACAGTCGTTCATATATATTTTGTATTTTTGGATTATGAGATCAATAATGTATTTGGGTTTTAAAATGCCCATTAAAGCTTTGTAAAACTCTTTCTTTTGATGTTAATGAAACATATGTATGTTTTTCTCATGACTTTCTAAGTTTCTGCATTGTATTTTCAAGCATTCATAGAGGTAAAAGCTGTGTTATGACTTCATGGGAAAAATCTGTATTATCTAGGCTAACTTGGACAAAGTTGTCTTTATGGAAGCTGTAGTTTATCCTCTTAGCTTTCTAATGATATAAAGTTTGTAATTTTTGGAGATTAGATTTGAAGGATATGATTGTTACAATTTAGTGATGCTGCATAGCATGCATGCAGGACACTTCTTAGCGTTCTCTAATTCGTTTAAATAGAATAAGAGTACTAAATGGGAAGAAGTACTGTGATAAGTTAGAGATGAAATGAGGGTAATAAATGGGGTTAAACATGTGCAGAAATTTACGATGAATGTGTATAAGTTTGAAGGTTATGTTTTTTTGGGTTGATGACCAAACATAGATTATGATTTAGTTGTAAATGATATTGAGTTGAAATGGAAGTGATAATGAAGAGGAAATGATGAGGAAATGAGTTAGAAATGATAGATATGCATAAGATGGGTCATAGGTAGTAGGAGTTGGAAATCTGAAATTTGGCCCGTATATGTCCATTGGGCAGACTTGATGTCTGCTAGGTGTACCTTCTCGAGAATTTCAGTGTCCCAGTTTAGTTCATGTTCGTTTGAAGGGACGCATGTCAGCTAAGCGGACATTCTCAGGATAGTTTTATAAATGTGCAATTTTGACATTTTAGATAGCAAAATCTCTCTTCGGGGTCTTTACAAAAGTTGTAGAACTCGAAATCTTCTTTGAAACCATGCTTGAATGACCTTAATTTGACATCTATAGTGAAAGTTATACTAATTGTTCCAAGTCTTGTACATATATAAATTGTAAACTTATCAATGCTTTTCTCTAACATATTGGCTTAAATGGAACTTGAAATGTACTTAGTTTGATGTGAAAATAAGGGATAAAAATGAGTGATATGTTAGGGTGATGATTGAGGATATAAACATAAGTAAGGATTGTCGTATATCAAGTGTTCAAATATGAAATTTTGGGATGTCATAAGAATGAAGATGAACCTAGGTTGGCTAATGAGGTTCTATTAAAAGAACCTTACAGAGTGATGTGCTCACGAGTTAGACTCTGAAAATGAGGCTTAACATAAACTATAAATAGAACATTACATGACAAAAGTAGCAGCCTAGAGAGTTATGCAAGAGAGCCTCACATAAGCCAATTCCAACAGAAAACCTAGAGAGAAATTAAGAGATTAAGGAAGGAGACAAAGGAAAAGAGACACAGAGATGAAGCTTAATGCAACATACTTCCTAGAACAGGTGGTTTCCCACAGTCGCTGCCTCCAATGAATCCATTCTGGTACTATTTTCTATTTTTATTTCAATTTTATTGATGTATGAAATTGGAATGATTATTAAGAATAACTGTTGTTGAGTGTCGATTTATGTCTAAACTCACCTTCGGGTTTTCACTTTTGAGATTAATAAGGTTTTATTGATTGTGTTTTTATTGATTTAGTTGTTAATTAATATCTATCTTTAATAATTTGGTAATAGATAAAGAGGGTAAACCGAGTGAAAATAATCAATTTGTGCTAACGAGCTAAATTGATAGATAAGAATTGGATCAAACTGGTAGAGTCATATAACGAGAGATCGAGTATAGGTTCCTGGTAGGTTATTAGACAATTTTAGAATTACTTTAGGTTGTGGGTAAATTGTGAGTCAAGAGATCACAATTCTATAATTTAATTTAGGGATCATTAGTTAGGGTAAGGATTATAACTCAAGAGAGAGTAATCTACCCTAGGACCTTCTAAACCCATTAATTCAATAATTTCATGATTAGTTAAATTTTCAATAGTTTCGGATTAAAATCCCATTTCTCTCACTTGATAGTTCCTAGGTTGATTTTTGGATTGGATATGTGATTTCTCTATTTGTTTATATGTGATTGGATTGGATATGTGATTTCTCTATTTGTTTATTTTTCTGCATTAGTTGTTTATTTAGGTTTATTGCGAATTTAGCTAATCTTACATTTTAGGACCAGATTACCCTCCTTGTGGGATCGATACCTTAGGTAATACAAGAACGACCTGTGTGCCTGCGGATTACCAAGGTTAACAAATATTAAAACTTAGCGTACGTAACTTTACGATCAAGTTTTTGGTGCCATTGTCAGGGAGTTGAAGTTTTGTTCTATAGTTTAAGGCATTAGATTAGTTTTTAATTTTTTTTTGTTTCTTTTGTTTTATTTTGAAATCGTGCTCTTGCATGAACATAAGAATCAAGAGAGGTTCGAGTTGTGCGCAGATACAGTAGATCTAGATATAACACGATTAGAACGAACTCTTCGGAAAGCTCGACAAGAGAAAGAAGAAGAGTTAGGAAAATCATCAAAGGCCGAGGAATTCCAACAGAACATGGACCAAGGAGCTAACCATGGATGACAACAATGGACCCTCATTGACTTTATGAGGCCGGGGTTAAACTCGTCAAACTAAGGAGTAGCTAGGCCGCCTGAATTTGAAATTAAGCCAGCCCTCTTAATATGCTTCAACAGAACGTGCAATTTTACAAACTGGAAAGCGAGGATCCGAATGTGCATATTGTGAACTTCCTCAAGATTTACAATACTTTCTAGTATCACCAGATGTCAGAGGATACGGTTAAGATTAGGCTATTTCCTTTCACACTTGGAGATAGAGTGAAGACTTGGTATCATTCACTGAGCCCTGCTAATCTCACGACGTGGGAGCAGCCTGTGTGTGCCTTTCTAGACAAGTAATTCCCATTGACTAAGACCAAAAAGATCATAAAGGAAATTATCAATTTCCAACAAGGTGATAATGAGTCAATTTACGAAGCATAGGAGCGTTAGAAGGACCTGCAAAAGAAGTGCCCATACCAGAACCTACCAAAGGAGTTCCTTTTGTAAACTTTTTACAATGGAGTGAACCCACCTACTAAAGGCATGATCGATGCAACATCTGGAAATCCTTGATGCAAAGAAGCAGAGGAGGTAATAGTGGAGATGGCGAGCAACAGTTACTTATGGACGAATGAGTGAGGAAGGAAGCCTACAATTTTTTAAGACCAAAAGGGAATCATCGCGGTCGATCAGAGGATGGAGATACAAGCAAAGATCGACAATTTGACATGACAGCTCGACAACACCAAGGTGCCATCTTCAATACAAGTTAAAGCCATTTAAGTGAAGTGTGAGATTTGTAGTCAGATAGACCATGATACTATAGATTGCTACTTGATTTAGGAAGATAATCAGGAGCAAGTAAGCTATATGGGGGCATAATTTGAACGAGGGGGTTATTAATCCCTATTCCAACATTTACAACTTAATTTCTCCCAGTTGAACAACAATAATGGTGGGCAGTTCAAACCTTAGGGGCAATCGAGCTTTCAACAGGACAAAACAAGCTTGATGGAATCAAAGTTGGATAAGATTTTAGACAAGATCGGAGGCAAGGCGGAGGCACATAAGAGGCTCGGGAGAAAATTTAATCAAGTAATGAAGAATCATGCCTCGTCTACACATAATCTAGAAGTCTAAGTGGGCCAGTTAGCGGAGGCAATGTCGACTTGAAATGCTAGAACTCTTCCAAACAACATCGAGTCTAATCCGAAGGAATGTATTATGGTCATCACCATACGCGGGATGGAGAAGCCGAACGAGAGTAGGAGGAAGAAGAGAAAGAAGAAGGTAAAGAAGACCTTCCAAGTAAGCCCGTGAGCAAGTCAATTAAAGTAACTCGATGGATGTTTTTGCACCAATTTTTTACTCAGGAAGAGTTATATGAAAAGAGGGAAGCGGAGAAATTGGAGGAAATTAAGCTAAACAAGGTCAAGGAAATGACGGAACAAATATAGATGAAGCTGAAATTACAAGAATTTGTAAAGAAGAAGGTTAAGGAGCGACCAATAGAAGACAACCCTAATATAGCAAAGAAGAAAGAGAACCCAGGGGACTTTTTCATCCCCTGCAGTATCAACAAGATTATCATAGATAAGGCATTTGCAAATTTAGGCATGAGCATAAACATGATGCCCTACACCTTCAGTCTGAAATTGAGGTTAAAAGAGTTAGTTCCCACCAAGATTTTGGTCAAGACGGTCTATAGAACATCACACAAATTGTTGGGAATTATATAGGATGTGCCAATAAAGGTTGGGAAATTTACCTTTCCTACAGACATCTATATTTTGGACATTAGTGAAGATGGGGACACCCCGATAATTCTTGGATGATTGTTCTTGGCCACCACGCACTCAATAATTGACATTCATAGGGGTAAATTAACTCTGTAAATGGGGAAGGAGTATATGACCTTCAAGTTGATCAGTAAAGAGTACGAAGCTCCTTCACCTTTAGTGGATCTCAAAGTAATCGAACTTTAAGGAGAATGGGAGCACAATGAGGATCCTGGGAATGCTTTCCAAAAGAAACGCTGGCAAAGGAGATGGTGCGGCAAAGAAAATTGCAAGGACGGTGGTAACTGTAGTATGGTAGCTAAAGTTCAGACTCTGTGATTAATGGCAATGCTATCATCAAACTATTCATTCCAACCACCTCGAGCTTAAAAGGAGCGTCGAGGGACCGATGTTAAAAGAAGCACTGCATAGGAGGCAACCCACTAAAAAATTAGTTTCGTTGTTTAATTTTTGTTAGAATATTTGAATTATGTAGTTAGGGTTATTTTTGTTTTTGTTTTGAATAAAATCGAGAAAAGAATAGGTTTTCGAAATTTTGTGGATGATTGTGTAAGTATGGAAAGAGAGGTGACAAAGGGCAACAAAAGAATCAAGTAGTAGAAGTGAAAAGATTGGAAAAGGAACAAAAGAAGGAAATTGGGGGTGGAAGGACGACGTTGGCCACGATCATGGCTTGCGACTATGTAGTGAAGGGGGAGGATGCAAAATTTTAAAGGAAACTTTACCATTTTACCCTTTTACTATCTATATATTTAGTTCTAACTTTACTTTCACTTTCACTTTATCTCTCTAGAATTTGAGCATCCAAATAGTCTCACCTCTCACTACAAAATATTAAACTTCCAAAAAATTTTCAAATTCTATTCAATCATGTCGTGCATTAAGCATACAGCCCGACGGGAGCCATATGGACGACAGCAAGTTGTGGGACAAGGAAGTTCAAACTGTGCAGTGGACTTCAAAGCACCATTCCCAATCTACACTGAGGAGGAAGGTACTCATTTTTGTTCCTTAAATGCTAAACAAATTTCTGTTGCTAAATACTTTGATGTTGACACGCTAGATAGGCTAGAGTTGCGTGAGCGAGTAGAAAACCTAGCTGAGAGAATCCAGTAAGGCTAGTTCATACGGTTCCAATTCCCTATTTATCAAGAGCTAACACTGAATTCTTTACTTCGCTGAGTTATGACCCTAAGAACCCTAAGGAATTGTGATTTAGGTTGAGGGGAAGGGCATACAAATTGACTGTCGAACTTATGTGCGAGATGTATGGATTCGTCAATTCTACCATTGTCGATCAACATGACGATTTTTTTCCCTCTTAATACTGGAATGAGCTTATTGAATTGAGTGTTTTCATGTCAAGAATGCACACAACAACATTATAAGGTCACATGAACAATTGCTGCTGCACAAATTCATATGTCAGCTGGTTTTTAACAAGTCAGAAACCAACAAGTATTCCACCAAGGAACTTTTTATTTTGTGATGTATGGACCACAATATTCCAGTATGAACATCCATGCATGTGTTACAAGTTACTGTTGCTGCCCCGTGCAAGAGGAGCAACAACCTGGGAATAGGGTACCTAGTGTCTGCCATTATGGAACATTTTAGGGTGGATTAGAGTGGACTAACGGTTTACTTACCTAAATTCCTAAACCACCATCATTTATGACGAGCTGAAATCCTTAAGTCCCACAACATGGAACTTAGGGACTCAGCCAAAAGACATATGTCAAAAATAAAGTGAGTCAGGTGAGCTCAAGTTCAGCACCTCCTCGATAGAAAGAATCAACTAGTGAAGAATTAGAGGAAGAGGAAAAGGAAAAACCAGGCTGGAAGAAGGTTTTGGATGCAATCTCCGAAACCAATAGAACATTAGCAGAGATGGTGGACACAACGACGCAAGAGCCAGGATATCTGACAGATGCATCAGTATTTTGAGTCTTAGGGCATTCAATTTCGACCTTCGAGATCATCTTTATGCTTAACCCAATTGTTTTAATTTTTCTTCCCCAAATTAGCCTTCAGTTCTGTTTTATTTTTATTTTTTGTTTATTTTAATTTTTGTCTTGTCTTTCCTTTATGTGTGTGTGTGTGTGTGTGTGTCCCTCTCACATTAAGGACAATGTGTTGTTCAAGTGTAGGGAGGAATTCTATATTTTACTCTTTTATGTGATTTTGCATATTGTGTGATAGTTATTAGGTTGCATTATGTAAATTGTTTGAATGTGTCATAGCTTAGATGGAGTGGAATCCATTTAATTTTGAACATGGTTTATTTGGTTGTGAATGTTCATTAGCTCACAAAATTAGTGAATTAGGGTTCTTTGGATAAATATACAGCTTAATTAGTACTTAATGTGAATTTAGCACCCTCTAGATTGTCACATTTATTCATAATTTGAGGTCATTCAACTTAAGTAGCTTTACTAGTATTTTTTCATGAAAATGAATAGCTACAACAACAAGGTAGACAATAAATTACGAAAAAAATGTGTACATTTGTTAATAAATCACTATTCTAATGACCATCAGGTTATGCTAGTAGCCAGTTGTCAACGTGATGTAGCTGATTAACCAGATCAATACGCATCACAAACATGTGCCTTCGCTTCAAAAGGCTATAATGATGTTTCAACTAAGCTGTTTAAATATAGCTTAGTTAAGTAACTGGATTGACTTTCATTACCAATGTTTACCTATGCGTAAAAAGACTAATTCCATGTTAAATAGTAATAATAATAATAAAGTGTGTGTTTCTTTAATAAAACCTACTGGACTTGTAAGAAGCGTGACTTTTCACGATAATGTACTTAAGAACAATTACAAAGTCTGAAGGACCGAATACTTATCAATGTTTCTGTACAATCAAAAAGGGTAAATGAATTAACACTTAGATCTTAATTAATTTATATATTTAGCTCAAAGCCCTTACGCATAGATTTTTCCTGTTAATGATTAGGTATAACTTATCAGATTGTGTTCAAGATTGAATTATTTCATGACGTTAAATCTATTATCTCATTATTGCATTGTGTATTTTGTGTTGGTTGTGTGATTTTTTGTTTTTTGTTTTACTTGAGAACAAGCAAATTTTTAGGTGTGGGGATGTTGATAGTTGTGATTTGCATTGTATTTTAAGGTTTAATTTGTTAGGTATTTAGTTTTAATTTGAATGTTGAATGTGCATTTATGTGTTAATTAGGTTAGTCTAGGTGTTTAAGTGTTTTTATAAGTTAATATGAATTTTTAAGCCTAAATATTATATTTGTTAGGTATCTTAATGTGTTTGTTAGTGTTTCAGGGTGAACGATGAAGAATGGAGAAGATTTGAGGAGTTTCAGGTCAAAGACATAGCTTATTGTGCCACAATCGTGATAGAGAGGGACAAGCCAGCAGCAACTAGGCCACGATCATACACTTGGGGCACAGTCATAACAGAGAGCTTTCATTCAAGCCACGATCGTGCACATTAGGTCACGATTGTGATAGAGAGGTTTAGACACTGGCCACGATCGTGGCCTACATTAGGCTAATATGAAAACTAGAATTTCACAAGACTTTTTGAACTGTTTCGAACTTGAATTAAACCTACGGCTTCCAAACTATAAATAGAACATTACATGACAAAACTAGCAGCTTAGAGAGTTATGCAAAAGAGCCTCACATTAGCCAATTTTGAGAGAAATCCTAAAGAGATATCGAGAGATTGAGGAAGAAGATGAAGGAAGAGAGACACGGAGATGAAACTTTGTACTTCCCAGAACAGATGGTTTCTCGCAGTTGCTGCCCCCATGAATCCATTTTGACAATATTTTCTATTTTTATTTCAATTTTATTAATGTATGAAATTGGAATGATTATTGAGAATAGTTGTTGTTGAGTGTCAATTTATGTCCAAACTCACCTTCGGGTTATGATTCTTTAGATTAATAAAGTTTGATTGATTGTATTTTTATTGATTTAGTTGTGATTCAAAGTCTATTCTTAATAATTTGGTAATAGACTGAGAGGGTGAGCCAAGTGAAAATAATTAATTTAGGCTAATGAGAGTTAGGTAAATTGACAGATAAGAATTGGATAAAATCGATAAAGTTGTGTAATGAGAGATCGAGCATAGATTCCTAGTAGGTTATTAGACAATTTAGGACTATTTCAGGTTATGGGTAAATTGTGAGTTGAGAGATCACAATTCCATAATTTAATTTAGGTATCATTAGTTAAGGCTACAGATTATAACTCGAGAAAGAGTAATTTACCCTAGGATCTTCTAGCCCCATTAATTCAATCATTGAATAATTGGTTCAATTTTCATTAGTTTCGGATTTAAATCCCTATTTTCTCACTTGATTATTCCAAGGTTAATTTTTGGATTGGTTATGTGATTTTGCTATTTGTTTACATTCTGGATTTTAATTCTCATAATTGATTGTTGATTTATTTATTTTTCTACATTAGTTATTTATTTAGATTTATTGCGAACTTAATTGACCTTAGATTTTAGGACTAAATTAATCTCCTTGTGGGAACTAGATTACCCTCCTTGTGGGATCAATACCTTAGGTACTATGTAACCTTGAGAACACTTAGTATTTTGTGTTTAAGTCAAGACGACTTCGTTTCTTCTATTGATTTTGATGAAAGTCAAACAATAATAATAGAAGTGTGTGAACTGTTGTGATGAATTTGTTAAATGCGCAGATAAATATAAGTGACACAAATCATCAAATCAAGACGATACTTAAGTAAAAGCTGAATAAGATGAAACGTCTAAGATGGATCAGACGTAGTGATTAAATCTAAGACACCAGACAAAGCATACGAATCTAAGCAAGACGATATAATTGAAGAATGTGCTAGAACATTAGTTAGTTGGAGTTGGTTACAAGAATCAACTAATAACAAACTCTAGAAGATTCTATAAGTAGATTTCTCAAGAAGACCGTTAGAGATTTAGATTATAAATATCAGTTGTAGCCATAAAAAAAGTATATATACATATACACATAACAAAAAGGGGAGAATTCTGAATGCACAAAAATACTTAGAGATATTATGTGCTCAAGTGCTTATTCTATGAAAAATATTCTGAAAGAAAAAAAAAGAAAGAAAAAGACCTAAAGAGGCTCTGCAAGTGTAGAAATAATATTTATAACATTGAAGGAGATAGTGAAATCTCATAAAAACTCTGAGGATTGGACGTAGCCTAAGGTTAAAGGTGAACCAGTATCAATTGTAGTGTTATATTCTCTAACTCTTATCTCTTTAATTTTCTTGTTGTTAGAAGAATAGATACTAATTTCCGTTGTTGCATTACTCATCAAATTAAGTGTGTTGTCTTGTAATCGTTTGAATTTGTCAAGAAAATCAAGAAGATTTTAAAGATTAATATCTTAGATGATTTAACACAATTCAACCCCTCCCCCTTCTTGTGTATTTTACATATTTTACGTGATTTTTATATTGACAAGTGATTTACTTCAGTTGATATCAGAGCAAGTTTCCAAGAACCACTATTACAAAGTGAGGACAAAGATCCATAGCTAAATCACATGTTTTTATAGCAGAAGGTGCCTCAGTCTTAAGACCCCCTACATTCAATAGTGAAGATTATCATTATTGGAAGGACATGATGCGGCTCTTCATAGAATCCACACACATTGATCTTTTGGATATCACTGAAAATATATCCCAACAGACAACGAAGGGAAAAGCATCTCCCGTGACTAATGGTCGGTGATCAGAAAGCTCATTTTCAATTAAATTCAAAGGCCAAGTTCTTTTTAACTTGTGCTCTAAGAAGAAGTGAATATGATAAGGTTCATGGATGTGAATCTTCAAAGGAAATGTGGGACACATTAGTCTTTGCACATGAAGGCACAAACTAGGTAAAAGAATCTAAGATTGGAATTTTTTTCATCTGTAGGAGTTGTTTAAGATGAAAGATGACGAGATTATTGATAAGATGTTTGGACGATTTTAAATAATTATTAATGGACTTAAAGCTCTGGGGAGAATCTATGACAATTAAGATCATGTCAGAAAGATTCTCAGAAGTCTTCCAAAAAGATGGAGACCCAAAGTAACAGCAATTTAAGAGGCCAATGATTTAAGCAAGCTAAAGTTGGATGAATTACTTGGTTCACTGAAAATCTATGAAGTAGAGCTTGATGCAGAAGATAAACCTAGAAGGGATAAATCTATTACATTGAAGGCTGGTCAGAAGAATCAAAAGATGCAGAAAAATAGAAGTACATCTTCAAAAGCATTAAAGATATCAAGATTGATGATGCTAGTGAATCTGATCAAGATTCAAGTGAAGATGAAGATGAGTTATCCTTCATTTCAAGAAAGATTAGAAGGATGTGGAAAAAGAAATCA
>JAOSBN010000178.1:15423543-15437062 GCA_027563595.1 Erythroxylum suave | reverse complement strand
TAGAACTTGTTTCAATTCTTAATCAAAGCTTTATGAACTAGAATTTTGTTAATATGATAGAGGCATTCTTTCATAAATCCTTTGACCCAAACAACATCCCATACGCACCTATCCATTGCTAGCCCCTTGAGCCATAATTTATGAGCACATGTGCTCATTTTTATATGGTGTCAATAGTTTACATTATATTTTCTTGTAGTTATTTCATCCTTATATGGTGTTAATAGTTATTTTAAATGTGTTGATGGTTATTTTGAAAAAAAAAAGAGCATGTATATATATATATATATATATGCTCTCAAGTAAAAAGAAAGAAAGAAAAAGAAAAATAATAAAAGAAAAGCAAAAAAGTTTTCAATTGTGTAAATATTGTCTTACTGTTGACACCTATTTCATAATTGTGTGCATGGACTCATACTTGTTTCTTATTTCATCTATTCCATCCATTTCATCTAGCCTACCGTGCATTACAACCTTGAAAAGTCATCTTTATTTTCAAAATCGTAGTTCTTGTAGTGGAGAGGTAGAATTATTACAAGCTTATGGTAGAGAATGGACTAAGTAGATTTATAGAGTGAAATTATCCCAAAATAAGTGAGATAAGAGTAAACACCTTACCTTGAGTGAAATCATTTTTGCTCAATCTCTTGGATTAATTGCTTATAGTGTTTATTTTCTTCGCATTCTTTCATTCTACTTGGGTTCATTTCTGAGAATGATTTTTGCCAATTTCCTACTTTTATCTTAAGCTTGGTCGAAATTTTGCTTTTGCACTTGTATCTCTTTAACTCTTATAAACTTTGTCCAGGAGTACAAAGGTCTAAGTGTGGGGGAATTTGATTGAGCTCAAGTTTATAACATAAATTGGTGACATTTTCATGACCTTTGCTATACTTTTTGACTCCTATCTCTAGCTTTTGTGCTTAAATTGATTCTTGAGTGTGTGCTTTTATTTTATGTAGTTTAAAGGTGAAAAGTGCTACAAATTAAGATTAAATGCACTAATTAATTTTCTAAGAACAATTGATACTGCAAACTACTATCTTTTTATTGCAGGAGACTCAAGGAAAAGGAATTCAAAAAGAAGAAATGGAATGAGAGAAGACCAAAGTGAAGTCAACACTACAGGAAGCTCGTCACAGCAAAGCGGATCTGTCGCTATGGCCAAAAATGATAAATCCAGGCTAAACTTTCGGGAGAAGTTCACCACTGCGAAGATTAATTCTTTCGCCACGGCGAAGGGTCCAGCGAAGAACAAATCCTTAGAGAAAAGTTTGCTGTGGCGAAAATCATTTGTCGCCACGGCGAACCTTCGAAAACCCGAACTATTTTTGGGAAAAATCACGCTCTGTGTGACTCGACCCTGATTCATTTGTTTTAAAACCTACTAAATTAGGTTATAGCCAGTAGAGATGAACAACATACCATAAACCCAGAGAAGAAGAGAGAAGTTCTCTCATCATTCCCGACTCCTCACTCCACTTCACCGCCATCCATCACTGTCATCCACCATTTTCTTTCATTTTATCTGTCGTCATATTCACCATCTGCTGCTATTGCCATGGATGCTTTTGGTAGGGTTCTAGCTGTGAGTTCTCCCGAAGCAATGCTTGGCTAAGCATCGGTTTCTCTTGAAGATGTAACAATGGTTTGAGTTCAATGGGCTTCAAAGGGGAGTAGTTTGTTCATCTTTTTCTACACTGTTATGAACTCCAGAGTTAGGATTTATGCTTTGTAGTTGGATTTTCTTGATTATAGTTTAATCAAGTGTTGAACAATGAATTGTGATATTGGGTTTTTTGATGTAGAACTTGGAGCTTGAATATATGAAGTCTCATATATGTTATTTTATGATTTTGATAATTCTCTTTTATCTACCTAGTTGTGTTTGATAATGAGATGATGCTTGAACACCAAATTGACCATTTGCATTAACTCACTCTTGGCACTCACTAAGATGCATTTAACAAGGTTTTAAGAAATGGAGTTCATTGATTAAAACCTTGGACTTAAAGAGTTCTTTAAGGTTTATAATTTGGAAACTTAGTGATTTTTACTTCCAAAAAGATTTGCTTTGAACCATGATAGCCAAAGCTCATTTTTCAAGAGGATTTTTTCAAATTTGATCATTGTTTTAAATTTCAATTTCTTATTCCCAAAAATCCAAAAACATCTTTTTACACATTTCCTTTTCAATTAGCATACTTTTGTTAGTTCTCCAAAAGAACCAAACCCTCTTCCTAACCAGTTTAGTTGCATTTCATGACATTTAAGCTAGATTAGATCCATTGCATTAGGTTCCAATTAAGTGAGACGACTTGAGGTTGCATCCTATATTGCAATCCTTGGAATTAAATTTTTGATTCGACCTTTAAGGGCAAAATCGAAAGACAAAGCATCGGATCAGTGAAATTAGTGAGAAAACATATGTCTGGTTTAGTACTAGTTAGGCGAGTTCGAGTTCAGTATCACCTCAGCAAGAGGAATCAACCAGTGAAGAACACAAGGAAGAAGAAGCGGAAGAACCAGGATAGAAGAAAGTTATGGATGCAATTGCAGAGAACACCAAAACCATGAGGGAAATGTTCGTGACACTACGACACCAAAGTTGGGATATCTAACAAATCCATCAGTATCTCGAGGCTCATGTATTCAATTGCTGTATTTGACACCATCATTTCCTCCATTGCCCTAAGATTTGTGTCCATCCCAATTTTTTCTTTTTCAAATTAACCTTTAGTTCTTTCATTTTTATTTTTGTTTATATGTTATTTATTTTTTGTTACCTTAATTTTTTATTTCTTCTTTTATACGTTATGTGTTTCCTTCTCATATTGAGGATAATGTGTTGTTCAAGTATGGGGAGGGATTACCTGTTTTACAAGTGTGGTGAGGGATTATGCGTTTTACTTTTGAATTTGATTTTGCATATTGTATTATAGTTATTAGGTTTCATATTATGAACTGTTTGAATGTGTCAATGAATTAGATGGAGTGAAATTCGTTTAAGTTTGAACATAGTCTATTAGGTTGAGAATAATCACTAGCTCACAAAATTAGTGAATTAGGGTTCTTTGGATAAATACACAGTTTAATTAGGATTTAGTGTAAGTTTAGCACCCTCTAGATTTTCACAATCATTCATAATTTAAGGCATTTTCAACTTAAGTAGCTTACCTAGTATTTTTCATGGAAACGAGTAACTAAAAACAGTAAAACAGGCAATTAAAAAAAGTTTTGTTTTGATTAAATAAATCAATATTCTGCCAACCTTCAGGTTATGAATAGAGGTAGTAGCTAGTTGAAAAGATGATAATTGACAAGTAATCAAATCGACACGCATCACAAATGTGTGCCTCTGCGTCAAAAAGTTATAATAACATTTCAACCAAGCTATTTAATAAATATGACTTAGTTGAGTAACTAGATTGACATTCATTATCAATGTTTGCCTCTACGTAAAAAGATTAAGTGTATATTCTAAAAAAAAGTGTTTTTCTCAATAAAACCTACCAAACTTATAAATAGCTTAAATTTTCCTAAGAATATACTTGGGAATAGTTACAGAGTTTGAAGGAACAAAGAATTATTAATGTGTGTTTGCAATAGAAAAGGGTAAATAAATTAACATGTAGGTCTTGATTAATTTGTATATTTAGTTCAAAGCCCCTAGACATAGATTTTGCATGCTAATGGTTTGTTATAACTTAAATGGTTATGTTTAAGATTAAATTTACTTTATGAAGTTGAAGCCATTGCCTTAATATTGGATTATGTGTTGTGTGTTTCCCATGTGTTCTTCGTTTTGTTTGCTTGAGGACAAATAAACGTTTAAGTATGAGGATGTTGATAGTTGTTAAAAACATAATGTTTTAGGGTTAAATTTGTTATGTGTTTAGTGTTTAGTGTGTATTTAGGTTTTAATTGTGTTAATTTATATTTTTAACTGTTTTTATAGGTTAGTATGAGTCTTTAAGCTTAAATGTTATAATTTTGAGGCACCTTGATGTGTTTGTTAGTGTTTTAGGGTAAACGAAGAAGAAAAAAGAAATTTGAAAGAGTTTCGAACCAAAAATATGGGTGTGCCATGATCGTGACAGAAAGAGATGAACCAGTAGGACCTAAGCCACGATCGTGCCCAAAGAGAGATCTGAACCAGGCCATGATCATGCACTTTGGACCACAATTGTGGTAGAGAGGGTGAGACATTGGCCACGATCATGGCAGGCAGGGCCACGATCATCGCCTACGTCTGGCAGACACAAAAACAACTGAAAACATCAAATTTTGCCAGACTTTTCGGACCATTTCAACCCAAATCAACTCCAAGGCTTCCAAGGTTTAAATGGAACATTAAATAACAGAGGAGTAGCCTTTTTACATCAGCCAAATTTTAAAAACCTAGAGAGAATATCGTGAGATTTGAGGAAGGAGATGAATGAAGAGAGACATAGAGAAGAAGCCTGGTGCGAAACACCTGCTAGGGTTATGTAAATATAGTGCCCTGGAAAGCAAGTGTATTTACATATAACTTAATTTTCTTCTATTTATATTTTAATGAAAATATTTATTATTAATAAAACAAAAGAGTTTAGTTTTATTTGTATGAGCATAATATCACTAGTCATAAGGTACCAAGGTTCCTTTTTAAGTAATATACATATATATATGGAGATGTATGGGAAATATATATATTATTAGAATCTAAATTAATTGATTCATAGTCGAATAACCAAGTTGGTCGCTTGATTATAACTTAGACTTTATTGCTGTGATTTATCTCCGTGTAATTAAAAGAGTTTACTTTAATGGAATGATGAATTTCAAATCATATTAGTAGTTGACTATCGGTAATGACATTATTAAATGAATATGGAATCGCGTATGTTTTGTAAAAATAAAGTAGTTCGTTACTTTATTTTTATAACACAGACCTTATCATTCATTTATTACGAACCACAATCTTGAAGAGTGGTACATTAATGTATGTTTGGTTATGATTCTTGACATGATCGGAATGAACTTTTTATAGGGTATCAATCCAGCATCCACATGTTAGAATTACTAATTGAAACATGCATCAGGGAACATTAACTCAAATGAAGAGTTTATAATGATATCATCACTTTTAGATGTTTTACGAAGATTTGTGATTAAACTAAGATTGGATCTTGTGTGTTAATCACCATGTAGAATGAAACAGGAGATCTAGAAAGAAAAACCATCATAAGGGTACAACAATAATTTTTCCCTTTATTGTGTGGATGGCTATAGTATGGTTCATAATAGAGTTTGCGATTGAACATCAAATTAATAAATTGAAACACATTTTCTCATAATTTTAAGTAATTCAAGAGTTCAACCAATTGGCTTTGGTGGAATAAAATTTGGTTAATAAGTCAGAATTAATTCTAATGAAATTAAATTAATTCCTATCTTATTGGAGCTTGAATTATTTAAGTCCAAATAGATTCTCCACTTGGCTTCTGGGAAGGTTATCAAGGAAAGTAAGAAAAATAAACGAAGGTTACTGAAAAATGAGACAGAAAGGAGAGAAATCGCAAAATTGGATTCGGGCCAATAAAACTAGAACAATTTAATTAAAAGTTAATTAAATTGAGTCTTAAGTCTATAATTAAATGTTGGGCTTACTCCAATTAATTGTTAATTATAAGCCTAAAGGAACATTTAAAATTGGGCTGGATTTTGGTTTGATTAACTAGATTGATTAAATTGAAACAAAATCTAAAATAATAATAATTATAAGCAAAATCGAATTCTACAAAGATGTAGGATTTGGTCATGCTTATTATTAAAGAATGGATTTGTTAGCTAGTTTTTTAAGAGCCTTAAATGAAAATGTTGTTATTATAGATTACGTCTAAGTGTTGTAGGGGAAGAGACGCAACTCATTTAGCATTCTTCCTAAATATAAAGTGTGTTGTTTTTCTCTACACTCTCTCCTAACCAGACACCCATTGCAAAGAAAACCTCCTACATTTTTCTTCTCCTTTCCACCAAAGGATCTTGTTAACCAAGTTTTCCAAGGAGAATAAGTGGCAGATAGGATTGGTTGAGGACACAATATCAAGGAATCGAAACTGTAGCGAGGAGTCAGTAATTTTCCTATCTATTTTTATTTTATTTATTTCTATATGTCGTATCTTGTATAGATGTAAAGCATGTTGATTTGGTGTTTATGCTTCTACTGTGTTTTGATTTGGGAAAAAGTTTTTGAAATCTACTATTTAGCCAAACCAAGAATGAACTTGTTTTTGATCCAACAATTGGTATCAGAGCTGGTTTTATTATGCATGATTCTGTTCCTATATGTTGCATATGTTGGCAATTAATTATACATGCTGCAATTTTTTATGTGATAAAAATATATTTTGTGTATGTTTTGGTTTGCTATTTTGATTGTCTATAGAAAATTGATTTAATTATAAGCTTTCTCATTTAGTTTGTAATAAAGAGGGTGGCTTATCATCGCTATGTTTCCTCCTTGTCTTTTTTTTTCTATTTGAAAAATTCTATAATTTTGAAGATGGAGCAGACATGGATTGAAGAAAAGAATAAGGAAATGATTTTGGTTTTTATTTTGTGTTAATGGCAGATTTTCTTTTGATTAAATTATGTTAATTATTGAATTTTTTCAAGTGTTGTAAATTTATTATTTTTTTCCAATATGTTTTGAAAAATTATTAATAAAATTTTTTTCCAGCAGCCATCGTGGGCAGCAAAGGCTGCTGCCTGATGGCCCAGCTGCTATGCGCAGCACTAGCTAGGCATATGTTGCATGTTGCTAGCGTGGTTAGCAGCCATGCAGCAGTAGCAAGCCCTTCGGCTAGCACACAAGGGTTGTGTGCACAACTTACGTGCTACTGCGCACACAGTTGTCGCAAGTTGCTTTGTGCCAAATATGGCACGCGGATTGGTTTTAGGCTCGACGCTCATCCTATTTCAGGTTTTTGTTTTTTAAGGCATGGTAGAGATAAGAGTTGTTTCTTTCCAAGAAAATTAGAAATAAAATGTCATTAACTTGTTTTTTACCGAAAGGGTCAGGTGGTGCAAGTGAAAAGTTTGAAGTGGAAGATCCAAGTCTAAGAAGAAATTTTGGGCCAAAAGGCCTTGTAATTTTCTTTTAATTTTTCTAGGATGGACAACCAAAATTAGCTTTTTAATTCATGAGATGAATGGATAAATTTATGTAGATAATATGCGATATTATATGATCGTATGTCATTTAGAAAAATTGTCAACCTTAAGCTTTACCATACATTCATTATGTATGTGATATATAATGAAACAATATAGGATGGTTAATAAATTGCATCTAGAGAAGATGAGATTAATTAAAACTTAAAGACCCTAAAAGATTGAGTGGGAGAGGATGCTCATATGAGAGTCCCTGATCTCCTTGTGATGGCCCATTTGCATGTGGTGAAGTGTTACTCCCCAACGAAGGACATGAATCCTAGGTCTTGTATGGTTTCGGTCTCCTAAAGGATAAGTTGACTAATTGGTAGCAAATGTGACCTCCTACAAAGGCATGGATTGCAATTACCTTTAGTGGATGAATCAAATGATTGCATACTCAACATGGTTTATCAATACCCTGCCTACTGTAGCTCTGTTGATAAATGCATGGACCAAATTATGGCATTTCTCAAAGAGTTAGGCAAGAAGATGCTTGGTAGCTTTTTGAGTCAGAGGGTCCATCCCAGTTTTTCTTTTAAGGGATAAGATGACCCACTATCACTTAGTTTGTTATAGATAAGAAAAATAACCATTGTAAAGATTCATTTTTTAAAGTTTTGTTAAATCTATCATCATGCATACATGCATCATGATTTTATACAAAGTTCCAATATTTTTGACTAGTATGCTACTTTTTAATAATTTATATTTTCAAACATAATCACCACAATATGAATCTACTCATAATGCTCTTGACTAGTAATGAATGGGAAAGCAGAGAGAAATTTAATGAATGGAGGTGTAACCTCAACATCATTCTCCAATATGAACGAATTTCATGGGTATTAACGGACAATGAGCCTGCATCTCTGTAAGTCAACTCCTGAGCAAGTCCAAAAATATGAGTAATGATAGAATGTTGATAAGACTACTAAGTGCTATATTCAGGCTTCTATCAGCGCAATGTTATAGAAACAACTAGCAGGCATGCAAAATTCTAGTACAATGGTTCATCACATATATGAGATGTTTGGTGTGAGGACCATGTCTGCAAGGGTAAAAGCTATGAAAACCTTTCACAATCTCAGACAAAAGCCTGGTAACCGATGCTAGATTACATGCTTAAGTTAATCTCTGCGATTATTGAGACTGTGATGCTTAGGGCAGACATGGCTGCGGAAACGTAGATGATCATGATCATCAATAGCTTAAACTCTTCTATTTTAGAAGTTTAAGTTGGACTTTGAGCTCAACACCAAGGATTACACCTTGAGTGAGTTAATGTATACCCTGCAGAACATGGAGGAGATATTAAATATCAGGGCCAATAGGCCAGAGGCTCATATGGCATCTTCTTCTAAGCCCAAGGGTAAAGGCAAGTAAAAGAAGAAGGGTTAAAAGAAAGGGAAGGCTCAAACAGGGGTCAAGGCCTAACTTATGGAAAAGACGGCTAAAGAGGACACCAAGGGAAAGTATTTGGTGAGAAGGGCTACTAGAAGAGGAATTGTGCGGTCTACCTTAAGACCCTTAAGAGAAAACAAGGTATAGGTTTCCTAAGTTTGTTAGGAACTAGAAATGTGGCAGATCCATCTAATTCTTAGATATTAGATTCAGAAGCCACTAACCATGTTTGCAATTCCATGCAGGTGTTCCAGCAAAGGAAAAGATTGCCTAAAGGCAAATTTCAAGTCAAGATAGCGGATGGAACCTACGTTTGAGCAGAAGCAGTGGGAGTAGTTATCTTAGAATTTCTTAGTAGTTATAGGTTATATATAGAGGATGCATATTATGTCCCAATGGTTGTAAGGAACATGATTTCTGTTTTTTGTTTAATAAAGTTTGGTTGTTCCTTATATTTTGAAAATGTTGTTTTAATACATGAGAATAAGGATTTTATTTGAAATGAGGTAATTAACAGGGATTGTTCTTTATAGAACCTATGACAGGCTCACTAAACACCACAGAATTAATAAAACTAAGAAAATCTAATGACTTTAGCATTAATTCAAAATATCTATGGCAGTTAAGGATGGGTCATGTCAATCAGAAAAGACTTGACAGGTTGGTGAAGTATTGGATCCTTACGAGCTTAGACAATGGTCCATTACCCACCTATAAGTCTTGTATTTAAGAAAAGATGACCAAGGCCCCATTTCCTTTTAAAGGAACAGATCTGAATCCACATTGGACCTAGTACACACAGATGTGTGTGGGCCCATGAACAGACAAGCTAGAGTAGGTTATGAATAATTCATAACCTTTATAGATGATTAGTTTAGACATATCTGTATTTGATGCACAAAAAGAGTGAGTCCTTTAAAAGGTTCGAAGAATTCAAAGCTAAAGCTGAGAAGCAGCTAGGCAAGCCATTAAAACAACTTCGATCAGATCGAGTTGATGAGTACTTATCTTAAGGGTTCCAACAATTCCTAATGGAAAATGGAATCGTTGTCAACGTGTTAGCTCCCAGAACACCTCAATAGAATGGTGTAGCTGAGAGGAGCAATAAGACTCTACTGGAAATGGTAAGATCAATGACTTCCTACACTAGCCTTCTAAAATTGTTCTAGGGATATGCCATACAAACGACAACTTATCTTCTTAACTTTTCTCCATCTAAATCAGTGCCTAAAACACTTAGGGAGTTATGGACTGGACGAGCGCCTTCATTGCGGAACTTAAGGGCTTGGGGCTACCCAACCTATGTTCTAAAGCCTGAATCCATAAAGATGGAACCAAGGTTAGAAGTATGTTTGTTTATAGGATATCCTATGGGGTACACTAGGGTATTATTTTTACAGTCCTCAGAACATGAAGGTATTTGTGTCGATAAATGTGACCTTCTTAGAGGAAGAATTTGTGAGAAATCACAAAGGAAGAAGGGAAGTAGTACTAAATGAGTTACCTATTTCATCCAAACCAAGAGTTGATTTGGATATAGTGGAACAAGATGTCGAAATGGATTCAAGAGTTGAATCAAAAGAGTAACCTGAACATCAAGTACTGCCTAGATGTAGTGGGAGGGTTGTGAGACAACCAGATAAAAGGATTCAAGAAGGCAAGGTTGCCTTCATAATTCTATATCTTAATGACATTTTGTTCATTGGGAATGAAGTAGGAATGTTATTTACGGTTAACGGATGGTTGAATGAACATTTCTCAATGAAGGATTTGGGAGACGCTAGCTATATTTTAGGGATCAAGCTTATAAGAGATCGTAAGAATTAGCAGATAGCCTTATCCCAACTAACTTACATTGAGAACATGCTCAATAAGTTTTCTGTGCAAGATTCTAGGAGGGGTTTCACCCCTACCAGACTCGGAATCAAACTTTCAAAGCAATAAGCACCTAAGACCCAGGAGGAGGTCAAACGTATGCGCAACATTCCATATGCTTTGGTATTTGGAAGTTTAATGTATGTCATGCTTTGCACCATACTAGATATTTGTTATACAGTGGGACTGGTAAGTAGATGCCAGTCCAATCCATAAATGGAGCATTAGACTGCAGTCAAGTGCATACTAAAGTATCTTCGTAGGATGAAGAACTTAACGCTTGTTTACTCTGGAAGTGACCTTATTCAGACAGGATATACAGATTTCGATTTCCAATTAGATGTTGTTTCAAGGAAAGCAACTTATGTTTCTATATTTACTTTGGGAGGTGGAGCCATAGTCTGGAGGAGTGTTAAGCAATCTTGTGTTGCTAATTTGACTATCAAGGATGAGTATGTTTCCGCTCGTAAAGTAGCAAACGAAGTAGTCTAGCTCTGTAAGTTCCTAAAGGATTTAGAGGTAGTTCCTGAGGCAGAAAAGGCCATTACACTTTATTGTGATAATAGTAGGGCAGTGGCTAATTCTAAACAACCTAGGAACCACAAAATAGTCAAACATATTGAGGGAAAGTATTATCTTATAAGGGAGATAATACAACGAGGTGAGGTGGATCAGGTAAAGATTACCATTGATCAAACCCTGCTGATCTGTTCACGAAGGTGCTGTCACAGAAGAGCTTTAAGGGTCACCTAGAAGCCATGGGAATGAGGGATATGTCAAACTTACTTTAGGTCAAATGGGAGAATGTTAAGGTTATGTAAACATGGTGCCCTGGAAAACAATTGTATTTACATATAACTTAACTTTCTTCCAGTTATAATATTGTAATGAAAATATTTATTATTAATAAAACAAAAGAGTTTAGTTTTATTTATATGAGCATAATATAACTAGTCATATGGTACCAAAGTTCCTTTGTAAGTAATATAAATATATATAGATATGTATGGGGAACATTTATATTATTAAAATCTAAATTAATTGATTCATAGTCGAATAATCAAGTTGATCGTTTGATTATGTTTTAGAATATAATGTTGTGATTTGCCTCCGTGTAAGTAAAGGAGTTTACTTTAAGAGAATGATGAGTTTCAAATCATATTAGTAGTCGATTATCACCGAAATGAATTTGGGCCAATAAGACCGAAACAATTTGACTAAGATTTAATTAAATTGGGTCTTAAGTCTATAATTAAATTTTGGGCTTACACAAATTAATGTTAATTATAAGCCTAAAGGAACACTTAATATTGGGCTAATTTTGTTAAGTCCGGAGGACTTTACGATGTTTTAATTTTGATGACAAACTAATAATAATAATGTTAGAAACAAATGAATGTTTTGACAAGTGTGTTAAGTGTGCAGTACAAAAGACATACGAAGCGCAAAACACAGAAGAAGAACAAAAGATAGAAGAAGCAAAACACAGAAGAAGAACAAAAGACAGAAGCAAAACAAAATATAAAAGAAGAACAAAACACAAAAGAAGAACAAAAGACAGAATAAGCGCAACATATAGAAGAAATACAAAAGACAGAAGAAGAACAAAACACAGAAGAAGAACAAAAGACAGAATAAGCGCAACATACAGAAGAAATACAAAAGACAGACGAAGCGAAAAGTCAGAAGAAGAACAAAAGACAAACGAAGCGCAAAACATAGAATAAGTGCAAAGCACAGAAGAAGCGCAAGACATAGACGATACTTAGAAGAAGTTACATTAATGTATCGGATGGTTACTTAGTTGAAGTTAGTTACAGAACTCAACTAAATAGCGATTTCCAAGAATCAAGAAACAGTTGTCAAGATTCAAGAAGCGGTTATCAAAGATCAAGAAGTAGTTAGAGATTGACACTATAAATACAAGTCTTAGTCGAAGCTTTCGGGTTAATGCTACTAAATGAATGTACACACTATATCAGTGATCTTTGAGTGCTTACTTACAAAAGAGATTTTTTGTAGTGCAATACTGAGAGAGCTACCATTACTGTAACAAAAAGCTCACACTATCTTTTTAGTATGTGAAAGAAAAGTCTGAGAGCCTGAAGAGGCTATAGCAGAAAGAATACTTTGTGAAAGAGACCTGAAGAGACTCTGAAAGAAAAAGAATACTTGAAGTTGTTTGAAGTATAGTAGAACACTCAGACGAACTCTAAGGACTAGATGTAGCCCATAGTTTGGGGTGAACTAGTATAAAATCGCAATGTCTATACTCTAACCTTTTACTTCAATTTATTTTTGTTGTTAAACATAGTTTTATATAGAAGCAATTTATGATTTGATTTCATAACAATTTTCACATAAACTTTGAAATACTCTTTTAACAAGTTCAAGAAGTTCTTATTATTCTTATAATTTGTATTCATGAAAAGGATACACCATTCAACCCCCCCTTCTAGTGTATCTGTTTTATCATATACAAGTTCTTTATTAACGTGTGATTCACTTCAATTGGTATCAGAGCTCGGTTTCCTAGAACCACCTTTACAAAGTGAGGATAAAGATCTATGGCAGAATCATATGTTTTCATTGCTGAAGGTGCTTCCGTCATAAGACCTCCTGCGTTCAATGGTGAAAATTATCATTATTGGAAGGACAAGATGTAACTCTTCATTGAATCCAGACATATTGATCTTTGGGATATCATCGATAATGGACCATACGAACTAGTTGATGATGAAGGAAATGTCATTGCTCATAACAGATGGTCAGCCGATCATAAAGCTAGATTCTAGCTAAATTCAAAGGCCAAGTTCTTTTTGAGTTATGTGTGAGCAGAAGTGAATACGATAAAGTTCATGGATGCGAGACTGCGAAGGAAATGTGGGACACGCTATCCATCGCACATGAAGGCACAAACCAGGTGAAAGAGTCTAAAATTAGTATTCTTATACATTAGTATGAATTGTTTAAAATGCAAGAAGATGAGTCTGTTGATCAGATGTTTGGACGATTTCAAACTATCATTAATGGACTTAAAGCT
>JAOSBN010000178.1:15392320-15414422 GCA_027563595.1 Erythroxylum suave | reverse complement strand
AATCTTAATTGTGGAATTGCCAAAGGTTGTTAGTCTCAGAGTAGCATATTAGAATTGAAGAGATCGTGTTCTGAATTTAAAGAAAAATATAGAGGAAGAGTATCATCTGTGATGACGTCACCCATAGACGCAAAGGAACAACATAGACGAAAGGAATCGTCTATGATGACGTCATATACAGACGCAAATGAAAGATAGGCGTGATAAATATAGACATAAGGAGCACAAACGACCGACGGAACATAGACGACACGTCAGCACATAGACAACACGTCAGAACACAGATGCAAGAAAGATAGATGCAAGGAATCATCTGGGCTACGCGCAATAAAAAGATAGATGATAGGGGGAGGTCAACACAGACAATAGATGATAGGGGGAGGTCAACACAGACAATAAAAGTCAACCCCAGAAGATAGACGAAAGATAGACGATAGACGAAAGATAGACGATGGACGAAAGACGGACGATAAAGATCAACACAGCTGATAGAAAGTCAAACATAGATGATAAACAGAACACAGAAGAAGAAGTTAGGAAGTTATGCTGACTGACCCGAAGCATGTATATATGCAAATTATGGGCTCACCAACGCTATTCAGTGACATTATTGGGCTCGAATGGAGATGGGCCAAAAAGGGGGGACTTAATTATAAGTCCAAGTGATTGTGTTTGGATCTCCGAATTCTGAAATGAGGTGCGATCGTCGGGCTCTAGAAATGGGGTCCGACATTAATCTTATGCCTTCATCAATATTCAGGAAGTTGGGATTAGGTGAAGTCAAACCTATATCGATGTTAATCCAGTTTGCAGATCGATCCATTAAAAGACCATTTGGGATAGTGGAAGACGTTTTGATGCAAGTGGATAAGTTCATTATTCTAGTAGATTTTGTGGTTCTGGATTTTGAAGAAGATAAGAATTTCCCGCTAATCATAGGTCAACCATTCATGAATATAGGAAAAGCCATAATTGACATTCCCGAGGGGAAATTAACACTACGAATAGGTGAGGATCATATTGAATTTAATATGAAAAAGGCCTTGAATAATCCAATAATGAGTAGCGCATGCATGAAGGTTGAAATTATATATCAACATTTGCAAGAACAAGTTAAGAATTGCATCGCAGAAGTTCAGTCATTGGAGGCAAAGGTAGACAATGGATATCAGAACCTTGAATCTAAACGAGATGATGAGATAGAGAAGTCAGACGTTTAAGCACATTAAGATAAATTAGTTCGAATTGAAGCACTTATACCATCATCTAGAGAAAAACCACCAATACTAGAACCTAAACCTTTACCTGCACATCTCATATATACCATTCTAGGTGAAGGTTAAACATTACCAATAATAATCTCCAATTAATTGAATAAGAAACAAGAAAGTAAGGTGGTAGAAGTTGTTAGGAAGCGAATGAAATTCATCAGATGGTAGATTATTGACATTCGAGGAGTAGGCCTAAATATTTGCATGCACCGAATAAACTTAAAGGAATGATGTAGATCGATGAGGGAGCATCAGCGGAGGTTGAATCCTAACATGAAGGAGGTCGTCAAGAAGGAGATTATAAAACTCCTAGATGCAGGGATAATTTATCCCATCTTTAATAGTGAAAGGGTCAACCCAGTACAATGTATACCTAAGAAGGCTGGAATGACAATAATAGAAAGTGATAGTGGAGAAGTAATTTCAACAAGAACAGTCACAGGATGGGGAGTATGCTTAGATTATCACAAACTCAACTCAGTGAGTAATAAAGATCACTTTCCTCTCCCATTCATAAACCAGATGATAGAAAAGGTAGCTGGCCATTCATTTTATTGCTTCCTAGATAGATATTTGGGCTATAATTAGATTTTCATCTACCCTGATGATCAGGAGAAGACCACATTCACTTGCCCTTATGGTACCTTTGTATACAGACGGATGTTGTTCAGACTTTGCAATGCCCCAGCTACATTTTAGAGATGTATAATGTCTATCTTTGCTCTCACAATTGAAGATATAATGGAGGTATTTGTGGATGATTTTTCAAACTTTGGAGATTCTTTCAACATGTGTTTAACTAATTTGGATAGAGTCATCAAAGATGTAAAGAGTCACACTTGGTGCTCAATTGGGAGAAACACCATTTTATGGTGCAAAAGGGGACAGTACTAGGGCATAAAATCTCACATCAAGGATTCGAAGTTGATAGAGAAACCTCCACCACCAAGCAATGTAAAAGGTGAGCAAGGATTTTTAGGTCATGCAGGATTTTATTGTCAATTCATCAAAGAATTTTCGCAAATTGCAAGACCTTTTACAAACCTTTTAGTTAAGGATGTGCCTTTCTTATTTGATGACAAGCGTATGGCTGCATTCAACATATTAAAGGAGGCGTTAATATTAGCACCAATTTTATCACCACCAGACTGGACATTTCCATTTGAAGTTGTGTGTGATGCAAGTGACTAAGCCATAGGTTGCGTTCTGGGCCAAAGGAAAGATAAGAAGTTGCATATGATTTACTATGCTAGTAAGACACTTGCAGGACCCCAGCTAAAATGTACCACTACAGAAAAGAAACTACTCGTAGTAGTGTATGCGTGTGATATATTTTGACAATATCTTTTGGGTTTAAAGGTAATCGTATTCATCGATCATGCAATGCTAAAATACCTTTTCAACAAGAAAGATGTAAAACTTAGGCTCATTTGATGGGTATTACTTTTACAAGGATTTGATATAGAGGTGAGAGATAAAAAAGGAGCAGAAAATGTAGTTGCAGAGCACTTATACAAACTTAAGGGAGGGGAATTCGAGCCAAGCGACAATATTAATGAAAAATTTCCCTATGAAACTCTGATGCTACTCGAGAGCGTGACTACACTATGGTTTGCTGATATCACAAAATATGTTGCCAATGGTAAGCTTCGTCAGATGTCTCTTACTAACAAAGGAAGAAGTTCTTGCATAATTGTTACCTATATATATGGATGAGCCAGTTCTGTATAGAGCATGTGCAGATGAGTTAATGCAAAGATGTGTTCCAGATGAATAAATGTTAGACATCCTAAAGCAATATCATCAAGGTCAGTATATTGAGCATCATTGGCTATAAGTGTTTAAGGATGCTCAAACCTATGTAGCATAATGTGATCGATGCCAGAGAAATGGTACCATCTCCAAAACGGATGAAATGCCTTTGTCCAACATTCAAGAAGTGGAGCTCTTAGATGTTTAGGGCATCTTTTGTGGATCCTTTTCCATCTTCAATAGGAAATATGTATATTCTAGTGGGGGTTGATTATGTTTCATATTGGGTCGAAGCAATAGAATCTCCAACCAATGATGGAAAAGCAGCGCAGAAGTCCATTAAGCGGTTATTTAACCGGTTTCGAGTGCCACATACAATAATAAGTGGTGGGGGCACATATTTCTGTTTGACACCCTCTTAAAAAGATATAGAGTGCACCACAGTGTTGCCACACTTTACCATCCGCAAACTAATGGTTAAGTAAAAGTTGTTAATTGAAAGTTGAAACGAATTTTGGAAAAACGGTGAACAACTTCAGGAAGGAATGGGCAACAAAGTTAAATGATGCCTTATAGGCCTATAAGATAGCTTTCAAAACTCCCATCAGAACAACTCCTTACAGGCTCGTGCGTAGGAAGACTTGTCATTTGCCAGTTGAATTAGAACATCGAGCATACTGGGCAACTAAAGTATTAAATTTTGATTGGAACAGGCTGGCAAAAAGAGACTTCTCCAACTAGACGAACTTGAAGAGTTTCATTTTAATGTGTACGAAAATGCCAAACTCTACAAGGAAAAGGTTAAGAAATGGCGCGATACTCGTCTCAAACAAAATGAATTCAAAGTAGGAGACAATGTTCTCCTATATAATTCACGACTGAGGCTATTTCCAAGGAAGTTAAAATCTAGATGGAGTGGACCATTTATCCTCCTTCAAGTTTTTTATCATGGAGCTCTCAAACTGGAAAACGCTAATAAGGAAACTTTTAAGGTTAACAGGCATCATTGCAAGCTTTATCTTGGAGGAGCAATTCCTAAAGATAAGGAAGTGATTTCATTATCTTCGAATAATTAAGATGCCTCCATAAATGTAAGTTCAAGGTAAAGACCGTAAATCAGTGCGCTCAGAAGTTTGTTTGAAATTATTCTGTATACTTATATGTGTTTTTAATTTTTAATGACATGTTAGTAATTTATGTTGACTTTTAGGGCATACCATTCCTACCTCCATCTCCTTGAGATTTTTGTTCTGATCCATTTTCTTATTCTATTTTGTCTTCATTTTTTTGTTATGTTTTACGTTAATTTATATTTCTGCTATCTCTTATGTGTTTGTTTGTCCCCTTCTCACATTGAGGACAATGTGTTATTCAAGTGTGGGGAGGGATATGTGTTTTGCTTTGAATGTGATTTTGCATATTGTATGATTGTTGTTAGGTTGTATGTTGTGATTTGTGTGAATGTGTTAATGGCCTAGATGGATTGAAATTGATTTAACTTTGAACATACTCTGTTTGTCTGTAAAGAACCATTAGCTCACAAAATTAGTGAATTGGGATTTTTGGATAAATGTACAGCTTAATTAGGATTTAGTATAAGTTTAGCACCCTCTAAATTGCCACATTCATTCATAATTGAGATCTTTCAACTTAAATAACTTAACTAGTATTTTCATGGAAACGAGTAGCTAAAACAATAAGGTAGGTAATAATTAAAAAAGTTTATTAAATAAATAACCATTCCGCTAACCTTCGGGTTATGAATAGAGCTAGTAGCTAGTTGAAAACGTGATACAATTGAGTAATCAGATCGACATGCATCACAAATGTGTGCCTCCGCATCAAAAAGCTATAATGACATTTCAACCAAGCTATTTAACAAAAATGACTGAGTCAAGTAACCGGATCAACATTCATCACCAATGATTGCCTCCGAGTAAAAGACTTAATCCTTGTTTAAAAATTAAATTTAAAAAAATGTGTGTGTTCTTAATAAAAACCTACCAAACTTGTAATAACTTGAATTTTCATAAAAATATACTTAGGAACGGTTACAAAGTATGAATGACCAAAGAATTATTAATGTGTGTGTGTAATTGAAAAGGGTAAATAAATTAACACTAAGATCTTGATTAATTTGTACATTTAGTTCAAAGCCCCTAGACATAGATTTTCCGTGTTAATGATTTGATATAACTTAAATGATTGTGTTTAAGATTAAATTTATTTCATGAAGTTAAAGTCATTGACCCATACTACATTGTGTGTTGTGTGCTATTATGTGTTTATTGTTTTGTTTGCTTGAGGACAAGCAAATGTTTAAGTGTGGGGATGTTGATAGGTGTGATTTGGATCATGTTTTAATTTGTTATGCATTAAATATTAATTTTATTGTTTAATATGCGTTTAGGTTAGAATTGTGTTAGTTTATATGTTTAAGTGTTTTTGTAGGTTAGTATAAGTCTTTGAGCTTAAGTATTATACTTTTTAGGTACCTTGATGTGTTTGTTAGTGTTTAGGGTCAAAGTCAAAGATCAGAGAAGTTTCGGAGACTTTCGAGCCGAAACAACAACCCACAACAGAAACATGTGAGCATGTATATCTTTTCAATCCAAATTTTTGTTAAAAACAACGGGATTTACGTCCTAATCGAGTATTTCTTCTTTTTAATATATGCAAAATATTTTTTGATGATTTGAATTTTTTAGCATTATAACTTATTTTGTTCGGGTTAATATTTATTTCTGAGTTTATAAATTTGTTTTTCTTTTCTTTTCTAATTTTTTTATTTCATTTCACATTGTACTTCTTTTAGTGGCCAAACCTTTCATTTTTTTCTATGCCTAAGTCACGATTGTGACAGAAAGGTCTGATACTGGCCATGATCATGGCACTTGGGCGACACTCGTGACAAAAAGGGTTGGATGCTGGCCACTATTGTGGCAGGCAGGGCATCGAACAGACATGAAATCAAGTGAAAACATTAAGTTTCGAAGAACTTTTGAAACCGTTTTGACCCTTAAGGAACCCTAGGGCTGCCAAAGTATTTAAAGAACATGAAGAACAGAAGAGAGGAGCTTTTGCATCAGCCACAATCTTGAAACCCTAGAGAGCTTTATCGAGAGATTGAGAAAGAAGCGAAGGAAGAGAGACACCGAGAAGAAGCCTAAACGAAGTACTTCCCGGAATAGGACGTTTCTCGCCATTGCTGCCCCCGTCATCCATTCCGATCGTATTTTCTGACTTTATTTTCAATTTTATTGATGTATAAAATTGAGATAGTCGTTAAGGATAGATTCGTTAAATGTTGAGATATGTCTAAACTCACATTCGGGAATTTTGTCTTTGATATTAATGAAAGTTGATTAATTGCGTTTTTATTGAGATGTTTGTTATTTGATTTCTGCACTTCATAATTCGATAACAAACTGAGAGGGTGAACCGAGTGAAAATCATCAAAATAAGTTAATGAGAGTTAGGTAATTAAATAGATTAAAAATTGAATCAAATAGGTAAATTTGTGTAACGAGAGGTCATGCATAGGTTTTCGGTAGATTATAGGACAAATTTAGAGCTAATTTAGGTTTTGGTTAAACTGTGAATCGAGATGTTGCAATATTAATTAAAGTTAAAGATTATAACTCGAGAAAGAGTAATCCACCTTAGGACTGCTTAAACCCGGTAATTCAATAATTTCATAATCAATTAGGTTTTCATTAAAGTCGGATTAAAATCTCATTTCTTTCAATTGGTAGTTCCTAGGTTGAATCTTGATTTGGTTGTGCAATTGCTATCTTGTTTATCATTCAAATTTAATTCTTGAAATTGATTGCTTAATTGAATAATTTTCAGTCTTAGTTTATCTATTGAGAATTATTGTGAATTTGAGTTATGCCTTACATTTTAGGATTACATTATTCCTTCTCGTAGAATCGATATCTTAAATATACGCGAGCTACCAGTGCGTTTGTAGAAATATCGAAGTTTAAAATATTATCATATCAAAATCTGCAGTCAATTGGTAAGGATCTTAAGCTTCTTTTCTTTAAAAGATTTAAAGGTAGAAAAATTTTCTCTCCGTAAACTTCAAAAAAATGAAAAGACTTTCAAATGCTCAACTGAATATGATGACTAAAGTTACATGAAGCAAAGAGTCACAAAAAAGCTTGCAACTTTCATTCTTTATATCCGTTTGAGTTATGCGGTGCAAGCTTCACCTGATCACCTAAGATTGCACACAATCAAGAAATGAATAGAAAAGAAAGAATAATCATGCTGCATATATTTATGAGCTTGCCAAATTGGTTTCGATGTACAATTTTGTCGAGTGAGTACATCTTTGACGAGTTAAAAACCACATTGTTTATTAGTAGAAGGGTAAGAAATTATATTGGCCCCCTCCTTTTGTGAATCTCTTACAAAATGATATCATTTTATATATGGAAGAGGAGCCTTAAATTACGCCAAACTGTGAAACTTAAGTCCAAATCCGATTTAAAAGCTCAAAAATTAAGAAAAAAAGAATTTGACATAAAATACAATCAGTTTGGAACGAATTCATTTATTTCAAATTGGGACGAAGTAAACTTGACTCTTCCATCGTTCTTACAAACAAGGTGTTTCGACTTTCCGCCAACTATGCGTGGGAGCAACGCGAGTACTTTATTTAAAGACAAACCATCAAAGAGAGTAATTAATGAATGATTAGATTCAGCGGTCAAGGATTGCATTCTAAGATCACAGCAAGGGCTTATTTTCTTTAGCACAAAAATAATGAATGCAACTGGGCCCTTGACCTGGATGCATGCTTATGTTTCTTACGGTACGACGACCTAAAAATACAGAAGCTTTATGGCATATCCGACAGTAAGCCAAGTCGATAACATGATCTTGACTTGACCCATTTTAACCTATCAATCAATTTCTGACATTTTACCTTTGTCACTTGCTACCAATTGCAAAACGAGAGAATAGAAGTAGCTACACATTCTCCCCGAGACTACGATGAGATCCATGACAACCATGTAGAGATCATTGTGTTGACAGTCACGGTTGATCCTTAAGCGCTTCGAATCATGATACCGTGTCCAAGGCCTGAAATGTCAATCACAAATAAAAGGAAGTTGAAGTAATGCAAAACAAAAACAGCCGAATAGATTCATACAACATTTGACAAGAATCTTCCGAGTTCATCTCAGCTTTGTTTCCAGAATTCCTAAGAACGTGAAAAAAAAAAAAAAAAAGGCGTAAAAGGACATATAAGAGAGGAAAACATAAATGTGAATATATACATGTACATTAGCATGTATGTAGAAACAATGGCGTTGAAAACGGTAACATGTTTTGTTGTTGGGTTTTGATGTACGAATATTGTGGAACAAGAGTGACGTACCCACATGATTTGAAAAGTTAATTATATCCCAATCTAGTGGAACCTATTACCCTTAAAGTTTTCTTAATTGGTGGAGATATACTTGTGATTGTTAGTTTTTGACACAAGGGACGTGAAAGATCATCCTTTGGTTTAATTTTGTTAAATTATAGTTGTTTTCATGTTTTTGACCTGATTGAAGTTGGAAACTGTAGTTAAACTGACACTTTCTCTGAACCAGAAAAAAGAGGAAAGGAGTTTCGGGTTGATTTTTTAATTATAGACATCTACTTTTGATTTTGAATCTATTATATTTATTGCGCGTCTCAAAAATTTTCGAAGTTCTTTTTGATACTAATCTTTCTGAAAAAATTTTTTGGTTCGGTGCGTGACTTCGAGGGATTTAGCTTAGGTCAAGAAAGGGGAGGCCTTTCGGGTTTTCGTGACATTTCTGAGTCTTATCTAGGGTTTCTCAAAGTTGCCCTTATTGCTTCTGGTTTTTCTATTTCGTTTCTGTATTGGGTTGCTTCACTTCCTACTGTTCTAATTGGTTTTCTTTACCAATTTGTTGATTTTGCTTCGTTTATTCCATTTGGGTGACTGAGAATTTGTGATCGTTTGCATTGTATTGGTGGGATTTCTTCAATTAGGGCTGTTTTAGGGCTGGCTTGTGGTGTTTTTTAGGCTTGATTAGAAAAATAATTAGTATATTTTTGGTGATTTTGGAAGTGGGATTCGTTAATTTTTTGCAGGATTTAGGTTATATTTTTGGTTTGATGGGACCGTTTGTGGAGATTTTGGGAGGCATTAGTCTTGTAGGCCGGTTTGTAGGGCAATAGTGGTTTCTTTCAATATTGAAGCTGCCTGTATGCATGATGTTTCATGCTCAAGGTCCTTCAAGGAATCACTGTAGTCTACTTGCTGCTCTCTCTGGTAAAAACGCTGGTCGTAATGGTAATAAACAGAAGCAGCCGCTTCTTGATGACAAACCCGGATATCCTTTTCCAAAGCTATTATCTTCTGGACGTCTAGAGGTATTTGGTTGCATTGAAGGCCCTAAATTTGAATTGTAATCGTGTATCTTTCTGTTGTTTTGAAATGGTAAGGCTATAATGTTTCTTTTCTTGTGTTTATCCCTGCAATGCAGGTTCAGGTACTAGCTAATCCAAGTACTGATGAGTTCCAGAGAGTTCTTCAGTCATTGGAACCCAGTATTGTGTATTTGCAAGGAGAACAGATTGAAGATAGTGAAGAGATCGGTTCTTTGAGATGGGGAGATGCTGATTTGTCTACCCCAGATGCCCTATGTGGAGCATTTGGTTCATCATTGCCTGCCACTGTGAGTGATAGTTGTCATATTAGAACACTAGTTTAAGGTACCATGAAATCTCAAAAATCAATGAAGTGCTCCATTTGAGTAACATTTTGAACAATAGCATTTCTGTAAGGTAACTTCTTTGAATACCAATACTAACGTCAGTTTTACTTATTTGTTATCCAACTTGTGTAGGTCTATTTAGAGATTCCGAGCGGTGAAAGATTGGCTGAGGCTCTTCATTCTAAGGTCTGTAAGTTCTGTGGATTATATTATACTTCTTTAATGTATCAGTATTATATTTTTGATATTATGAACAAATTTGAGGATATTTTCTGTATATTATTTCTCATAAATGACAGAAATATTTATAGGGAAGGTAAGCAATTGTTCTGCTATTCAATCCCTTGATTATTGCCTAGAAAGAAGTAAATAAAATCTCATGAAAATGGGGACCATAAATGGAAACGATATTCTAGGGAATAAACTATTGAGTAAAGAAGGAAACAAATAAAGTAATAAAACTGAAAATATCTTCCAACACTCCCCCTCAAGCTGGTGAATAGATGTTGATCATTCCCAACTTGCTGCTTAATTCTTCAAATCTAACTCTAGGAAGTGCTTTTGTGAAAATATCTGCAACTTGTTTGCTAGTGGAAATGTGAGGTAGATCAATCAAACCAGAATCTACTTTCTCCTTGTTGAGTCTGAGACAAATAGATCAGTTTTCCAACTAATCTTTGATATCTCCCTATAGCCAGTGGTGTGCCTTCTTCTTTAAAACAATTTATAAGTTGATTCCATGGGTGTCTCAGCAGACTTTGACCCCACCATCCCAATTTCCTATAAAAAGGTCAAGTTTATACTTCCTTTGGGACACTAAAATGACCTTACTAGATCTTGCCACTTCCATCCCCAAAAAGTATCTCAAATAGCCCATATCCTTAACTTCGAATTCTCGGGCCAAAGCACCTTTTATCCCCTTCATGCCTTCCCAATCATCACTTGTAATAACAATATCATCAACATAAACTATAAGAATAGTCATTTTACCACTAGGCTGCCGTCAAACAAACAAGGTGTGATCAGTTTGACATTGGTAGTAGCCAAGTTTTTTCATTGCCTTTGTAAATCTATCAAACCAGGCCCGAGGTGATTGTTTCAGACCGTAGAGTGATTTTCTAAGCTTGCATACCCTCTGAGGATGTGTAGCTTCTTCTAGTCCTGAAGGCATTTTCATGTATACCTCTTCTTCAAGATCACCATTGAGGAAGGCATTTTTTACATCTAATTGATATAATGGCCAGTTAAGATTTGCAGCTAGTGATAATAGAATCTTAACATTATTGAGTTTGGCTACAGATGCAAAAGTCTCCGGGTAGACAATCCCATGCGTCTGTGTGAAACCTCTAGCTACAAATCTTGCTTTGTACCGGTTAATACTTCCATTAGGATTATATTTGATGGTGAACACCCATTTACAGCCAACCACTGTTTTTCCCTGTGGTAAATCTGTTACTAACCGGGTCTAATTCTTCTTGAGTGCATTCAGCTCATCATCTATGGCTTCTCTCCACTTAGGATCCTTCACTGCTTCTTGGAAATTTTCGGGTAATTTTTCAGTAGATAACTGAGTCACAAAAGCGTCAAAATGTGGTGATAACCTGTTATAAGAAACAAAATTGCTGATTGGGTGCTTTGTACAAGATCTTACTCCCTTCCTTAGAGCTATTGGCCATCCAAACTCCTCAGAATTTGCAGTAGGTTTTGATTCATGGCCCTGCTCGGGAAGGGCGATGGATTTTTCTGGTTCTGCTTCACATCGTACCTGCTGTTTGCCTTTCCTCCTTGAGTAAAATTGTAGTTGTACCTCAGGATTTTTGTCTTCCTGTCTGTCCACCTTAATTTCACTATCCTTCTCTTTATCACATTCATTGTTTTCTGAGCAATTTTGGTCAGATTTGTGACTGGAACCGGCTATATTGGTAGCTTCAATGGGAATGGTGGTGTCAGGATCTGGTATCTCAGGTCTGATGTTATAAAAATTGTGTGTTTCAGAGATGTTTTCATAAGAATCAGGTCTGGTTTGATCAGGACTAGGCAAAATAGAGGTGTTTTTAGGAGAATTAGAGTCCTTTGTAGGTCTGGTTGAGTCATGGCTAGGTGTAGAAAGCAGAATTTCTTGGTGTAGTGTGTCCAATGAGCCATCACTTCCCAAAAAGAACCATTCATTCTCACTTCTCTCCCCCAGAATGGGTATTTTTGGATAATAGGATTGTGTTTCAAAGAAGGTCACATCCAAACTAACAAAATAACGCTTTAGAGTAGGAGAGAAACACGTGTAACATTTTTGAGTAGAAGAATAACCTAAGAAAATAAACTTATGGGCCCTAGTTTCAAGTTTGCCACAATGGTAATTATGCACAAAGGCAACACAACCAAAAATATTTTGAGGTATTGTATTAAGAAAGATAACCGAGGGATAAATCTCAAGCAATTTTTGTAAAGGTGTATGAAACCCCAAAATTTTTTATGGCATTCTATTTATTAAACAAGCAGAAGTGAGAATAGCATCCCCCCAAAAATGACTTGGAACATTTGTTGTGAGCATAATAGATCTAGCAACCTCAAGCAAATGTCTACTTTTTCTTTTTGAAACACCATTCTGTTGTGGTGTATTGGTGCAGGAGGTCTGATGTATAATACCATTGCTGGTAAAAAATTGACCAAAGGATTGACTTAGATATTCTTTATCATTATTACCTCTTAAAATATGGATTTTTATGTGAAATTGGTTTAGGATGAAGGAATAAAATTCCTTAAATACTTGAAAAACTTCTGCTTTTTCTTTTAAAAGATATACCCAAGTCAATCTTGTATGATCGTCAATAAAGGTTACAAATCATTTAACATTGATTTTGGTTTTCCCTTGATGGCCCCCAGACATCACTATGAATGATGGAAATAGGCTTAGTGGGTTTATAGGCTCGGGGCGTATAAGAATTTCTGGTGTGTTTAGAGAGTTGACAGAATTTACACTGATTTATTGAAAAAAGTAGGATATAAATGCTTCATGTAAGATAAACTAGGGTGGCCTAACTTATAGTGCCAAAGTGCAATTTCTTCACTAGAAGATAAAATGGCATGAGCTTTATTCCTTCTTGAGTTGCAGATGTAATATAATCCATCAAACTCCCTAGCACTGCCAATCCTCTGCGCCGACTCCAAATCCTGGAAAACACAACCATCAACACCAAAATTAGCTATGCAATTATGTTCTTTAGTAATCCTTTTCACAGATAATATGTTACAATCCAAGCCAGGCACATACAGAACACCACTTGAGATCAATTTATCAGCAATTATGACAGTTCCAATCCCTTGAACTTTTAGAACCTGTCCATTAGCTACCTGGACAGTCCTATGAATAGGACAAAGGTTGTACATCAACAAGCAATGGCTTATCACAAGTCATATGATCATTAGCCCCTGAATTAATAATCCAAAGACCACAATTTGGGGTTTGAACTCCTAAAGCAGTACTAGTGTTACCTGTTTGGATCATGTTACTTGTGGATACAACCTTTGCAGCCTTCAAATCATACTAAGAATTTTTCTTAGCAATTCAACTTCTTCTTTGCTCACTGGTATGTTATCTCCCTTGATCTTGTCACCACTAGTAGCTATGTAGCTTTTGTTCTCAGCCTTTGATTTGTTTTTCTGATTTGGAGGTTTCCCATGAATCTTCTAGCATGTGTCCTTGGTATGTCCACCTTTTTGACAATGGTCACACCAAGGGTGACCCTGTTTTCTCTTAGATTCTGGCCCATTTATTCCTTTTACAGCCATGACAGAAGATTTAGAGGGATTTTTATTGCTCGGAGTGCCTTGCATTAGCAGCTTTCTACTCTCTTCACATGTCACCAAATTAACTACCTCCATAATGGTTGGTAGTGATCGAGTTGCCATGATTCTTCCACGAACCTCCTCGTAAATAGAGTTTAGTCCCAAAAGAAATTCATACACCCGTTCTCTTTCCACAATTTTCTTGTATCACGTCATATCTTCACTGCAAGCCCATTGGTGTGGGTCATAGAGGTCCAGTTGTTGCCACAATTTTACTAATGTGGTGTAATAACCAGTGACTGATTTCTCACCTTGTTTGGTTTTCTCTTAGAATTCCTTTGATCTGAAGCAGAGCAGTAGTATTTTCTATAGTGGCATATGTCATTTTGGCATTCTCCCATATCTCTTTTGCAGAGGTTGCAAGGACAAACTGCTCACCAACTTCGAGAGTGATGGAATTAACTAACCAGCTCATTACCTGGTTGTTTTTGGTCATCCACACCTCATATTTTGGGTCAGACATAGCTGGTGGCCTGGCTGTGAGATATTTCTCCTTCCCTCTCCCTCTTACGAACATAAGCATGCTGTGGGAGCACTGTAAATAGTTATTCCCATTCAGCAGATGGTTGGTTACCACCGACAGCTGCGTGTCAATGTTGTTCTGGGAAGGGGACAAGTTTCCTGTGCCGATAATGGTGTTCGGCGTTTCTAGGATCGATCCTTGTGGAGTGTTGCCTGACGAGCCAATGGCAGAATTTTCCCCTGACTCGACATGCCACGCTCCTATCATCCCGAATGAAACCATCCTCCTCTATGTTCAGTGCTCTGATGCCATCAACAAATTTGAGGATAATTTCTGTATATTATTTCTCATAAGTGACAGAAATGTTTATAGGGAAGATAAGCAATTGTTCTGCTATTCAATCCCTTGATTATTGCCTAGAAAGAAGTAAATAAGATCCCATGAAAATAGGGACCATAAATGGAAATGATATTTTAGGGAATAAACAATTGAGTAAATAAGGAAACAAATAAAGTAATAAAACTGAAAATATTCTTCCAACATATTACATAGGCAGAAGGAGAAGTTTCCCAAATATGGAGCTGTATACTCTTTTGTCCAATCTTTTTCTATGGGTCAAGTAGTTGAAAAACAGGGTATTTTACCATGGCAGGGAGTTCCATATGTGATATACTGGAAAAGCTCGGTTTTGTGTTATGCAGCTTCACTTTTTCGTCAAGCTCTGTTTTCAGTAGTGCAAAGGTATGGGTGTCTTGTTTACATTATGTATGAAAAGTGAGCACGACATGTTTTGTTTCTCTTTTTTGTTGTCTTTTCCACTAGAAGCCTCCATTGTGATTCTTGCCTTTGCTTTTATAATCTGTTGCTCATTGATAAATTATGTTATCACCTAATTAGTGGCTGAACTTAAGTATTTGATGTAGATTTCAGCTATTATCTTACACACTGATGACTTTAGCTTGCAATAGTATGTGTATTTTGTGTTTTTTCACAGTGATGAGATCTCTTGTTCATTGCAGTTCCTGTAGCCATACGTGGGATGCATTCCAACTTGCTCATGCATCTTTTAGGCTCTACTGTGTACAGAACAATAGTGTTTTAGGTTCTAACAACCACAAAGGTAGTACCAAGCCCTGCCCACATTTACTGGGAGACCCACCAAAGATTGACATCACTCTGCCTGAGTCAGATGTCCAGGTTGAAGAAAGTTCTTCTGAGACTCTTCCAGCCATAAAGATATATGATGATGATGTGCGCATGAGGTTTCTTGTTTGTGGACTTCCATGCAAATTGGTAAGCTTCATTTTCATGATTTTAAGCCTCTTGGATGGCTAAGTATTGTTATGGCATCATTTGTTGAGAATGGAGTTTCTGTACTCAGGATGCAAGCTTATTGGGGCCTTTGGAGGATGGGCTCACTGCTCTTTTAAATATTGAAGTGAGTCCAATGCTGAAAATTTTTTGATTTATTTCTTCAGCATGACATTTTTTAAATATTTATATTGTGATCTCTGTTTGTTCTAGACAAGAACAAGCTAGTGAATAGTTTTAGTGGTGGTCCTCTAATTTCTCCTATACTTGTTTTGATTTCTTTTGTATAACACCACGGATAGTATATGAACTCCCAGAATTATACCCTTTGACAAGTGATGAAGCCATTTAACTAATTCAGCTGATCGTAATGCAAAATGAGGTCTACCAAGTTCATAAGAAGTATCTGGTGCTTTTTTCAACCCCCAGAATAGTAATGTTAAGACCTTTCCACCATGGCTTATTCAAGTTGACCTCAGGGGATGACCAACTTCTTAAACACATCACAAAGCATTAGTTGATAAGTTCCTTGCCTTGTATTAGAGCCATTTAGTTTCTTGTTATTCCTGTTTCTTGGAATCATTTACAAGCAATTTGGCTCATTTGAGTGTAGGCATTTGTGCACCTACTTGCATGTGCTATGTGCTCTTCATTAAAGATATTTGTCTCTACTTTTCAAGTACTTAACTATATATAATGCTTTTGTCCATCTAGTCCTTTAGTCAATTTTCCTCCATTCTGATGTTTGTGCAGATTCGAGGGAGTAAACTTCATAATCGGACAAGGTATTGGAGTACTTGCAATCCTTTTTTTTTGTGTGTGTGTGTGGTACTGGTTTCTAGTCACTTGTATCGCTCTCTCCTTTCTAATTAAGCACTGTGGTATTTTGTACTTGAAAACTGGAAATTTCTTTTTAGATCATGTCATATTTTACAAATTAGCTCACAAGAGGTATTATACTTTTCAGTGCCCCACCACCTCCTCTTCAGGCAGGAGCATTCAATCGGGGTGTAGTGACTATGCGATGTGATATGTCAACATGTAGTTCTGCTCATATATCCCTTTTAGTGTCAGGCAGTGCTCAGACTTGTTTTAATGATCAGGCAAGGATAGTTTTCTTTGTGTCAATTTAATTATTTGTTAAGTATCCTTTAAGGCAATTGAAGATTTTGGGCATTGCTTCAGTTCCTGGAGAATCATATAAAAAATGAAATTATTGAAACTAGTCAACTGGTCCATGCATTTCCGAGCTCTGGGGACAGCAAATTGCTTTCATCTGAGCCCCGGAAATCTGCCTCTATAGCATGTGGAGCAAGTGTCTTTGAAGTTTGCATGAAGGTTCCCACATGGGCCTCACAGGTGCCAGTCACTCTACTTCCTCATCTCTGTCATACTGAAAGCTGTTTGAAACGGCAATTTCATCTAAGATGTAAAGACTTGTGATATCTTGCTCACTCAAAGTCTTCTATCCATTTTAAATTGCTGTTTATCCCATCTGTGCAGGTAAGCTAATAGGACACGGTGCACCATGTGACCCATATATTAGGGATCAGGAAAAGATAATCCAAAATGTTAGGTTTCTTATGCCTGTTGAAGAACTTATGTGATACTTAAAGAAAATAGATGTTGAGATGATTCCTAATTAATGATCTGTTGCCTGGGTTACTGATTAACATTCAAACTTTGGTCAAGTGAGAGATAAAGAAGTTTCCCTATGTTTATTGTTATAGTATATATCTATCACAAGATTTAATTTGATATGCACCAACAAATTATGCTGATTAATTCACATATGTTAATTTAGATTGTGTTAATTAATTGCTTTTAAACTGATCATATGTAAACTTGGATCCTGCTTAACACAGGTTTTAAGGCAATTGGCTCCTGATGCATCTTATCGCAGCTTAGTTATGCTCGGAATTGCTAGCATCCAGGGATTGTCCGTTGCTGCCTTTGAAAAAGATGACGCAGAACGCTTCCTTTTTTTTTCTTCAAAGCAGGGAATAGAACTCCCTACAAATATCTCCATTCTTAGTAGGCATCTTCCTAGTTGGTTGATACCTCCTGCACCTAGTCGAAAAAGATCTCATTCCACTGGCCTTCAAATTGAAAATGGGGGGAATTTTAGGCAGAGACTGAATGTTGCCACAATGAGGCCAATTCCTCACGCTCGTCAACATAAACTACAACCATTTACTGGCTTTTCTGACGTCGAAAAATATGATGGAGACCAGGTAAAGCCTAACTTGCCTGTTACACCTGCTAAGCATGGCGCTGGTGGTCCTGCTCTTGTTGCCCACCGAAAGTCATTATCAACCTCCTATCAGGCTCAGCAGATCATCTCTTTAAATCCATTACCTCTCAAGAAGCATGGCTGTGGCCGAGCCCCAATACAGGCTTGCTCAGAGGTAAAGCCATCCTAAGTTTTATATTGTATTTGTTAGTTGCTTTTTGTTGTTTTTACACACTGATCATAAAAGTTAAGGGAATGGTTCGTTGGATGAGTTAAAGAGGTCAGCTTTGGCCAAATCAGAAGTTGCGTAAAGTAGAAAGATGAACTATGTTTTCATATTGTGCTTGTTTTCTCTTCCAACTTCTTTTCCCAACTGTTTAATCCATTTCAGGAGGAATTTTTAAGGGATGTAATGCAGTTCTTGATTCTTCGAGGGCACACACGTCTTGTTCCTCAAGGTGGTCTGGCCGAGTTTCCTGATGCAATCCTCAATGCAAAAAGGCTTGACCTATTCAACTTGTATAGAGAGGTAAAAACTTAAAAATTTTCACAAACCATTGCTGAATTTGTATGAGCTGGTTGTTGCAATAAGAAAAACTGGGTTCGTAGGTTGTGTCAAGAGGAGGCTTTCATGTTGGTAATGGCATCAACTGGAAGGGACAAGTTTTCTCCAAGATGCGCAATCATACGTCGACTAATAGAATGACTGTATGTGTGCCACTTCTAACTCGTTCAGATTCTTTTATGCTGCCCTTTTAGATGTTCTATAGATAGAGTCATGATAACATAGTAAGGTGAGACCTGAACTCTATGTGATGCGTACTATATGCGGTTAATCAGTACAATCACAATAGTTACTTTCTGGACCAGAGTTTATCGGAATCAGAAATGTGACGTGTTTTTTTGGGTAAAAAATTGTCCTCATTTGATCTGTACTTACTTTTTGATTCCTTAGCCCTCCACATTACATCATCTGTTTCTTTAACTGTTACCAATTTCATTCAACTGAAAGCTGTTCTTTTAACCTGACTTTTATGTATCATGGGGCCCAGTAGGTGGTTTACCATTATATTTCTGATTGCTCTTTTTCGGTCATGGACTTCATTACTACGTTTAGCATAGTGTTCCATTAGTGGGTAATTTTGGAATAACTTACCGGTTGATTTTTGTACCATGGTTTATAGGGTGTGGGCAACACCCTGAAAAGGCATTATGAGACTTACCTTCTTGAATACGAATTGGCTCATGATGATGTAGATGGAGAATGCTGCTTGTTGTGTAACAGGTCCCTCTCTTTCCATGTCTTTGTGTTTGCTTGGGTGTATAGGAAATAATACTGACATTGTTGGAAGTATAACAGTAGTGCCGCTGGTGATTGGGTTAATTGTGGAAATTGTGGTGAATGGGCTCACTTTGGATGTGACAGGAGGCAGGGGCTTGGTGCTTTCAAGGTACTTACTCTCCCATCTTCCACAAATTATTGTGGATCATAATGCTTTCTAAATCCTTTGTTTTCGCATATACCATTTGTTCATTGCAACTTCCTCGGATCAGGATGTTAATGAATTTTTTTCTTCATAAAATTCTAATTTCTAACTGATCCATTATGACATTAGCTGGCTGAATGTGGCTCTATATGGCATTCGTTCACTTTTAACAATCCACGTTTCTCTGATGAATTTGGTTGAAGAAATTTGTGTGCTGAAATTTATTGTGTTCTTGGATGAGAGTGTTGGATTGTTGCCTTCTGTAATATTTCTTCTGATTATAAGTAAATGTAACATAAGACTTTGATGTGAATTAAGTGGATGACATGAGTTAATTGCTGTATCCATTTACTTGACATTTGTGGATGATTGACAGGACTACGCTAAAACAGATGGATTGGAGTACATTTGTCCACACTGCAGTGCTGCCTACTCCAAGAAAAAACCACAGAAAACAGCAAATGGATATTAACAGCATTCAGGCCGCCCGCCCACATTCATTCGCACTCACTTTTAACACTCTGTCTTCTTAATTTCATTTGTTTCCCTATATAAATGCGCAAGAGAGGGAATGTAATTATTGTATCCTACCCCCCATTGTTGTTACATAGAAGATTTAAGCTTTTTAGAAGGGCCCTCCCAATTTTCCCCCTCCCATGTCACCATGCACTGATGAATAGAGTAATTGTAGAATATGTCCATTTTAACAATTAACAATTAAACTTAATGAAGTAGTTTTGCCGAGGTAGAAATGGGTCTCCCTTTTTCCTAATTATTTCGACTGCTTCATGTTCTTGAGCTCCCTAAGAGTCCTGCACCTGAGTTTCTAGAGAACATTCCTTCGCATCGTTCATTCATACATTGATAATGAAGTATGAAAATGTTCGTACGAGGCATTGGATGAAGGTTTCACATTGGTTCTTTAATGCATGGAAAACAAGAGGTTATCACGCGAACCCCAAGTCCATCATATGTAATTCTCACTTTGCATGGTATTAAAATATTAAGCATGTGCAAGGCAAAGTGACTTGTAACATATGGCCAAGTAATTATTATTTATGATGTGCAAGTCAAAGTTACATGTAACATGTGACCAAAGTCTTTATTATTTGTGGATCCATTCTCGTCATGTAACGATACATAAGATGTCTCTTGTGCTTCTTAAATTAATTCAACAAACCACCATCTAAAGATGTAACTAATAATAAGTTAATAATTTAAGGAAAATAACTAATGCTATGATTGAAAGGTTTCATCTTGCTTGAGTTAACTGAAATTTTAGGAGCAGCTTGGTTTCACTTTATTTTGTATTTTTCAGCAAAATTATCTTTAGTTATTAATATAAGTATCATTGATAATGTTATTTAAGTATTAAATAAAAAAACAGATGATTAATATTATGAATTTATTAAATCAGTTAGTTTTATGTTAACCTTTTATATAATATTTATTAATAAATGCTTATTATATATTAATTATATTTTGTTAAAATAAATAATTAAGTAGAAGACTAAATCTTTATTTATAATTTGATATTTATTGATCAATATGCATTTTAATTGTCAAGCCAATCTTATTATTTAGAATTAGATATTAAATATTATAAAACTTTTATTATATATTTTGAAGATATATAATTATCAATTTTGAAAATATTTTACTGTTTAAAATAATTTAAATTTTAAGTTAATTATAAGAGTAAATTAAAATAAATTAACAATTAAATTATATTTGTTGTTAATAATTATATATATATATAGTTAATAAAAAATTAGATTATAACAAAAAAAATCCAAAACCAAACTTTTGCTAAATTTAAAAACAAAAAATAAATAGCCTTAAATCTACAATTATTTCACAACCATACGGATAAGAAATCTTAAAATACATCTTTTGAAAGGATAAAACGAAAATCATCTAGCTCCAACAAATCACTACATTTACAACCTGATACAAGCCATGAGACGCGTAGGTAGGAAGGAATAAACAATACAAGTAATACAGTAAAAGTACGTGCAGGTGCAACCCTTCAAATTGAAAGTCGTCCAAAACCCATGTAGTCTCATAAGTCGTAGCCTTATAAAACGATAGCTACTTTTAGTACAAAATCACACATTGTAGACTATTATAATAAAAAAAGATTTTATTTGAGAATAGATGAGAGTCTTAGCACAGTTGGTTATTCAAAAATTTTGTGGGAACTTGAGGGACAGACGTGCATTGTCATATTACATTGTATATACAGTACTAAACGTTACATTGTGAGATGTCTAGTCTACTTAATTAAAAGGTAGTGGTTAACGCTATAATTCACTGGAGATGGAGCTAACCTGCAAAAATCAGTTTTATATATATATATATATATAGGTATATATACAATATTGTTGACATGGTGAAGTTGTAGGAAAAAGATCATCTTCATATACTATGTGTTGCAAAATATGAGACATCAACGACAAGGGGATTGAGACATGGAATGGCATGTATCTTGTTGGCTGCATGCAGCCGCAATAAGTATAATACTATGATCATCTTTAGAGTAACGCCTCTTCCTCTTTCTTTTCTTCATCTTTTGTAGAGCTGATTACTTCACATCTATTTTATTATCATGTTCAACAACTTTTAGACACATATATATATAATGGTCAATAGCTTTTGAGGTCAACTTTCTAGTGTTTGCATAGTTCATATCGAAATCAAGCTTTGAATTTGCAATTTCCTCATAACCAAATGACGATGATGACGCAACAGAAAACCACAGGCAGATTCCAAACTCTCAACTCCATAGGCAATTGGAATAACCATTGTGTCCCTTTTCGTGTGACATTTAGGAGTAGATAATCAGCAAGGATGTCTCGCAGTACATCGTAGAATCGATGATGTGGTCCCTAATACACTCGTTACAAAAGCTCTTAATGTTAGACAATTTTAGCCCCAAAGGGCAATTTTGTCATTGTCTCCAATTTTGGACAGTTATTAATTGCGATTTTGTT
>JAOSBN010000178.1:15346842-15375864 GCA_027563595.1 Erythroxylum suave | reverse complement strand
GATTCAATAAGAATTTTCTATGACAATGAACATTTTAAATGGTTTTGCTTGTTATTTGTTATAAACTTCTTACCCATGAGCTTTTAAGCTCACCCCCTTTTTGTCCCATCTTCAGGTGAAGAAAATGAGATCGAGTAACCAAGAGTCGAGGCATTACTCTATTTTTGCAATGTTTCTATATATTATGTTAGATTTTGTAAAAGCAAGACTTTAGATGCATTTCGAGAATTATTGAGTTTGGATATCTTTTGTATTGTAAAGGAAGTTAGGGGTAGTACATAGGGGAAATTAGATATAGTATTCTGTGAAAAATGTAAAATGCTCCCATCGCTTAGCATATCAACCATGATAACTAGAAAAATACTAACAATTTAATATACAAGTTATTTAGTTTACTCGATAATTACAGAAGTTTATTAGGTTATTAAGCTTTTTAATACTAGAAAAGTAATCTGTGAATATGTCCGGAGGATGAAATTGCTCATTATGGTAAAATTAGTTAAGGATTAATTAATGATACAAGTAACTGGTGACCAAATTTTGATATGTTTAAATATAACCTTATAGAGTGATTGATTAAAATAAATATCAATCTTAGCATAAAATTTTGTTTTTGAGGTCAAGTTTATCTTTGATTGTAAGGTGATGTATGGATTCGCACAAAGTAATGTTATAGATGACATTGCGATGGAATCTTTAATCAAGTTTGACGATTGGACAAATTTTTTTGGGAGAATTCTACATTTTTTAATACTGTTAATTGTAGTAATGATCCGTTTGATTTAAGCTTTCAATTTTGCATATATTAGTATATCGGTTCTAAGTATTGAACATTCATTATTTTAAGTTTCTTTTGATATAAGTCAATTGTTTTATTTCTCGAAAATCAGATTAGTGAAAATGGTGGTAAATTTTTCAAGGAAATTTTAGTGATAAGTTTTGACCCATAATGGAGAATTGTCTCATTATAATTTAGAGCTATTATTTTATAGATAATTATAATTGATGATTGGGAGAATGATAAGAATTATGTATAAGACCTTTGAAAAAGTATAACATAGATATTTTAGATGATTAAAAATTTTTAGTAACTAATAAAGTCCCAAATTGAGTTATAAGGTACCTGCAATCAGTGATTTGTAGTATTAGAAATGGACAAGTAAAGATATTTTTGTTGCACATTAGAGTTAAGTAGTAGAAGTATGAGGTATACTCCTTATTTAAAGAGATCAAGGTTTGATAAGCTCAAATTTCCATTACGAGATAGTAAATTTTGAACTTTGAGGTAATTAAATGGTTTTTATGTGAATAGGATATTATGTTACTGTCTTAAGATATGATCTTAAATAATTGATTTGCTTACAAAGAGTATGATGGGAAATGACAAAGGTACATTAAATAGTTCAATAGTGGTTATGGATTTGAGATTCAAAAGCTAAGGAGTTAATGTGAGGTATAAGAAATACAAGAAAAATATTATTGAGTTTTGTTTATAATTAGAGATAATGAGAATAGAAATGATTATTATTCAAAAGTATATGAAAACAATTGTTTCTTGGAGAACCCCAATTAAAGGTTTCATTAGTAGTAATCTAAGTAGATGTGAATCTTGATGATGTTAAATGGATGGTTTGATGTACGGTTAAGTCAACAAAGTTATGAATAAACTAATTATTAGTGAAAAGTGAAAGAAATGATTTAGAAAAGGGAGATTCATGTGGAGATAAGTTGTAAATTTCAAGGGCATTTTATTAAGAGGTAATGTTACGTTGATGCAAGGTCAGGAATGGTATGTACTATTCGTGGCTAAACTTAAAAAAGAAATTCTAGATTAAGTTTCTCACCAGTGTATGCTATGCACTTGAGGAACACAAAGAGCCAGCATACCTTAAAAGTGCATTATGATCAAAAAGGTATGGAAAGGGTGATAGCAAAGTATATGTCCAAATACTTGTTAAATCAACAAGTCAAGGGTGAGAGCCAGAGAACCAACAAAAATTGCTTAACTACTCCGTATCTGAGAATGGAAATGGAAGCATCTTATGAAGGATTTTATGGTAGCAATTTCGCAAAATCTAAGCTGATATGATAGTATATGGGAGATAAAAGGATCAAATTACAAAATATGCCCATTTCCTAGCCATCCAAAGTGGGTATTCTTTTGAGAGAATGAGATAGATGAAAGAAGATTAGTTGGGCTGAACTAGATTAGATAACCACAAATAAGATCAAAATTATTCGAGTCAAAGTGATAGTACCTAAAATCAATAGCAGAGCTAAGTGTAAAAATGAAGGAAGAATTTGGAGTTTAAAGTTAAAAAATCAAAGAATTTTTGCAAATATCATCATGGAAAGGAATAGTTTGTATTAGACAATGTGACAAGTTAAGCCTACAATATGTTGGTCCCTATGAAATGACTGACTGAGTGGAAGCACGAAGAGTAGATGTGAAGTCAATATCTGTATTTTTTAGATGGCCAAGTATGTTTAAAATGAAATTTTTATGAGGGGAGAATTTGTAATATAATATTTTGATTATTGTACTGTGTAATGTGCTTTACAAGTATTTTACAGATTATGCTCTATTTATGATATACTAGAGTAATTTAAATGTTTAAATGTATTATTGAGGTTATAACTGAGATCATGGATAGACAGGAAATGGTTTTGGACTTAACCGAAAATTTTTTAAAAAAAATTTGAAAACTTTAAGAAGGTACAGAATGATTCCGAATGAGCTTTTAAAAGCACCAAAATGTGTTTTGAGGTTTTAGGTAACACTTTTGAATAAAATTTGGATGATTTTGATAACATTTTATAATTTCCGGATTCAATCCAAAAATTCTTCTAAGTAACTGAAAAAGATACCAAACAATTTCAAAATATGATGAAAAGCTCCAAAAATAGGATTGGAGTTCTTAGGAATTGAAACAGGTCAAAACATAGGTTACTTGAATATAATTATGGTGATCTAAAACTTTTGAATAAAAAGACCTGTATCAAAAAATAATGGATTTTAGGAATAATGTGCTCAATTAAAATTTTCTAAGCATGCAATTGAAGGTTTTAGGTTAGTTACAGTATATTGAGGTCAATTTGAAGTTTAGAATTATATATAATATTTTTGAATTTATTTAGAAAAATTTATCGGTTTAATTCAATAAAGGGTAAAATGGTCATTTTGAGATTTAAAGATGTTTGTATGTGTGAAACCCTAGACTTAGTACCTTAGGAGGAAAGTTTTGAATTAAAAAAATTCACGAATGAATAGTGTTTCGGTAAATAGTATCCGTGAATAGAAAATTTTTAACAGATGAACCATAATGATCAAAATTTATCAAAAAAGATTTTAGAGTCTAAAAAAGGACTGTATTTGATTGAAAATAAGTCCATTCGGATAGATTTAAAGAGATACAAAATTAATGGACTAAAATGCCCTTTATTGAAAATAATGGGAATTGGTGATTTTTCTCCCATTTAATTTTTTTCAAGCACCCAATTTAAATTTTTTATGCCTAATTAGAGTATTTAATGGTCAATTTGAAGTTAGGGTGACCATAGAATATTTTGTAATTTAAATTCACAAAAAGGGGGGCAAAATTGTCTTTTTTTAAAGCAAATGCATCTAGATTTCATATGTGCATTACATGGGAAGATTTCTATGAGATGAGCATGAATTAAATGTTTTGGAAAGTAAACAATTAAATAGTCAAGTGCGAAGGGGTAAAGTATAAATATAAGAAGTTTTGGTAAAAGTGTAAATTATGAGACGTTATTAATGGAAATGGTGGCAAAATGTGTGATTAAGCAAAAATTTTATCTCTTTAAAAGGTTACGGGTGATCATTGATGGAAAAAGGAATAAAAAGAGAGAGAAAAGAAAGAAAAAGAAAAAGGAGAAGAGAGAGGTTCGACTAAACCTTAGAGAAGTCATCCAATGGGTTTTTCATGCTCTTATAACTCCAATCAAACATCCAACAGGATCATATAGCCATCCAAATGAAGAGAAAGAATAAATTGGATTGGTAAGTTTACTAGTTTTTTTGAAAATTTGGATTTTTTGTGTGATAGTTTAGATTTGGTTTTGATGGTCTTAATTGCACCCATATAATATAATATCAAGGTTTTATTGCATTGGAAGTGCTTAAGAGAAGAAAATCAAGAAAACTAGTGTGTGGAACCTTGGCCAAACTTGGTCAAAGGTAACATTCATTGCCTAAAGTGTTTTATTTTGCCATTTGATGATTTAAGATTTATGAATGGCATTAAGAAGTTAGTTTAAGGATGAAAGGATGGAAGTAAAACCATGGAAATGATTAGATGAAATTTCGGCCATAGTTAGTGTTTTATGTGATATAATCCAAAATTCTATTTTGATGTTTTATGATGTTCATAGCATGATTTTGATGCTAATGAAGTAAAGAAATGAAAAAGAATTGATTTGGAATTGGATTTGGTTTTGGTTTTGGTTTTGATTGAAATTCGGCCAAAGTGCATGATTATGTAAAAATGTGTTATTGAAAATTTATGGCTTAAATGTGGGTATTAAAATGTGATGGAAGTGAATTTGGATTAGTTTTAAGTACTAGAAATGAAATGGAATTGAATTAGAAAAGTTTAATGTAAAACATGTTAAGTTTAGCCTTAAGGGCATTTTGGTATAAAAGTATGGTTATGATATAATGACCATGTGAATGTGATTAAGGATGGTCATCAAGTGTATTTATGGCATTGAAATTATTAAATGAAGTGTTATGTTATTATTTGGATTTTTTTTTAAAATTTAGTATATGGAGTGTATGTGGAAAGTAACGAAGTTGAAATGGTTTATGATGTATTTGATTGGAAAATGTATTAAGGAGTTAAGTGTATTTTTATTAGGTTTTTGGATTGCAGAACGAAGCCAACTAAAGAATTTTGAAGTGGTAAAAAGGAAACTAACAAGTAGTGAGTATAATTTAAATTGATTTTATGCAAATAGTTTTAATTTTTTGAAATGAATATTTATGTTAATGATATTTTACAAGTGAATATTGCTAATATAAGTTTATGTTTTAGCAATATATAAATTTCAGTTTGAAATTTAAATTTTATATGGTTTGAATTTACATTGAAATTATGATACTTGTTGATAAAAGGGAAATGAATTTTTAGCTTATGGTATGCCTTGATAGTATTACAGATTTACCAGTCAGAGTACTGTAAAACGTGCATTGCAGTGTCTAGGGGCATCAATTACTAACAGCGGATGGTATCGTGTCTGTCAGCATTCTAGTAGTTGCCCTTTGCACGTAATGGGTATAACTAGTGTTAGTCAAATTTTTTATAAGTAAGTGATGTAAAACCAGCTCTGTAACTACCGACTTATATCGGTTAATCTGTTACAGGTAAGCGATATAGAACCAGTTCTGTAACTAGTGGTTAATCGGTAAAGGGTAAGCGATATAAAACCAGCTCTATGACTTTATGGCTCTGCCACCTGATACAACCTAAGCAATGTAGAAATTCTGCTCTACCGTATATACTTAGGGCACCGTATAATACCAATTCTAGTGGTTGGTTTATTTTCAGTATAAAAACTTTTCAGAAAACTTATTGCTACCGCTGTTTGTTTTTTAAGGGAAAAAAATGGGAAATGAAAATTTTTATATTTTGAAATTAATTTCAAAAAAACATTTCGAAATAGTATTTCAGAAAATAAGAAATTGTGTTTTACGAAATTTTATTTTATTAACAAATTTTATGATGCTTGAATGAATTTTATGGCATTTATTTTATCATGAGCTTTATTGTTGTATGGGAATAATTTCAATATTAATTTCTTGTATAGGATCTTTTAATTTTAATTCGAATAATTGGTTATTATTATTTTTTATTGGATTTAATAGGTTTTCAGTACATTGATACCAAACTTATAAGATTTGGTTCTATCTTACCTTCAATTCAAGTTTTGAGTGGCAAAGTGGTATCAAAAGTTAGGACCTACTCAAGTTTTGGATAGTAAATCTGCCCTACCTTCAACTCAAGTTTTGAGTAGCGGTATCTAAGGCTTTAGGGCAACTATCACGTCGTTTGTTCTGATGACCACAGGTGATCAATCACTGTGGGAATGGAATTCCCATTGCGGTCAAAATGGTTTCTTTAAAGCACCTACAGGACGGTTCTCTGATGGCCTCGTCGTAGTAGACTTTATTGGTATATTTGGTTGTTTGATGCTTGATTACCGTTTGTTTGCTTCTTGCAACTGACTCTACGTGGTTTTACAGCTGACCATGCGAAACTGCCATTACTTCCTCCATTTTTGCAGCCACCTGTCGATTATACGAATGGGTTTAACTTCTAGTTCCTTCTTTTACACCTTGAAGAAAATTTAAACAAATAAAGACCGTTTCTGTACTACATGATGGCTAAAGCATGAAGATTGATATTTTTGGCAACCAGATACACTTGGTGATCTCTGTGCTTAACAAAGACAGACACTAAGAATACGTTTGATAGAGAGTTTCTAATCCTCTATCTTAGAACTGAAGTGCTATGTTGTGATTAGACGATTGATCTACCAACACAAAATAAAGAACTTTGAAGTGGTGCAAACATCATTGACAGAAAAGCTGGGAGAAGAAAATGCAAAGGAACTTGTAACTGAAGCTGTTTATTTCTTTAGTATTGGAAGCAATGACTACATTGGCGGATATATCGAAAATCCCAAAATGCAAGAACTTTACTCCCCGGAAAAATATTTGGGCAAGGTCATTGGAAATTTGGCGAATGTGAATCAGGTAAAACCTTTTAGAAAAGACGTATCAACTGGTCTTTGCTTCTGTTTTTTCTTTCCTTTTACAGATTTCGCATAAGAAAGGAGCTAGAAAATTTGTCTTTCTAAGCATGTGTCCTTTAGGATGTATACCAGCCCTGCGAGCAGTGAACTTGGAAGCCAGCAACAATGGTGGTTGCCTGGAAGCAGCTTCTGCCCTTGCAAGGGCACATAACTCTGCTCTCAACAATGGTCGTTGCCTGGAAGCAGCTTCTATCCTTGCAAGGGCACATAACTCTGCCCTCAAAGCTGTCCTCGCCAACTTTGAAGTCGGTCGCCATGGTTCAAGTATTCCAACCCTGATTTCTACAAACTGGCTAGATGATAGGTTAAAGAATCCCTCTAAATACGGTACACTCTCACCATTTCTTTTCTCTTTTTTAGCACCATTAACATCATTCCTATTCTGAGAAATTGTTGATAACCCAATGTAGAATAAAAAATAATTAGCTCATTCAAACTTTAAATGTTCGGAGGTTTCAAAGATGGAGAGGATGCTTGTTGTGGACCTGGACCATAACGAGGTCAAGTGACCAGTGGAGGCGCAACAAAGTTTTGAGTTATGCAACAACCCGAGCGAATACATCTTTTTTGATTGTGTCCATCCAACTGAAAGAATGCACAAGCAAATTGCAAATGCTCCCTCGGATGGAACTCCATCCTTGGCGGGGTCGCTCAGCCTGAAATATCTGTTCTTCAACTGAGAAAGACTAAACATTTCGTGAAGGAGAAGGACAGAACTTCCAGTAATAAACTCACGACCAGCACTTTTATGTTTTGTATGTCACGGAAATTATTTTAAAAAAACTATGTAGGTTCTGCATATTAAAATCTCGACTACTTGTATTGCTGCAGCAGTTTCATTGGTTAGAAAAGGTTGCACTGGTGAGATGTGGTCGGTGGGAACAGTTAGCAGTTGGAGTGCTTGTATAATGGTACTCACATGAGACTTGCGTCGTGTAAAAAACCAAATGACATCTTTTGGTGAAGATCCTTGGGCGAAATAAAAAGGTAGGATCTTGAAAAAAGCTAACATTGCATCTGTCATGTCAATTCATTGACTCCCTCGAACCAACTACAGTTCAATTAGTCTCGGAATATCAAAATGTATTTTATGGTTATTTAAATAAATGTCAGCAATGGATACACCAAGGCTTTCTTTCCACGTTCCTCAGGCGTACGCGAGGATGAGAGGGTAAGAGTTCTAAACACAATGATTGCAATGAGGTCAAGGGTTCAAATAGTACTATCAATAATTTCTTAAATGATTTATGGGTTACACTAAAATAGAAAAATCATAAATCATAGTAGATAATAATATTCTTTGGATCTAAGAAGATTTGAAAAATCTCGTTGATTATTATGCTTATAATGAACATGATGAGCATATGCTTGTGTATTAAAAGGAAAATAGCAACAAGCCGCATTCGTTTCTTGCAGAACTTGGCGTCCCCACGTAAGCAAAAGACTGGCCAGGAATTTGATTTAGGAAGCTCTATCATCATTTCTGCTCTATTTGGATAAAATAAAAGTAAAACCATTTATTTTTCCAAGCAAGCCGTGTGGGAAATTCACAGTCTATGGTCTATTTGATTTGCATCGTCAATCATGCTAACATTTCTATGCTGTTCCCTTCTCTTTGAATAGAATGATGTGGCTTTGGTAGTTGCAACAGACAAAGCTTCAGATCTGGATTACTGCCTTGATTAATTTCCCTAATTGCAAATGAACCGTGCAGTGCAGTACTGGCTACATTTTATCTCTTCCTCAATTACCATAAGATAGATAATCATCCAAAAGCTTTTTCTTTTAATTTGGTGGAAATGGAATGGCTTTGTCTTTGTATCCATTTAAGCCAGTCAGTTAGTTAGCTGTAAATGCTTGTTCATTGAACATAATATATTGTACATATATGTGGACATAATGAATAATTGAAAGGGGGTGGGGTGGGTAATTTGTGGCTTTGGTTTGTTCTTTGGATCTCAGCTTTTCTCCCATTATTTCTTTCCCATGTTTCTCAATAATAATAAGTAAATAACAAGCAGCATCACCACCACCAAAGTTCCTGCGTTGTGTAGATATATCTCCATCTTCTCTCTATATATATAAACAAAAACAAAACAAATAATAACATCACCAATAATTAGCTGCTGTTTCCCCCAAAAACCAAAAAAAAAAGGAAAAAAAGAAAACGTCTCTTCTCGAAACCTCCTAAAATCCTCTGATTTCCCCTCGTCTTCTTCTTTTCGCCTTAAACTCTCGATCTCCTATTTTTGTATGAATAGGTTCCGTTCTCAAAACACAACGTTGCTTCTTCGTGCCACCGCATTATTTTGGCTTATTTGCCTGGTGGCGTTGGATCTCCAGCTTTGCTCCTGAATTTGGAGGATCACGCCGCCTAAATCCGGGGGGAAGTGGAAGGAAGAAGATAATGAAATAGAAACAGAGACAGAGACAGAGAGATACAAATAAGAAACGGAAAGAGAAGGAGGTTAAGAGGATGCTGTATTTGAAGCAACCAAGCTCCATTATTTGCAAGGCTTGCGATTGTTTTCTGAGATTATAATTTCTTTTTCCGGTTTCGAATTTGGAGCTCATTTGCATGCTCTTGAGATAAATTCCCTGAGCCCGCGGCTCGGGGAGAGATCTGAACTCGAGAAATCCCCCAAAAATTTTCGAAATTTATTTGTGTTATATATATATTTATATATAGAGCGAGGGAGAGGCGATGGCCTCAATTGAGAATAATGAGGAAGTTCCTAGCTCTCCAAACCTAAGCTACGAAGAGTTATCTTGTTCGCAGCACGTGTATATGCAGAAATTCAGGCTCTACGAGACTCGATCGGTACTATTTTACTTTTGATCGTCGTGAGAACTCTTCTGTTTTTTCATTGTTTTAATTGTTGTTACTTGCCTTCTTTCTAATGAAAATCTTGTAACGGTTTAATTTGATGCCCTCGCATTGCCGTGAATTTTGTGTTGTAGTAGTCAACGACTTCTAGTGACTTGCATGTTCTGTACCATGTATAATTGTATTCAATTTCTGTTTCAATTGGTTTACTTGCTGTTACTTCCCTTTCCTCTAATGAATTTAATGTCATGTTATTGCTACATCTTTGGAATTTTGGATTTTATTCAACAAGTTGTGTATCATACTAGCTTGTTACATGTATAATTGTGTGTAGTTTCATTTTATGCAGAATTTTTACATGATAGGAAGGGACAAGAGTAGGACTTATTGGAGGGTGCTAAAGATTGGTCGATTAGAACCTTCAGAGTTGAATATTCGTGAAGATTCTACCACATATACAGAAAGTGAATGTTCTGATTTGTTGAAGCGGATACATGAAGGAAACAAGGCCACCGGTGGGCTCAAGTTTGTTACCACTTGTTATGGAATCGTTGGTATGTACTACAAAGTTGACATTCTTTTATCTCTGGCTGTTGTGCTTGGAAATCTTGGCCATGTTATAGCGATGATCTGGTTTTCATCTTTTCAGGGTTTATCAAGTTTTTGGGGCCATATTACATGCTACTAATTACGAAAAGAAGGCAGATTGGTGCAATTTGTGGTCATAATGTATACGCAATCTCCAAAAGTGCAATGATTCCACTTCCTCATTCTGATGTTTGTTCCAATATCAGTAATTATAAGAATGAGAACAGGTCTTTAGTCCATTCTACTTTTATATGTAATTTGTCATGGTACTGGGAAGGCAAGCAAGATCTAGTAAATGTATTTGGTGAAATTTTTTCCATTTGAAAAGTATGTAGTGTGTAACATTCTTCAGAAAACCACGAGTTCATACTCACCTGGGCAACTGCCTCTTGTTACCAAAATTGCAACTTTAATTTATATTCATGGTTAGCTTTTTAAGTATCTTTTTCATTTTGTTGAGGCTGTGTTTGAAAGCTTCTGTGCTTCTGCATTTGTGCTACAGAAGCTTGTTCAGTTACACTCAAGTATTCTTCTTTTGTTTGTCAAATGCTGAATTCTGGAGAAGTGGATCTTTTTAGTCTTGAGCTAATATCTTATTTCTGGTTCTTTCAGCTCTTTAAGCTCTACTTACAGTTTTTGCACAGTTTAATTGCTGACTAATCCACCGTTTCCTCATTGAAACTTTTTAGATATAAGAGGCTTCTCTGCATGGTTGACCTTACAAAGGACTTCTTTTTTAGCTACTCCTACCATGTCATGCGCAGTCTTCAGAAGAACCTCTGCAATAATGAGACAAGCCATGTTCTGTATGAGACAATGTTTGTTTGGAATGAGTTCTTGACACGGGGAATCCGAAATCATCTCCAGAATACTCTGTGGACAGTTGCATTAGTCTATGGGTTTTTCAAACAGGTGAGTAACTGATGATTATGGATAAGTTACCAACTTCTCTACCTTTTCCCATGGTTGCTGAAGCTCGTTTATCCTGCAATTTCCTCTGCTATGATTGTGTATCTGGTTACTAGCTTTATGACCTTTTCTAGAGCCCTGGATATTATAAATCTACTTTTCAAGCATTTGATAGTTGTTTCATTTGTGTTTCTCTAGTGCAATTTGGTTTCAGGTGACTCTCTGTTTAATGATGAAAAACTCATTAGATTTATTTATTTTGTGATCCAATGTTTTGAATCTTTCTTTTAGACATGTTTGAATTCATGAAAGTTTTCATGACAATTAGAGTGGCTGCATCATTTTTTTTGTTTGTAAACTTGATTTGCTTACTTTACTAAGATACACTTGTTTGGTTGCTTTTTCTCAATGACTTCATACTTTGTGAATACAGGCAACCCTTTCTGTGTCTGGACGAGACTTTAAGCTCACCCTCATTGCAAGACGTTCCCGACATTATGCTGGTACAAGGTAAGAGCACTGTCATAAATTTTGCCTTCTATTGGAAACTGTGCTTCAAACGGATACATAGATTAAAGATAGAAGATTCAGTTGGTTTTGAATTTTAATGCTTCCAAACAATCTGAATGAGCATGTTTTACATTTTTATTTGTAGCGCTTAATATTTTTTTATCTAAGTAATGGTAACTTATTATGCTTCTCAATCAGGTATCTAAAACGTGGCGTTAATGAGAAAGGTAGGGTAGCTAACGATGTTGAGACAGAGCAGATTGTTTTTGAAGATGTTCCTGAAGGGTTTCCCATGCAAATAAGTTCTATTGTACAAAACCGTGGCTCTATTCCATTGTATTGGTCCCAGGAAACTTCACGTTTGAATCTTAAACCGGATATCATATGTATGTCGAACTTCTTCTAGCGTTCATTGAGGTGTTCATATTTGGACTTGCACTCATCTTTCTTTCTCTTTCAGTGTCAAAAAAGGACCAAAACTATGAAGCAACGAGACTTCATTTCGAAAATCTTGTCAAAAGATATGGAAATCCTATCATTATTTTGAATTTAATTAAGGTAAGTTTCTTTATATATTTTGCCAACTTCTCAAATTTCTGATAATGATACTTTCTCAAATGCATTTGAGTAGGTAAACGTATTTTGTTGTTTGTTCCTCCTAAAAATGAGGGCCTATTTTGCTCATATTGAAACAGCTTAGTTCGTTCTTTTTTTTTTTTTTTTTTTGTCCCTTTTACTTTCCTTGGAGTTATCTTACCTCCTTGATGATGTTTCTTCCAACCAACAGACACAAGAAAAGAAACCTCGAGAGTCGATTCTTCGTACTGAGTTTGCTAATGCTATAGATTTTATTAACAAAGATTTATCAGAGGAGAACCAATTACGGTTTCTCCACTGGGACCTACACAAACATTTTCGAAGGTACATGACTTCAGCTTGATCTTAGGCTTCTTAATCTCATGTAGACATTGAAATATTCTCTGTTAATGTATTTCCTTTTATTTCTCCCTTTCAGCAAATCAGCCAATGTTATGTTACTCCTGGGAAAAGTGGCTGCATATGCTTTGACACTAACAGGCTTCTTGTACTGTCAAGTAATGCCAGCATGGAGACCAGAGGATTGTACTAGTTTTCCACCCTCTGAGTAAGTCTTCTCACCACAATTCCTTTTCTTTTGTTAGTCATTTTGTGTTATAATTGACTGGTGATTCCATGAAAGCAGCAAATGACCTAGATTGGTGGTACACATTAAGCCATATATAATGTAATTCATTTTCCTATTTACTGATATTATTTGAGTTTATTAGTAGCTTCTGAATCTCAATATAATTAGTAATTTTTCGGGTTAGCATCTCAAATTCATATTGACTTCCTCTCCTGCATTATAACCTTCAAAATTCGTAGGGTTTAATGATTCCTCTGACCTTCTGAGTGCTATCCATCTCCCTTGCATGCAATTAAGATGATGACAAAAGAATAGATTTATATTATGGATTCTTAGGTTTCTTTCTTATTGAACTATGGATCACTTCATTGATGGCAAATTCTGCTTTACACCTATGATGCAGGAATTTTGAGCATGGTAACTTTTCTCCTCAGAATGGTTCCAGCTGTGGTAATGACAATGTAGATAACTGTGAGAGAAAATTTAGTGGGGCTAACAGTGTTGGTAATGGAAATCATTCTGTCAAAGGTCCAATGTTCCAAACAGGAGTGCTAAGAACCAATTGCATTGATTGTCTTGACCGCACAAATGTTGCGCAGTATTCCTATGGGTTGGCTGCTCTTGGACACCAGCTTCATGCTTTAGGAGCTATGGATAACCCCAAAATAGACCTTGATGCTTCTTTGGCTGATGAGTTGATGGGATGTTATGAAAGAATGGGTGACACATTAGCACATCAATATGGTGGGTCCGCTGCTCATAATAAGGTAATTCTAATTTGTAAAGAAAATGTTTGCTGCTCAATTGAATTTTGTCTTGTACCTATGACTTGCTTTGAATCCTTGTTTTGAATTTTTTCATGTTGGCTCCTCAGTACAGTGGTTATAGAGATAGGAGTGTCAATAGACTAATTTCTATCGCCCTTAGTCTGAAAATTTGTCAAACAGGACAGAAAATTGACAATGTGATCTTTTCTTCTTAAATATTCAGAATCCATCACTCTGATTCTTTGTTAGTAACATATGTCAATACTAGAGCCAATCAAGCATAACTTGATCAAATTAATACAAATTTGTGTGGGAGTTGGAGCAGACTTAGTTTTGTAAGTTTCAAACTTGACTGTTCTGGTTCAGGATTGCATATGCTTTGGGCATCAATTTTAAAGTTGGGATGGTCAATTTACTTGGTTTGTTATTGGGCAGTCTATTTTTTATTTTTTCTAATGAAGATATGTTGTGCCTTACATACCAATGAAACAATTTCTCACATTATGAAACTTGAGATGCTCTGTAGATATTCTCTGAGAGAAGGGGTCAGTGGAGAGCAGCAACTCAATCTCAGGAGTTCTTTAGGACTCTTCAACGGTATTACAGCAATGCATACATGGATGCAGAGAAACAAGATGCAATTAATATGTATGTAATGTTGTGGTCCTAGTTTCTCTTGCATTTACTTGAACATGAAGTCAACCTTGTACAGCCCATGTTGTGCTGCATTCATCATGCTCTATGTGCTTTGAAGCTAGAAAGTTCCAAATTTCAAATGAAATCACCTACCTATCATTTGTGTTAGGGTTTAAATAGTTCTAGTGATTGACCTAATTGTTTCTGAGCAAGAAATTTTTAAATTTTACATGAAATCACCTACATCTAACATGTGTTAGGTTTGAATAGTTCAACTAGTGATTCACTTACTGGTTTATAGGGAATCATATTGTACATTGGCTTGATAAGTATAACTAAAGTTGATGTAAAGATACAACAGTTATAAAAAATGATGTCATTTTCTTTTGGAGTGAAAATTTTGGCACAGACTTGCTTCATTTGTTTAGCATGCTTGCCATTCAGAAATGGATAAATGTTATTTGTTTTGATTAGCTGATTGAGTTGATCTTATTTGTTATGTTTTCAACTGACTTCAAAATTCGTAATAATTTCGTTAGATTCTTGGGTCACTTCCAGCCACAGCAGGATAAGCCTGCTCTGTGGGAGTTGGATTCAGATCAGTATCACTTGGTGGGAAGGAATGGGCATATAGGCATGGAAGAAGATTCAAGGTACTCAATTGGCTAATCTCTACTACAAGTACTAATATTTTGTTGAGTAGCTTTTGACCAACTGATGTGACACCCTTTCTGAAGGTCAGGTTTGGTGCCCAGGCCATATATATCAATACTGATGCGAAAATCTGCTATAGATATGAAAAAAAAAGTATTTGTCGAGGATAACGAATAACTTGCTAAAAGTTATTTGTAGCATTTTGTTGATCATTAAAGGGATTAGACAATTTAATTTGCATCTTCTTTTGATGACTATTTGCACTAATTCCACCTAAATGTCAATTTACCTCCTTGATGCTTTCTTCTATAACTGCTCAATTGTCTACCCAAGTCTACGTAGGTTGGATAATTGTACTCTTTGCTAAAATTATGCAGGGTGAGAATGTAATGTTGTATATTCTTGTATATCTCATTTAGATAGATGTAACTACAGCTTGCCTTTAACTGTTAAATACTTTGATTCAGATCATTCTTCAAAAGGTCCTTATCAGATGGAAATATACTTCGAGAAAGCAGTTCACCTGCAACAGCATCAGCTGTCCATCCAAAGCACTGCAAGTCAGCCTTGCCAAATAAATTGCAAAGAGGAGCTAGCATCCTTACAGAGACATCACCTGAAATATCACCTTGTGAAACTGACATGTCACTTTCAAGGTTTCTTAACCTTTTTCTTTCAGTCATATGACATCTTTTCTTGTATGTCCAGAAAATTTTGATTCATGTGGCTCAATTCAGTATACTGCATTATTGATGAATGGCAAATCTGTTTTCTTTCATCTTGAATGTGTATCTTGTTAGAATTTAGCAGTCTGTTAACTGCCATGCTGCTTCATATAACCTAGATGTTTTAATTGTACGACTACAGTTGTCAAAGCTGTTCCCAACTAAAGTTGTTTAGCATTCATTATCCAATTTACTATAATCTAATTTTGTGCATTGTGTAAGTCTGCTTTCTAAGATTTTATGACATATGAAGCATAGTTGTATTTTGTACCATGAAAAATATGTCCCAGAATGTTGCAAGGGATCAATGCAATTGATTGCATTGACCTTTTTCCTCATACATCTTTTGTCTTACCCTGGAACATTCTTTCACCACTTAATTGTGTGATATACGCCCTAAGATGCAAAGCATGCCATGTAGAAAAGGTCATATATCCAGTGGACATTTGGAAGGTGTGCTTTGTGTCTATGTGTGTATGTATGTCTGTGTCTAGTATCTCATTTCTAATTTGAGTAGTTGATTGCTAACTGTATTACTTTTTTTTCTTTTAATGTATGATATTTTCCTTAAGCAAATGACATTAATGCCGTGCAGGCACTAACTTCTGCTACCATATTTATTACGCATGCTTCTTAAGTGAATTTACTTTATGCAGATATACCCCCTCAATACCTCGTAGACAGCTTTTTGGAAATGTGCAAAGAGATCGGTACCTGGAAAGTGGTCATATTTACTTCTCTGAACATGGAGATATGTTTAATTGCTCGAACTTTGTTGATATAGATTGGCTGTCTTCATCTGGGAATTCGTGTGAAGAAGAGATATTTGAGAGGTATATTCAAATTCAGGATGTAGTGATGTTTGTGACTTATTTTTTGAAGTTAATGGAGTAATGAGGGCCCTAGCTAAAACCAGAATCTCACCTATGACTTAGTGAGTTATTGGAAAATGCTGTTTCATGCAGGGAAAAAAGTGCTATGTGCGGCTCAGTCACTTTATGCTATGAACCTTTATTTCCAAATAATCAGGATAAGAATTATAACTGTTTTGAGTATAAAATATATATTGAAAATACCTCAAACTAAAAGTCTTTCATGACTTGTTTTACTCTAATCCATACAATTGATCACACCATTAGCTTGCAATGGATGGCTCTAAGTTGGTCTTGCAAAGTGAAAAAGAAGTTAAAGCACACGGTGAATAGTGCTTGATAGGGGCTTCAAGGTTCCTAGCTTAATTTTCTTTGAGGTTTAAGTCTATGACGTTAAAAGTATACTTACTCATCTTGTTTGTGATTGATGCAGATCATCCATACTCACAAACTCCCCAGGGATGTCTTCAGAGAATGTTGTTAATGGAATATTGGGTGAATCTACCCCATCAACAAGTGGATATGGACCCAGCATGAAGGTCAGTAGCTCTTTAATCTTTGCTGTGGTGTTTTACTCCTCATCCTGTTACAGATGATTAAATTGGATATTGAAACAAGGGAAAATGTAGGAGTCGGTTCAAGCAAATTGATACAAATTGAAAAATGTTTATAGACTTCTATGATAGGCAACATTGTAACAAAATTTGCTTAAGCTGATGATGTACATTACTTCGTTGTGTCCAATGATCTGATGATATCCAAAGAAGAGGTTGTGGAGATCTTTTCTCAATTCGGAAGAAGTACAGTTTACTAGTATCAAATTTACCATATGTCAAATTGAGTTTAAAAATCATTTTCATTGCAGAAACAACTTACGAATTAGAAGGCCATCCATGGTCTACTTGTATGAGCAATGTCATTTCTTTCATACTTATTACATACATATCTGAAAAGAAATGAAAAAAAAGTTCCAAGTTCTACTTGAGATATGTCATTGCTTTAGAGTCTAAGACTTTTTCGTTTGAGAAATTGTATACCAGTTCTACGTTAAATCGACTTTGTTTTCTATTATGTGTTCTTCAGGCAAGGCAGCATACAGGAACTGAGCTGTCCTTGGGTAATCGCCAGAATTCCAATGTGCCTGAGGAATTCTCAGATAGCTTTGTACAATGGGTAAATTATGGAGAGACTCTCTGCCACTAGAAAGATCGTTTTTGCTCCCGGACTACGTACACTTGGGGCCTTAATTGGCATTTCCTGCTTTATACATTCCTGATAAACTTAACTTTGGAAGGTTACTCAGAGCAGGATTGAAGGGAAAATACAGAGGCAGGTTGATCCGCATTCTTCTGTCAATTATATGGAAGAAGAAATCTCCCTGACTATGTTTGTGACTCAAACGGCATCATTTCCATCGTGAAAGCTATGATGGGAAGTGATATAGAAGTATAAAGGAGTATATATAGCAACACTTAAATTCTTTTTTGGAGCTCTTCTTTTGTCATTCATCTACTAGAACAACGTCTTAGTAGGCTCAAAGCTTCTTTTTTGGAGCTCTTCTTTTGTCATTCATCTACTAGAACAACGACTTAGTAGGCTCAAAGCTTGTAAATATATGCACTTTGCTCTTTGAGAGCTCCAGTTTCAGAGGAATTGCAGGCCATCGATTCTTTGTTTCCATTACGTTTGTCTGTGGTCAGATGTTACGCTAACAATTCCAAGAGTTTTTTTATATACCGTGACAAGGCTAGTGTTTCTTTAAGCCATCCAAATGCCAAGTCCTCACAGTCGAGTCCTTTCCTTCGCATTTTGTTTCTTTTGATGTCATAGTATATATGTAACAGGTCATTAAAGAGGGGCAGTATTGGAGAGGTTACAGAATTACTTGTGTGGCGGGCAATGCTGGAGATGTATGCGGCTTACAGAATTTCTCTGAGCGGTCTGTATGGGCAGTAATTTTGGACATGGAACAATAAGGTTTGGCTCTTAAATTATTTTACCGTAATTGTTGCAAATCATGAATGAAAACCTACGTTAATTTCCATGTTCTCTTTAAAGCACTTGGTGTTCAGGAGTTTGATCATTGAAATTCGTTTCGTGTGTGCTGTGCTTGTGTCAGTTAGCCTTGATGACACAGTTGAAGATGAAAGTCTAATCAAAGTGTTGATCAAAGACAGATGCATTGGAATTGCATCTCTTTGGACCCAATGTGATCAAAGATTCATAATTTAGAAGATGAATGACGGCAAATCACTAGAATATTTCAAGTTACAACCCCAACATGATATAGTTATAAGTAGCTTGACTACACAAAAAAGATGAAAACTTTTGGGGGAAAAGAGGAACTCCTGACCCCAAAAATGAGGACAGTAAGAATTAGGAAAACAGGAGCAATGTGATCTAAAGAGTTTTTCTTCGGCTGGAGATGGTTAAATTCTTTGGCGATTAAACTTGTAGCCAAAAGCATAATGAAAAATTGTCTGTTGACTAAAGCCGACAACGCGTTGTCAGGAATGCCTGTTTGAGTGTGAAAAAGAAGACATTCAACTTAAGCCAAATGATTAGCCAATAATGTCTCACTTAACCAATATTCACGAAACAATTTGGGTAATCATTCTCCCTGATAAGCATCTGCTCAAAAAGTTTTAACCGAAGCAAGCACATTATATTATATAAACGATACAGGGGTACAATGACCTGATAAAAGATGAAGAAGGAACGTACAGATTAGTATTTCGCCCGTATATCAAATAAACAAAAAAGTACATCCAACCTGTGTATTTTTCGTTATCTGGTAACCAGATAATAATTTTTATAAGAATCGGAACAGCAATCAGTAGAGTCCATGAAATTTGCAGTCATGTCGGCTGCACTGCTCTAAAATATTTCATGAATCAGTTGATGAGAGCATCACATTTCTACCGCCGTCTATCTTATTGGCACAAGGGTATAACTTATAAGACAACCGAACGACTATCAATGTATAATCTTAGCAAAATTACTATTATAATTTAATCGTTAAGGTTGACACTCTATCGTTTTGTTTGCTGTTTAGATTATATTCAATAGTTTTGTTATAATTAAACTGTAACTAAATTCCCTAAATACAGTTTTAATCCACATTATAGGGATTGATAGCAACGAGGTGCTCAACAGAGTAAAAAGGTTGTTGGCTTTCCCTCTCCCTTCCCACTGTCAATTGCCCCTACTTTCTGCGATCTTAAATTTGTATTTCCTAAAAACTATATGCTGTGTATATATAAGCAAAGTTAGATATAAAGATATATGTATGTGATTTAATACAGAGAAACGAGTAATCTTCTTCTCAATGCCTTAGTGGGAGGTTTTTAGGGTTCAAGAGTTAATAGCTTGATAATGCAGACATCAATAGATTAGTCATAGTATTTAGTGAACTTGATTGATAATTACAGAGCAAAAGTTATACTACTTCTTTATATGGATACTTTATTAATTAAAATAATATGAATCTGAATTCATTAAGTTACCATGTTAAAAATATACAAACTAATTATTGGTCTGTTTTAGCAATTTTTATTAGCTGAAATTAGAAGCTCTACAGCTTTTCTCTACCTTTATAACAACAAATACAAAAAATACTAAGACTAGTGTGCGTGTGCGTGTGCGTGTGCGTGTGCGTGTGCGTGTGCGTGTGCGTGGGTGAGTGTGTGCGTGTGCGTGTGTGTGTGTGTGTACTCGAGCGCGCGCACGCGTGTGTGTGCGCTTGTGAAATTCTTGATAGATTAGAAAGGAAGAATTATATATATATATGTATGAAAATGAAAGTAATAACTAATAACAAGTTACTGGGTCATATGACTAATAATCAATGTTGTGAATATTATACCAGACTTGGCACCGGATTTAATTTTCATATGGTATAGTTCGATACTGATCAGTGATAAGTACTGTTTTGAATAATTTTTTAAAATTATAAAATAATCATTAATTTTTATAAAATTTCAAAATAGTCCCTTTATATATATATATATACTACTTTATTTCAATTTCATTTTAAAAACTATATTAATATAAATTTGATTTAACAACAATCATATCTTTTCCATATTTTGCTATATAAGGTTGAATGTAATTGTCCCATCTTTATATTATGACTATGTTCAAATTAAACTTATTCAGTTCTTTGAATAAATTGTAAGAGAGCCAATTTTTTACATTTTTACAATTAATTAATCAAATTAATTTAGTTCTAACCAAATTATTTGACTAAAACTTCATAAAACTTAAATTTTTTCTATGATAATGAAATATGGTTTTAGTCACTTTTAGCTTCACTCTAAAACATTATTCAGTTTCATTGTCTATGTCTAAGTCTAAGTTACATACATAAATTATTAAGAATTTACTAGCCCATAAAATTTAATGATAAAAAGCAAATTTTTCTTATATTTTAATTAATTCTGAAAATACTCTAAATTGGCAGAAACTAGAATCAACAAAAATCTAGAATCCAATTACAATATAAACTTATTAATAATTATCTTAGATATCAAATTCATCACCAAAAATATGGTTAGTAATGGATAAGCACACATAATAAATTAATAATGTGAGATGTTATAATTGTAAACATTACAATTGTTCAAAAAAATCATATATAAGATATGATTTCCTAAAAAGATAAGAGTTGGATAAAAAAAATTTGAAATCAATTAAAAATGTGTAGAAAGAGTTCTACAAGTTTTGGGAAAAGTGTAGATTCTTATGCTTTGGATTATAACAAAAATTTGTAAGTGATTTTTGTTTAATTGAACAGTGATATAATTATGTTTCGATCATACCTCATTATCTATATATGAAATTTTCTTACATTGATATTAGAGCATGTTTTACATGTATTTTGATCACAATATAAGTTTTGTCCATGATGATGTTTATTTTATCATGATTTTTATTCTTTAATTTGAAATCGAAATGATTATCTTAATTGAATGAAATTCTTAATATAAGACTTATTATGATGATATGAAAATTCATTGATATTTTGAATCTGGCATAACATTGGATTGTTTTTCTTTTAAATTGAAATTGATATCTCATATTTGTATTTAAACATTGGATTTTATTTTAAGATTCATTTCTTGAATATTTGTTTTAACAAAGTGTTTTTTAGAATAGAGTCTACTAATGTAGAGAAGAAAATTGTGCCAAATATAAACAAATATATATGTCGTCCATTGTGGTTTGCCAAACATGTTTACAGTATGTTGCATATGTCATACCTTAGTTAGTGTAGTGTTTCCCAAATACAACCATAGTGTTTGTTGTTACTACCTTCTTAGGTCATAGGATTACAAAATGTTTGTTCATAGGGCATGTGAAAAAGGTGGATCATGTAAATGGAAGAGAGATGCAAGGTTGGATTTGCTAACTTGGAGCATGTCATAACGCATGTGATTGAGATTGTGATCATGTGGCCAAGTTCCTTGTTGCCTCACAGTTAAGCTTTCTCTTCTTCCATGATCCATCTTTTCTCTTCTTTTACCATTAGACGATTTTAGTTTTTTTTTAAGTTAAAAAATGTATTAATAAATACAGTAGGAGATTGGCTCCAGTTCAATACAAGCTATAGAGAGCCTTCTACATCCTTATATAGCGTCGAAACCACAGCGTGCCAATTGAAAGGTTAAGGAATTTAAGAAACGACATCGTCTGAAAACCAACTAATGAAAGACAAGGATTTTTAGGGTAAATCGTTAACATTCATCCATATGCTTCTCGAGAAACTTCCTAATTAGGTTAGGTCTCCCGTATCGCTTTGCAGCCGCGCTTGCGCTTGGTCATCCGCCACTCGAACATGGTAAGGGATTTGTCTTGTGTTGTTTCTTCTAATGTTTAAGGCTTCAAAAGGGAACGTCTCACTTGTCGGACAGATCCAAGTTAGTTTCTCCGTACATGCGACCTTCCACCAGTTTTGCTTGAAGGTATGATCTTGCCGAATCTTCCTTCTTTAACAGAGTCGACTTCCATTATAGAAATGTTCACTGAATTTATTTTTTTTCCTGTCTCTGATGTTGGTGCTGTCTGCTTCCTCAAAGAGGATGAGGCTGCACTGTCTTCCTTACAGCCATTCATGGGATCGACCTTCAATTAGCTAGAAAGTGGGATCTGTACTTCCCTTCGTGGGATATGCGACAACCAAGTACTGTCTTTCATCCCATATAAAGATCCTCTGTTTGATATTTAGACATTGATTTTCCATGATAAAGCTAGGTTATGGCATAATCCTTCATTCCTTGTTGAACAAAGTTGTTGCTCTCTAATTCTAGAAATCAGAGAGTTGATGATTTTTGCCCTTGTGCGTGTTATGTTCTGAAATCTCCTATAATTTTTCTTCTCCTTAATGGAGGAGGTGAAGGAAATAATGTATATATTCGCATTATGATTAGGAGAGTGGGTCATCCTCATAAGTCATTCCATAGCCTTTGTGAAGGATGTATCTGCAGTAAACATGAAGTTTAACGCTTTTATCCACCACCAAATGGTCTGCGAAAAGGGACATTCAAAGAAGAGATGATCCCTTGTTTCTGTTTCTAGCTCACATAGTACACAATCAAAATTAGAGGCCAAGAACTGTAGTCTATTTGTGTTTGCTTAGTCTGTTCAGTATTGCAAGCCATAAAAGGATAGAGGAACTAGGCATGAGTGATTTGTGCCAAACAATAGGGAACCATTATGGTCTTTGATTGTTACGGTATTGCCACTTCTTGAATTTAGAAATGTTCAAAAAGTTAGGAGGTAGATTGAGACAATAGAAAGTGTCTTCACCTTGTTGACTTGGTTGGTAGCTAGGTAACAAAAGGTGTAAATCAGTAGGGATGTTTCAATGACCTCTTTGTATAATAGTTTTGACTTTAGCCTTGATAGAGAACTCATTCCAGATCTGAAGTGCCTGGGGATTTCTAGTTAGAACTCCGTTCCCGGTCCAATTTTCATACCACTGATAAGCCTTATCTCCTTTCCCAACCTTACATGGCACTAAGGGTTCAAGCAAAGGTCTAAGTTTCAGTTGAGACAAGGGCCAAGAGAATGAGGGTTTTATAGGTAAAGACCAAAGACTACATGCTTTGAGTATGTAGCTATGTACCCATCGAATCTAGAGAGACTTTTTCTCTATAAGAATATTCCATAAGTTCTTGATCAAGGCTGCTCTATTAAAAGATGCAATTGTTATCACTCCTAGACCCCCTTCCTCTCTTCTTTTATGAAGTTCCTGCCACTTCACCTTAGAAAAATGACTGTTTGAATTCCGGTTTCCCCATAGGAATTTTTGGAAAAGCCTCTCAATAGATTTGATAGCTCCTTTAGCTAGGGAAATATTAGAGGACCAATAGACATGAAAGGAATTCAAGACTGCTTTTATAAACTATAGCCTTCCACTAAAATAGAGTACTCTATTTGACCACAGACCTAATCTACTCTGTATTTTATCCAGCAAAAGTAGACATTCTGCAAATTGTATTCGTTTTAGGGTTATTGGAAGTCCCAAATAGTTCAGTGTGGTAGGTTTCCTATTCATACCAGTTAATTGTGAGATTATACTCTCCATTATATTTGCTCCCGAAGCTAGAACAAACTGACTTTTGGAGAAGTTAACCTCCAGCCCTGATAGATCCCTAAAATTAGACAAAGTAGACATAAGTAGCTCGATAGACCTACCATGGGCCTTAATGTATAGTAGTAGGTCATCCACAAAGCATAAATTGATCAGACCAACCTTCTTGCATTTATAGTGAAATTTAAAAGCCTTATTGTATCCTACTTTCTGTTGAATTAATAGCATGAGGACCTCCATACAGATAATGAAGAGATAAGGAGAGATAGGTTCTCCTTGTCTTAGCCACCTCACACCTTTAAATGAGTTTGTTGAACTGCCATTAACTAGGATAGAGTGAGTAGGAGAGGTTACACATTCCTTGACCCAAGTGACAAAAACCTCTGGGAATCTTAAAAGTCTTAGGGTCTTTAAGATAAAGTCCCATTCCACATGGTCAAAAGCTTTCTTGAAGTTGACATTTATAATACAATTAGGAGGGTAATTTTTCCTTTGATAACCTTTCATCAGCTCCTATACAATGGAATGGTTATCACTAATGTTTCTACCTTGTAGGAAAGCATTCTGATTATCAGAGGTCACACAATCCAGTACCAATTTCAACTTATTTGCTATGATTTTAGAGACAATCTCGTAGAGAAAGTTTGTACATGCAATAGGCCTGTAATCATCCAATGTAGAGGAACACTGTGATTTAGGAATCAAATAAATATAGGTTTTGTTGATCTCTTTCAGCAAGATCCCATTAGAAGAAAAACTCCTTTATAACTTCTTTAACCATTGAACCAGTAACTAGCCAAGTCTTTTGAAAGAAATAGCCATTAAAAGCATCAGGACTAGGAGACTTATTCGTATGCATCTAAAACATCACATCTTCTATTTCTTTATCCACTATAGGTTTAATGAGAGCAGTTGCTTGTTCTTGAGAGATTTTTTTTCTGGATGATAGAATTGAGAGAGGTTGAGTTAGTAAAAGTCTGAGAGTATCCATAAAAACTCCTAAAAAATATTTCAGCTTCCTAAAGAAGATCCTCTAGTTGTGTAATTTCCTTCCCATCTTGTAGCTTTAGAGAGCATATTCTATTAGCAATCATTCGAGCTAAAACCGAATTAAAAAGGAATTTTGTGCACCTTTCGCCTTTTTTTAGCCAATTAGCTTTGGCTCTTTGCTCTATTAAGCTGTTATGATCCTTTGCTTTAGAAAGATAAGACATTAGAAGGATCTTCTCAGCATTCAGTAATCTATCATTAGTCGGGGCCCCCTTATAGTTGCTGCTGGACCATTTCAAGCTCCTCTCTAGCTAAAGTAACTGCTTTCTGGGTGGAGCAAGGTCTTCTATGCATTAAGACTTTCATCTCCCTTTTAATAGCTTTCAACTTCTAAACACATACAAACTGATAGGTACCTTTAGTCATAACTCCCAATCCTTTTTACAATGCCTAAGGAAATCCCTCATCATCAAACAATAGGTTGTTAAACCTAAATGACCCCCTTCTACTCTGTTTGAGAGCTAAATTATCAATTTGCATAGGTGTGTGATCTGAGAATAGGGGATCAAGAAAGGAAGTTACACTATTCGGGAATTGTGTAATCCAGTCTTGGTTTACCGAAGTCCAATCCAGTTTTTTCCTTAATACCCATCCTCTCTTCTTCTATTTACTCCAAGTGTAGAAATGCCTTTGAGCCTTTAGATCAAAGATACCTAGTTGGTCCACACAATCAAAGAAATCTGTTGAAAATTTATTCGACCTAAAATTACCTTCAGCTTTGGTTCTATATAGAGTAGAATTGAAATCTCCAGACAGAAGCCATGGCCCATCAATTGAAGTTTGAAACTAAATTAAACTGTCCCATAACTGTCTCCTCTGAAATGCATGATTAGAGCCATAGATAAAAGAGACAAAGATGTCAACATTTTCCTGTAAGAGGTTACATTTCAGATGTATTACTTGCATCTTTGTAGCAAAAACTTGAATGGTCACCAAAGAAGGATCATAATTGATAATAATTCTCCCATACCGATGGGCTTGATGGTTTGAGATAAAATTTCATTTAGAACCCAACTTCTTCAAAAATTTGAGATTCTCATATCTGATTTTAGTTTCCAAAAGAGCAAAAATCCATGAATTTGTGTTATAAACAAAATCCCTTAAAGCGGAACACTTTTTTGGGCAGTTGATCCCCCTCACATTCCATTATAAGATCTTCATAGTTTATACAAAATTGAGTTTGGAGCCTTTCCTTTTGCTCCTACTAGTTTTCTTTCTTGAGACAGCCAGAAATTCACCAATAGTTGGTTTTTCCTCCTGGTTATCCCTTGTAGTTCCAATCCTTTCTTGATCAAGGCCATTTAGGTTGGCTCCATTTGGGGCTAAGGAATCAACCGATAATTTCTCCTCATTAAGACAATCCTCTAGAACCTCATTTCCATTTCCTCCAACAGGACCAGGATTACCAACTCCTTTCCTTAAATCACAGAATCTCCCTTCATTCCGAGTAGCATATATTTGCTCTGTTCTTACTCCTTCTTTAGGGAAATCCACTATACCCTCATTCCCCTTACCTTTATGAGTAATTGTAACAGCTACTCCTTTCCCTATCTCACTTATACTCCCTTCTCTCCCATCAGTTTCTATCTGCTCTGTTCTTCCCCCTTCTTTATCTAGATCAGTCTTACCTTTATCAGCTTTAGGTGTACGTAATTGACTGTTTTCCTCATTCGTGCTTACATTAGTGTTTGTATGTCCTATTCTTATCAATTCCTCATAGTCACCTCGAAGGAAAATATTTCCCGTAGGTTTCCACGGTTTACCTTGAGCAGAAAGGAATGGCTTCCATGGATATTGAACTAGCACAGTATCCTCGTAAAAGAATCCATCAAGCCCCAATCTCATGATAGGTATAGATTCCTATAAGCTAGACATATCCATATTGATGTATATTCTAGCATACCTCAACCTCCTACAATTTGCAGTGTTTTCATCCAAACAAAGAGGTTTTCCTAGGAAACTATCAATCATACTTAGCCCTTTAGTAATCCAATATTCGAGAAGGACATTATAGAGGTTAACCTATATAAGGAGTAGTCTCCTTTCCTTACTATCCATCTAAAAACCTGACTGCCATGACTGTAAGAAAAGTACGAAATTTGTTACATGCCACGACCCCTCTTCTACTACTTGTAGAGCTTGACCTTTAGAGGAGAACATAAACAGAATATATTTATCTTTTACAATAATAGCCTCCTCGAAACCTTTGTTTTTCCAAATTGATTTCTCCCATCTTAAAATAATGGGGAATGCTAGTCTTCTATCCTAAAAAAAAACCTTATGAGGGAGTTTTCCCAAGATTTAACCCCTTCTTGTAGTGTTTCTATGAATTAAAATAGGAAAATTGTGAGGCATATGGTTTATGTAAAAGAAGAACTCCTTGGCTTATATAATATATATATATATATATATGATGATATTATGCAAGAGATCAAAAGGTATGACTATGCCAAAGACATATGGTTCATAGTGGTGACATGTTATAATGGCATCTTAGTGACCATATTATGATCACTCACTATTATCTTTGACATATACACATATATAGTGATAAATAAATAAATAAATCATAAATTAGAATATGGGATAGGAGAATTCAATGCTGAGGCATATGAATCTAATGTTAAACATAATGAGCCAAGAGATGTTAGTCATATCTTATCTTCTACTGAGCTAATATAAGTGATTACACATTCTTGCCACCATATTAGGAGCATATAAAAATGCATTTAACCTACAATATGAATATCAAGAAGATATAAGGTGCTATAAGGCACCTATCAATGAACATCTTGAGGCTTTTGAGCCATATGGCTAAGTTATACTCAAGGAGTTAAAAACTAAAAAGTGAAAGCATTGTGATGAGTTTAAGTGAAAAATGGAAAGAAAGTCTTCCACAATTCTTAGAATTCTAATAATAACTAGGCCAAATAAAGTGGAAAAGGAAAAGGACCTCCCACAGAGAAAATTTCTTAGTTATATCATGTTTTAGTTAGCCTTGGATCAAATATTAATTTCCATTATGGTGGAAAGGACAATGTTTTTGAAATTATAATAGTCAAGTTTCAAGTTGGATTGTTTTGTAATGTTAGATCTTGTTTATCAAACAAATAATTTGTGTTTAATAACATCATCTATTTCTTATAATATATATGCCAATTTGTAGCATGCTAGACTTTATCATTGGATAAAATTGAATAAATCAGTTGGTCAAGGATATTTTATTTAGAATACCTATATAAAATAGAATAGTCTACTTATGAACATTATCTTACTAACAAAATTGTGTGAAAACCATTGAGCATGGGACAAAAATTTTCCAAGTTATTGCAATTAATTCATTAAGATATATATGACTAAACGAATATGAAAGCATGACAAAATAATACTTATTTCATCTGGATCAATAATTGTACTCAGTATAGTTACATTTATTTGATTTCTAAAAATTTGAAACATTATGTTGTTTCAAAAAGTATATGACCTTAGATGAGAATCAATAAAATAAAGCTGATAAAGACTTCAAGAACTGATCAAGTATAAGCAGAGTTATCTGATCAATTCAAATGTTCATGCGATAAAAAATCAATGGATAACTAATGATTATCATATGAATCCATCAATAAGATGATGTGGTAGAGATGAGAAATATCAATCTTGTCATGGTTATGTCTATATTAGTACATGTGATAAGTCAAATTATTTATATATGATTTTGGGATGAATTGGAACCAATTTGACTTATCTTCATGTGAATTATGCAATTTAATTGGTTAATCCTCACATTTCAACTTTATTACGTAATAGGTACAATTGGAGAGATTTTAGGGCAAATCACATAACTTTCATTGGAGATGTCAGATTAGATTCATTCAAGTATGATTTCGA
>JAOSBN010000178.1:15322732-15338489 GCA_027563595.1 Erythroxylum suave | reverse complement strand
TCTCTTATCGTAGAATACGTACCGGAATGACCTATGGGTGTTCCGGTGGGTACTCTACGGTAAGGGGGCGCTACATACATTGTGGAACAAAGTAAGCAACATCATTAACAAGGTGATTATGAACAGTAAGTATTGAATCGGAACAAAGTACATTAAACTCATTTATGCAAGAAAGTCACCTGCCCTACTGGCTAACTACTTCTTTCAACTTTCACTAATGCGATTTTGATCTAGTCACATTCTTTCTGATCAATATGCAATAAGTCCATGTCCATATCATTAACGTGTTGACTCAACCTCAGAATAATCACCCCTTAAAAACCTTGAAATTTGTTGACTATGGATAATAAAACAGATAACATATTGCAAACAATCATCCAAATGCAAGGGCACAATGACATGAATGACTAAATTCAGGTGACTTGCATAAGGTAATGCAGACCAATCACGAAAGCTTGCCTGAATCAGCTACAAATTGGACAAAGCACAACTCCATTCTCATTACAGTCAAGACACCTAACCACCACAGTGCTCCTCCCTTGTCTCTATTCATTAGACTCCTTCATATCCCCACACCCGTCGCAGGCCTCCGATGATAACTTTCTGGGCAATCCCTCTAGAACCTTGCCCATCCAACCCTCCTCCACTATATTCTTCACCTCCTCTGTGCCACCCACATAAATTCCCTTCGCAAACACTCTCGATGGCACCACTAGATCTCTCTATTTTCCTCTCATCAACTCCCTCAACTCCTCCCTAAACCCACAATCCATTGATACATCTCTCTCGCATAGCACCACTGGTCTGAAAGTTGCCAAAATAGATGCAATGATTACGACGTGGCAACTGGACCAAGAGCCTAGGAGTCAACAACACTAGCAGAACCACTGCAACAAACATTGGACCCTAATTTGACATTTTTCTTTTAACTTTGCTCTTCTTCTTGTCTATTTCTGCTCCGGAGCTTGTGAAAAAGAAACACAGTAAGAAGATAGCTATGATAATTGAGACGATAGCTTAAATGGGGATTGGGAAGTACGCGAACAGAAGTTACTTGTGAGAGGAGCTCAATTTCTTCTTCCATGGGAGCAGTTAGAGACAGGGCAGACAAGATTAAAGAGAAGGCGGTGGAGAGGAGGAGAAGCCTAGAAGATTTGAATAAATGAATAATAAAGAATATATGCAATTTTGCACATAATCAGTTGGGTCGGTTCACTAATAAACTAGCTGTTTTTAATATCTAGAGGTTATTAGGTGAAACCGAACTGGACCACTGGTCGGTTCAAACTTTTTTCATTCAGACCGGTAGGTCTGGACCGGTTTTTAAAACCTTAGAAAAATCATTCAATTTAATTTGCACTAGTTCAAATATCTAAATAAATTCTTAAAAAGAATGCTTCGAATGACTCAACTGAAAAAAGTTTAACGTAACCCAAATATGCTGAAAAAGTTTGTTGACTTAGCCCAAACTAGGAATGACTTGATCTGTTATTAATCATAAGAAAATTTTCACATCAAGTTTCACAAAGGCCTATGGCAATTTCAACTATGACCTAAGTAAGAGTGCAAGAAAGAAAGAAAGAAACATCGACCCTTTCTTTGTCTATATAACACGGGACATGGACCCAATTCATTTTATTTTACAAAGGTTCGTATTAAAAGCTTAGGCCCAAGGTAAATCCAAAAGCCATATAAAGATCATTCCAATAAGACTTGCAATAATTAACATATATGTGTGTTTGTGACATAAATTCAATAATCACAAAAATATCAATACTTAGTACATATTTAAAAGGAATGGCCATTAGTTTTGATTTCTTAAAAAAGTAACTATGAAATAATATATTTTAACTCAGCTAAATTAATTTACAAGTTGACCAAATTTTGAATATAGTCTTATAAAAGGGATAGGAATGAATAATAGCATGTCACATAGTCCCACTTCTTCTGAGGGCGGAGGACAAAGGAAAGGCTAAACCCATAAATCCTCTAGAGAAATGTTGTTGCATAGCTGTCCAACTAACTCTATAAACCACAAGATATTTTTGGATTGTCATCAAAATTCGTGGATTAAATAATGAAATAATGGAATGGATAATATCATAATCTAAAGGAAACAGCAGGTGACTATTTTCAAAGTTTGATTTCTTATTTTAAAGTTACCAGTGAATATAAATTTACGTTTATATAATTAAGTCCTTTAACATTTTAACTAAGATGGATCTGTTTTGCTGTTAAATTTTATATACCAACAAAACTTCGGATACACCTTGCATTTGGATTTCTTACAGTTAACAATATAGGTCCACTCAAGATCGATGGGGCCGAAGCTAAATTACTCGGTAAGCCAGAATCAATGTTGAGAGCCGACAACTTCTGAAAAACATCACGTGATAAAGTTTCTCACAAATTTGACTATGACTAGTTGTTGGGATATAACTATTTACTTCAAATCTTATTATCATCTTCTCCAATCGGTTACAATGTACATATAACATGGCACCTTACACTTAATCTTTTGTTTACAAATGTATTAGTTGATGATTACTACTCAACCATAGTAATTAGTTCAACAATCCAACTCCCAACAGAGAGGCAAAAAATGAACTAGGAAGGACGCTTGGCGTACAAGAAAAGTCATAATTGGACAAACTAATTGAAGTCCGTACTTTATCTTCGGTGCCCACAAGTCATATCCAAGATTAGTTGTTTTTTTTTTAATTATGGGTATGATGGGGACCAACAACCTGGAAACTCCTTAATCATGCCTATGCTTTCCAGATACCTAGCACGTGAAAGCATATTTTACATTAAGGAAACTTTTATGATATTGTCTCCTGTAGATATCAAGGGGTGTTGAAGAGACAACTTATGTGCTAAAACTGTTTATATTATTTTGAGTTAAGACAACAAATGCAATATAAATAATATAAGTATAATTATGATGAATAAATTTTAACTATGAATGTAATTGTAAGGTCATTTTAATATTTTAGTGGTCATATTAAGCTAAAAAGTAATCAAAATGTAGATCACGATACATGACATCTGAACTAATACTATTTGAGGAAGATGTCTTAATATGGTATTTTGGTTAATCATCTGCTGGCTAGTCTTGCATGATAAAGGGGACTTCATCATCTATCCCGTTAACTCAGGCCCTATCTTGTTCCATTTAATTCTCACCTTCTATTTATGTGATCCTACCTTCAAATCCTCTGTCACATTAACTCAGGCCCTACCCTGTCTCATTCAATCCCCTCCTTCTATTTATATAGTCCTTGAAATCAATGTTGGGTTTATACTTTATCATCCCCTCAAATCCTCTGGCCCATTAACTCAGGTCCTACCATATTCCATTCAATCCCTACTTTCTATTTATGTAGTCCTCCGTGAATAGAAGGTTGGGATTTTACAAACCCTACATTGATTTCAAGGTTTGTGTTGGAATATCCAAAAATGACTTTTGTAACCTTCTAAAAGTTGCCAACTTTTGATAGTTGTAACAAGGCATACAGCCAACAACTTCTGGTTGGTCCCTGCTTTGTGAAACACAGTATGGCCTGGACTTTTATACGTTACTGGTGGGCGGGTGGGTCATCATTTTATCCACAGTTTCAACTTACCCACCCATTCGTATCTTCAAATTGACGAAAACATACCAGCTAATAATAATAATATATTAGAACTTGCATTGACAAAGAAAAGACACATAAATGATTGACTCCATCTCCAATGTTGAATAGAAAAAGATTAAGTTAAATTTAAAGTATTTTGATTTTGTTATAATCTTAGTTTTATTTATCTTGTTGATATACAAACATGTTGAATTGCTAGGTGAAATCGCTAGGATTATTTCTGTAATTTTAGTTTTAGTCATCTTTTTATAATTTTAGTGCTTAAGTAATTAAATTAAAATTTAAAATCGTTTGCATTTCTATTGGATCAGTTGATAGTTTGACTTCTATTCCACAAATTCAAACGCCAATTAAAAATCTAAGATCTAAACCAAAATGATGTTACCATTTTTCTAATTTTGAAAAAAAGTCGAGAAGTATGGATCTGCATTGATGCGAATACTAATACATTCTTTACTCATTGAAAATGTGGATAATTGCTAGTATGTGAAAACGATGCATTCTTCTTTCTTTCTTAATATTGGGAACAAATTAATGACGACATCCAGAACTGCCAGACCAGTAGGGTGCAAAGATTAACAATTTCCAAATTTCAGGCACTTTAAAGTTTTTACTTAAGCTTTGACTTTAAGCTAGATGGGTTAGGCAGACCAAACAATTTTCAGTCACCCTCAGTCCAAATTAGATTTAGGTCCCACCCATCACCTCTCTTTCATACTTCCATCTTTCTTCTCTTTATCAAAATCCGGAGTACTAATTTTTTAACCTTAGCGGCCATGATTTCCGGAAATGTCGTTATGTCCTTATTATATGGAGCTCTAATTACTTTAATTTATGGGTAGTTACATTGACCCATATGCAACCTAAGCTATTTCGCTTCTCTTTGTACACTTCTCGATATGTTTTCTTTTTGGGAAACACTGTAAAAGTAGGGTAATATTTTATGATGGGGAAGCTTTCTTCCTTTGTTTTTTTTTTATAGTGTGTGTAAAGGACTGTATAAAGTTTTACATATACTGAAAAATTTATAAATTATTTATTCAAATAATAATGTTGTATATTTAAAATAAATTATTTAACAAATCAAAAAAGTAACATAATTAACTAAATAACTATTGGTAAGATGTTAACTAAATAACTATTGCTTATAATTCAATGTTAGGGTGAAAACATCATGTCATGCGAATCATATGGATTTCGTTTTAATTACGGAAAATCTGGTATGACAAAACCAGTACATTTATTTTATACAACCTAGCAAATAATTGGGGACCACAACATGACTTTGGGTGGTTGTTGTACGTCAACATCGATCCAATGTGGCTCAAGCGTGGTCTAGTACGCAACAACGGGTCTAATTAATTACCCATGGCGTGGCACTCTTTATCATAATAAACTCAGCATATTTACTTACAGACCAAAACACAAGTAGACACGTGTTCTACACATTTTGATCACTAACATTCATATAGTACCAGGTTCCTTTTCTTTGTGATTAGCATTAATAAAAATCTTTTCTTTGCGGCATTATATTTATTGTTAATTGATTAATAGATGTTGAAATGCCATTATAATACAGACTCGATCGGATACTAATGCTGATAAAAAACTGACGATGCACAAGATTTCTCTACCAATAAGCTACTCTTTTCATGTTTTATTAACACATAGCCATGATTTCTTATTGAGATAGCTACTACAAATACTATCCATTGATGCTTTTTGGAGCTGAAAATGTGTAAAATGATTACCTGCATGCATTTAGACTCCAAGGAGATATTAATTAACAGTACTATCAAAATCATCGCCAACTTTCTAAACCAAGCAACAGTGTTTTCTATTACCGTTCGTCTTAAGTAATTGAATTAGTTTACTAGACCTCGTAGGTAGTTTATTTACAACTATTATTAGACTTCATAAGTACTAGATATTAGTTCATATCTAATTAAACATCATTTATATTATTGACAACACAACCTTTATAAGGTAAGGATTGTGTGCACGTGCAAACTTCCATCATCCACAAGACAGCATGGATAATATTGGACCCAACACTAACAGTGCAACAGATGTAAAGGAAATATCTACACCATGGACATTTAATTGCTTTGATACCATGTAATGAACCATTAAATTTGTAGTTAAACTAAATCTCGGTATACCCACCTTGAAAAATTACGCAAAACAAACGAATTATATGCTATTTAAGGAACCTTGCGTACGTAATGTAGCTATTTCGTTGCCCAAACATTCCTTAGCGGAGGTCTTAATCTCAAGAACCATTTTTCTAGCTTTTAAGAAGATGAATGAGAACTATAATTAATAGCTAAAATTGAGAGTGGACCTGCCTAGTGCCTCTCGGACAACCTGTCGAAAGTTGATATGGGACACGTAAAAGAACAGCAAAATATCTCAACTCCAAAGCCTGCCTGGCATTCAATTCCAATTGGGATTTGTCAGTCGTGGCTCGTGGGTTTTTTTCTCAGCCTCACATCTATCCTTTTATGGGGTAGCAGTAGCACCCACCTCTGTTATTTCTAATTTCAGGGAAGCCAAAAATTGCCCTTTTAAATCTCAATTACAAACCCCTCGTATTATCAATTTTTATTCTACGCATCAAAAACTCAAAAGTCCTGTTTCTTTTTTTTTTTTTTCCCTTAAAAGGGTAGCTGAAGTGGCATGAGGGAGTTTTTAAGAGACTCAATACGTTGTCCAGATCCTAGAATTTGAATCTCTTATGCTTTTAAAGAAACTCAAGTATTCAAATTATAACAACTAACCATTCAACTTGTCATTATACTCAAATTTATTATTAAATTAAAATATACATTCAAAGTATAAAATATCTTTCAACCATATTCCATTAAGAATCTTTACTAAAAGAAACAGAAGAATTCTTTAAATTTCATGTTTAATTCCATTTTCTCCCCTTATTAAAACATAAGGCAAGTCGAGGCAAGGGCAAGGTTGAAACTTAGCTGGCTAGTCCCTCGCAACCTAGAAGAAACATCATCTAATCAGAAAATCAATGTGCGATGGTAAAGTTAGAACAGGCAATCAATACCAATACCTGGGACCCAAAACAACAATTGGGTTTGGGTGGCCAGCAGATTTGTAAAGCAGCCGCTCCTCTTTCCTCTGTATTCCTCAGTCTGATTTAAACTAAAATAACGTAATTTTATGTCTATTTCTATATAAAATAATATCATTTTGGCAGTAAGAATAGAGTAACGGGCACACAAAAATCTGATACCCTCTTTCCCTCTCCATATTAGTACTGTACAGCTTCATTTTTTCTATTTTCTCTATTACTTGCCTTGGTAGAATTTCTAGAGCAGGGTTCTGATTTCTGAATGAAAAATTAGGTGAGAGTGGAGTGGATAAGCCTCAGAATTCACATCCATTTGTTTATTTAGGACTCGGTGGGTGAGTGGTGCCACGTCAGACACACTTGTCTCAGCCAATAGCTCTTCGGAGTTCAGACTTCGTTGTCCCACACTTTTGTCAATCTATGATCAGGTACTACAACTGCCCAATCACCTAACGCGACGTCGGACAATTGGCATATCTAATGTTTCGTTTCCATCTTCGGCGTTAACACCCGAATTTCGCAAAACCCCACCCAGGAAACAGAAAAATATAGATATAAAACTTTCACTAACAAGGATTTTCTTACCCTAAATTACGAAAATACCGCTTTGAACACTATGATACGGCCGGCTGATGCTTCTTAAAATTGGCGGTTGTCATAAGCCACTCGTCACCTATACATTACATTTAACCGGGGAATAAAAGGCACTAAAATATACAAATACATTTGAACAAGAATAAAGCTGGAACAGAGACAGAGACGATAGAGAAGGGAACCATAGAAAAACAAGAACCGGAAGAAAATGAGAAATTTTTAAATGTTACTATTATTTAAATACAATTAAATTAGTTTAACAAAGTAATTGGATGAATGTATTAACAAAAAACGAAGAAAAGAAAAACAGTGGTTGTGCCACAGGGAAAAGTAACGAAAGGAACAATGAAACCACAGGAAGGTGGTGCCAATATAACTGAAACACAATTTCTACTGCATTAATTACATTGGCAATATAACTGAAGCACAATTTCTACTGCATTAATTACATTTAGTATATCATCACAATAATTCAAAACAATTCCTCCAAGCCTAAACCCGAGTGAAACTGAAAACCCTCGGCCATGAATTGATCGAGCAACATGTATCCACTTGCTTTTTTCTCGTGTATAAAAATTTCTCTCCATCACCCTCTATTCCTTTCCATTCTTTTAATTTTCTGCGTTTCCGCCTGTACCGTCCTTATCAAGGTTTCGTTTTTCCAAGTTTGTGTATATCTCATCTAGAAAAGGTAAGAAGTCTTTTGTTGGCTTCAGTTTTATTGTTTCGATCCCGCATTAACTTCCTAGATATATATGTTGTGTGATGGGGGTATGCGCTCGTCCCCGGTCTGTCTGGCATCACTTTGTTTCTTTTTGACTGTTGCTTAGTTCCATCCGGACATACGGAGGTAGATACAATAAGCGAGCCTACATGCATTGTTTTCGTAGTCAGTCATTGTTAAAGTTGACATTTTATTATACGAATATGATACTATTATCTGCTTAGTCACAGCCTTAAGCCCTAATGCATATAGCGGTGCATCGCCCGACCCTTTCAGGACCAACCCCATGACCACCAACTTTCAAGTGGAGCAAATAGCCAAATAGTTATCGACATTGATGTAAGTCGTATAAGACAGTGAATCCTTAGAAGAACTGCCAATCCAAGTAGTTTATCCAGCAATGTTTGGCAGGAAACAACTTAAATCAAGGTCATGAGGACTGTTTTGATTGTACCCCTTTTTCTTTGAAACTTCAGGGTCACAAAGAAACATTCCACACTACCTTTATTGAAGCGTGTTTTACCAATTTCCGTTATTGTCGCTCTTACAAAAATCTTTTGCCCCCAAATAGGTAATTTGACAATCAAGGTAAATTTTCTTATTTAATAATTATTATTATTATTAGTAACCATTAACATTAATCATCTAATTAAAACATTATATATTAGATATTAGTCACAGAAGTATGATGCCTAGCTTTTACATTTAACTTTTTAAATGCCTAAATTATTTTTGTGTTACCAAAATACCCCTCCATCGTAAATTACTCCGCATGCTGCTAACAAACGCATTTGCCTTTTTGGGGTTTGGGAGATAAATGTCTTAAAGACAAGGGTTAATTGGCGATTTAAAATTCTTATATTTCACCCACCCTTTTGTTTCCTGCATTTGCTTGTCAAGCCTCTCAACAAGGTCTAAGCTCCTTCTTTTTTTTTTCCTATAAATTCCTGCTCAGTCTAGTCTTAAACTCACCCACCTCATTTTGTTCTGCTTCCTCAGTTCTTCTGTTTTTGCGTTAGCATTGTTCGTTTTTCTCTTTTGCTCTTAGGTGCGTTTTTTTGCTTTGTCTTCCTTACCTTTGTTTTCTCCGTTCATCTGGGTGATGGAAAGTTGTCCCGATCGTGCTTTTACTCAATGCTAAACCAGACTCGCTCTGCTAACTCGTTCATGATGCTTCTCGTTGTTGTTTCGTTCACCAATGTTGTTAAAAGTGTTTGATTTTTATGTAGTTATAGACCTGTTTTAGTTGGTCTGAGAGGAATTGTTCAGATCGTTGCATTCTGAACGTTGAATCTACTCCTTTTTTCGCGAAAAACAGCTTAGCATGGAAAACTACGTCTGTTGGCAATCTTTTGCTGGTGTTGTTTTCCCTTTCTAGTGTTCTTTAACTTACAGGAAGATAAAGGAAATTCAACTCTTTATGTTCATTGTCAAAATTTGATACCTATTTCCTTCCGGGTCAAACAAATTTTCTTTTCCTCAGAGAACTTTTGTTGCTATTGCTTAATAGTTTTCTCTTCTTGTCTCTGCATTATTCTTGTTGCAGGGAATTAACTAACGAGCAAAGGTCTTTTCCCTTCTATGAGCAACCGTATTTTTTAATAGAAAAATATGTTCTTACTACTTTAATGCACTGGTCTTTCTAGTGAACTCCGTAATGACATATGGGCTTCAACCTTTATACCTAACAGCCTCACGATCATAAGTCTGTTCGATTCTTCGTTTTCTGGCACTTCTCTTTAACTCATTTGTCCTCTGTTGCTCATGGTCCATTATTTAATACACAAATTGTATAGTTCCACTCTATATACATTGTACTCTGTGATGAATTAAGTAATTGGTGGGGTCGGTGGTAATTTTTGAAAATTTTACTCTTTCTACAATAATGTGATCCCTTTTTTCTAGTTTTGACTTTGTGGCGATTTGATGTTCATTTATACTCCGTGGTTTCTGGGTTTGTTTCTTGTCATTATTACTAAAATTTGCAGTCTGTTTCAGCTAAAAGTTTATTCCGAGATTCCCTAATCACCCATGGCTGAGCGTGTGCTCACTCGCGTTCATAGCATCCGTGAACGTTTGGATGATAAATTGAAAAGTCACCGCAACGAGATTGTGGCTTTGTTGACAAGGTATTTAGTCTTCGAGGTCTTTACACCAAGTAGCCTTTAGTTCACAAGCATCGTTTTTGAGTCATAGGGTGGTTTTAGATAGTTAAAAGTTCCCACTTTTGTTTAAACTGTCCTGGTGTTAAGATCATCAAACCTGAGATCAGGTATAATTTGCCACAAGTAGCTTCATATTATTGGTGTATAATATAGAAAGCTGAAGTTATTACGGATTGTATTTTAGGATTGAAGCTAAGGGAAAAGGAATTCTTCAAAACCATCACGTTATTGCTGAGTTCGAAGCAATCTCTGAAGAGAACAGAAAGAAACTTGCTGATGGTGCATTTGGTGAAGTCCTGAGAGCCACACAGGTGACCTTGATCACACATGCATTTCTTACTGTATCTGTTTAGTACTGTGTAACATGAGGTTTGACCTCTTGTTGTTCTTGATCTGGGTTTTTCAGGAAGCAATTGTTTTGCCTCCATGGGTTGCCCTTGCTGTACGCCCACGACCAGGTGTGTGGGAGTACATTAGAGTGAATGTCCATGCACTTGTCGTCGAGGAGTTGCGTGTTGCTGAATATCTCCACTTCAAGGAAGAACTTGTTGATGGAAGGTGTGACACGCGGTTGCTATGAATTTAGTAACTTTTTGATCTATGCTTTCTTAGCCTTATCTGACCATTATTTACATGAATGCAGCACCAATGGAAACTTTGTTCTCGAGTTGGACTTTGAACCATTCAATGCAACCTTTCCACGCCCAACTCTGGAGAAGTACATCGGCAACGGGGTGGAATTCCTCAATCGCCACTTGTCTGCCAAACTATTTCATGACAAGGAGAGCTTGCATCCCCTGCTTGAATTTCTGAAAGTTCACTGCCACAAAGGAAAGGTATGTCTAGTATCCATCATTTATCACCAAATTGCTATTTGGATAAGTTTTTAGCATGATTTGCAACTCTACTCTAAGTTTCTATGTTATACCTTTGTTAGACAATTGAAGTTGGCTTGGATTCTTAGATTTGATCATAAAATCATGTGGTTGTGCTAAAGTATTTGATACTCATCCAAAAAACATGCCAAGAAGAATCTTAAATACGTAGTCCTTGCCTAAATTGAAAGCTTAATGGATCAGGCTACGGTTTGAGAAGCACTCAATCGATCTTACTATGAATCATGATTTTCTTACTTCAAGTTATGTCTCTAGAAACGTCAGCATGATCTGATAACAGTATTGGTAGATACTATGTAGGCTTTGTATTGGAATTTGATATTTAATTTTATCAGATTAAACCTTAGGAAACGCCAACATGATCTGATAACAGTATTGGAAGATCTATGCAGGCTCTGTCATTGGAATCTGATATTTAATTGTATCACTTGGATTTTTATTGCAGAACATGATGCTTAATGACAGAATCCAGAACCTAAATGCCTTGCAATATGTTCTGAGGAAGGCAGAGGAGTATTTGATTGCGCTGCCAACACAAACTCCATACTCTGATTTTGAGCACAAGTTCCAGGAAATTGGCTTAGAGAGAGGATGGGGTGATACTGCTGAGCGTGTTCTAGAGATGATTAGACTTCTTTTGGATCTTCTTGAGGCACCTGATCCCTGCACTCTTGAGACATTCCTAGGTAGAATTCCTATGGTGTTTAATGTTGTGATTATGACTCCTCATGGATACTTTGCCCAAGACAATGTTTTGGGCTATCCTGACACTGGAGGCCAGGTTAGTTGAAAACCTAGTCTACTGTCATTCCGTTGAATACCCTTTAAAGTAGGAGGTTAATTGGTTTTGTTGGTCAAATATTCTTCTTCTAGGTTGTCTATATCTTAGATCAAGTTCGTGCCTTGGAGACTGAAATGCTTCAGCGTATAAAAAAGCAGGGACTTGACATCACCCCCCGAATCCTCATTGTAAGTTGTTGAAGTTTATGGGGATTATGTGCAGTTTTGATCTATCGTGCAAATGATTTTTCACTGTCTTTACTACTTGTTCTTTTATGGTTTGTTTTTAGATTACTCGTCTTCTCCCAGATGCCCTAGGAACCACTTGTGGTCAACGTATGGAGAAAGTATTTGGAACGGAGTATTCAAATATCCTTCGAGTACCCTTTAGAACAGAGAAAGGAATTGTTCGCAAATGGATCTCAAGATTTGAAGTGTGGCCCTACCTAGAAGCTTACACTGAGGTGATTTTTGAATGTCTGAGAGGAACTGATGCTATCAGAGGTTTCTATTAGTCTTCGTATGCTTAAAGAACTAGTTGTGGTTGTACAGGATGTTGCAGCCGAAATTGCGAAGGAATTTCAAGGAAAGCCCGACTTGATCATTGGAAATTATAGTGATGGCAACATTGTTGCTTCCTTGTTAGCACATAAACTAGGTGTAACAGAGGCAAGTCCTTTCCTATATGATCAATTGTTTATATTCATTTGATTGTTTTTACTTCGGGCATTAATATTTTGTTACTTTTTCTATTGTTATGGCTACAGTGTACAATTGCCCATGCTTTGGAGAAAACAAAATACCCCGAGTCAGACATCTATTGGAAGAAGTTTGACGAGAAGTATCACTTTTCTTGCCAATTTACAGCTGATCTCATTGCCATGAACCATACAGATTTCATTATCACCAGCACATTCCAAGAGATTGCTGGAAGGTGATAGGTTTTGTCCATACCATATGTCTTGCCCTGCATTGTCATTACTTCGTTTGAATCTAACCTTGAACAAATGTTTACCTTAATTTCCACTATCTCAGCAAGGATACTGTCGGCCAATATGAGAGCCACACAGCTTTTACACTACCTGGCCTGTACAGAGTTGTTCACGGAATCGATGTGTTTGACCCCAAATTCAACATCGTCTCCCCTGGGGCTGATATGAGTATATACTTCCCATACACTGAGGAGAAACGAAGACTCACTTCTTTCCATCCAGAAATTGAGGAACTTCTTTACAGCCCTGTTGAGAATGAAGAGCATTTGTTAGTTTTTTTTCCGTTTGTCTTCTATGCGTATCTTCTTCGTTTATTGTTTGCAAAATTTGTTTCAAACAGATAGAAGATGAAGTTTAATTGCTGTCACCTTTTCTTTTGGCAGATGTGTGCTAAAAGACCATAACAAGCCTATCTTATTCACCATGGCAAGGCTAGACAGAGTAAAGAATTTGACTGGTCTTGTAGAATGGTACGGGAAAAATACACGACTTCGTGAATTAGTTAACCTTGTTGTAGTTGGTGGTGACAGAAGAAAGGAGTCTAAAGATCTGGAAGAACAAGCAGAGATGAAGCAAATGTATAGTCTTATTGAACAATACAACCTTAATGGCCAGTTTAGATGGATATCTTCCCAAATGAACCGGGTACGAAATGGTGAACTCTACCGTTACATTTGTGACACTAAGGGTGCTTTTGTCCAACCTGCACTATACGAGGCTTTCGGACTTACTGTTGTCGAGGCTATGACCTGTGGTTTGCCAACCTTTGCCACTTGCAAAGGTGGTCCAGCCGAGATTATTGTTCATGGAAAATCAGGCTTCCACATAGATCCTTACCATGGTGAACAAGCTGCTCAACTTCTTGTTGATTTCTTTGAGGAGTGCAAGACCAACCCCTCTCACTGGGACAAGATCTCCCAAGGTGGCCTGAAAAGAATCGAAGAGAAGTAAGTTGATCTCTTGCCTTGTAAAATTATTAGTCTTGCATATTCAGTCTCACAAACTTCGCCAACTCTTGTCAAATTCTTTGCCTTGTTTCACAGGTATACCTGGCAAATTTACTCCCAGAGGCTATTGACTCTCACTGGAGTTTATGGCTTCTGGAAACATGTTTCCAAGCTTGATCGCCTCGAGAGCCGTCGCTACCTTGAAATGTTCTATGCCCTCAAGTACCGTAAATTGGTAAGCTTGTTTCTTGTGTTTTCCTTATCTTAAGCTTTGTATTTTCTATACTTTAAAATGACTTGACTTAAAACTTCTTAACCTTTCAGGCTGAGTCTGTTCCTCTAACTATTGAGTAATTGGGAAGTGACGAAAACGAAGAAAGATTTGCCAAATCGAAGGTTTCTAAATTGCTGAAAATAATTTGTCATTTCACAATTGTGACCAGACAAGAAATGTTTTTGATTTTGTGAATTCCATTGATTTTGTTTCTCCGTTCTCTTCTCATTTGGCAGCCTTTTGCAAGCTTTTTTGTATCGAGCCCTTTGAATTTCAATAAGGATTGCATCCTTTGGTGTCCCTGTCCCTTTCCAAGCCAGTTATTTCTTAAATTCACTCATATGTCATCCATACTTTTATTATATCTAAATGAAGTTAAATCAAGAATGTTGAAGATGATAAATTTTGTAATTGAAGAATGAGAATGGGCAAATTACTATATTAAATTTTAAAGGCACTAGCATTAAAGGTTAAAAAACGATAGTGGCCAACTAAATTTTGGGATCTCTCGTGGAGTTTTGGATTTCAAGATTGTTTTTCTATAAGATAGGCAAATCGGTCCCCATTAACCTTGGAGTAAGGTTGGAAGCATGTAATAACCAAAGCAGGTTAAGATTGTTTCGTAAAACGATGAAAGACTACGTTTACTTAATTAGTCACAAAAGCATACAATCATTTTTATATGAATCTATATAAGCTTTCCTATTTTAAAGTGCATCTTCAATTCTAAAACTTATATAAATTATTCAAGTTAAATAATAGGAATCAAGCATATTAATCGAGCGTTGAAGGTTGTTAGGGATCTATTGAAAAGAATTAGGGGACTATTAACACGTAATATGTAAAACAGGCCAAGGAAGTCGCTAACAAAATGGTGGATCGCTACATAAGAAACAAAACTTTGTCACTTTAAGAGGTTGAAGTTTGGCATATGATGTTGACTCATATGAAGGAATAAATTGAATATTGCATTTCTAGAATGTAGCCAATGTCGGACATAGAAGATAGTTGACATCTCAATTGTCTTGCATTGGTTTATTAAAGAATAAGAAACAAAATATAATTGATGCCAGAAATATATTGACATCAGACGCCAATCTTTCTTTAAGTTTGCAGTTTGGAGAAATAAAAGTAAACTAGTATGGACTTGAACATGTAACTGGCAGTAAACTCATTTTTTTTATGTGCAATGAAAGTTCCATGATAAAATCGGTGTCAATGTGTTTTTAGTACGGGCCCTAAACATGTGTTTAATGGTGTAAGTTTTTGTTATCTTAGGATCCTGTTTCCTTTTAGGACTTTATTATTATAGCTTAATATCTATAAGAGGCTTTCTTATAATTGTAATTTACATTTGATCAATCAAAACTCTTTGGGAGTATTTTTCTAGATCTTATGATCTTATCTAATTACTTGCTATTGACAATCAAGTCATGATCTTATCACCTCTTAATTGTTTCTTTTATGTGAATGTACACAATAAGAAAAAAGACGTTTAGCGACGGAAATTACCGACGGAATAACTAAATATTCCGTCGGTAATAATGTTGCCGACGGAATATAACGACAGCACGAAAATGTCGGTGATACGGCCGTAGCTAATTTTACCGACGAAAATTTACTGTGCGTCGCCAAATTTAGCGACGGACAAAGAAT
>JAOSBN010000178.1:15299919-15322016 GCA_027563595.1 Erythroxylum suave | reverse complement strand
GAGCCCTCCTTTCCCTTCAATTCCCCTTCACTTTGTATATTCATCTCCTTTACTTCTTCTTCTTTATTTTCCACACCATATTTCTCCTTTTGATTCTTTAATAATTTTATTTTGAGATTCTAGTCTTGGCTGCCACTTAGTTTGATTGCATCTTGTTTTAAAAAAGGATACTATAAAAAACAAGTTGAGTGGTAAAAGGAAAGAGTGTTTGCATTATAGAAAAAGCCAAATTTTATGTGATACAAAAATTGTTTGGCATCTATTAAGTGTATACACGGGTAGTTGAGTGGTTAGGTCCATATTGTTTTTTTTGTTCTCTAACATTTTTCAATTCATAAACATGTCTCAAGAAGATGAATCACATGAATATGATCTCAAAGTCTTTATGAAGGCTATGCAAGATCAATTCTGGAGGTTGAATGCTAGGTTGGACGTCATCTAATCCACATCAAACTCCAAAGATGTGCAATACGAGGATGAAGGCCCCAACATTAGGAGAGGCAAACAAGCTTATGACAACATAAAATTGAAAATCCCTTCTTTTCAAGGGAAAAACTATCCTGAATATTATTTAGATTGGGAGAGGAAAATAGAACATGTATTTAAGTGTCACACATATAGTGAAGAGAAAAAGGTAAAACTTGTTGTGATTATGCTAAGTATTTGGTACGATCAATTGCAGGTAGTTAGAAGGCAGAATCTTGAAGAACAATCCGCACATTGCATGAAATGAAAACCATCATAAAAAAAGACTTTGTCCCAAGTCATTACTATTGAGACTTGTTCAAGCAGCTACCAAGATTAGGTAAGGATCTATGAGTGTTAAAGAATAACACCAAGAGATGGAGATCATCATGATTAGGCCAATCTTAAGGAGAACATAGAAGCTACTATGAGAAGATTTCTTAATGGTTTACGCCCAAAAATTGCTTCCATTATAGAGCTGCAAAATTTCCTTAACATGGATAAGTTGTTGCATAAGGCAATTAAAGATCCAAAATGATGCTAGATCGAGTTCCTAGAAGAAAAGTTTCAAGTCCAAAATTCCCTTTAAATCCAAGGGAGACATCAAGCTAAAGGAGGAAAGTAAGCTTAAATTCTCTACTCCAAATCTGAAGGGTAAAAATGACTTTAAACCCTCTTCTTCTTATACTCCTTCTTCTAAAGTTAAGTGCTTTAAATGTCAAGGTTTTGGTCATATTGCTTCTCAATGCCCTAATAAAAGAACTACAATTTTGCTTCAGAATGGTAACGTTGCTAGTGAAAGTAGTGACAGTGATGACATGGACGATGTGCCTCCATTGATAGAAGCTTCCAATATTGATTATGACGATGAGGTTGGTGAAGCCTTTATAGCTGGGCATGGTCTTAATATCCAAATAAAGGAAGATCTTGAAGAAGAGCAACGTGTGCACATCTTTTGTGCAAGGTGTCCCATTAATGGTAAAGTTTGTAGCACGATCATAGATGGTGGAAGTTGTACCAATGTTGCTAGCACTTTACTTGTTTACAAGCTTAAATTGCCTACTTTCAAACATCCTAGACCATATAAATTGCAATGGCTTAATGATTGTGGTAAGGTGAAATTCACCAAACAAGTGATGGTTACATTTTCTATTGGCAAGTATCATGCAAGATTTTATATGATGTTGCACACTGGACATGTGTCACTTGGTAGGCTATGGAAATTTGATAGAAATGTTAGGTATGATGGATACAAAAATTACTATTCTTTTCCTTTCCATGGTAAAAATATTGTGTTGAAACCTCTTAGGCCCATTCAAGCTTATATAAGGATCAAGTGAGGGTTGAGAAAGAATGCAAACTGAGAGCAAAAGGAGGGAGAGAGAGGTAGAAAATAAAACTAGTGGAAAAAAAGGAAGAAAAGAGAGTGAATTTATTTGTTGGAAAAAGTGAGATCAAGAGAACCTTAAAATGTGAAGAATCTTATATACTTTTATATAAAGATGTTTTCTTAACTGTTAATAAGCTTGATCCATCTTTGTCATCTAGTGTTTTATCTTTGTTGTAGGACTTCAGTGACTTATTTTCGAAGGAGATTCTCAATAGATTGCCCCCTTTGAGAGGTGTTGAGCACCACATAGACTTTTTTTCTTGAGCTTCAATTCCAAATAGGCCTGTGTATAGAGCCAATCCGAAAGAAACTAAGGAGATCTAAAGACAAGTTTAAAAGCTTATGAAAAAGGGCTTTGTGAGAGAAAACTTGAGCCCATGTGTTGTGCGGGTTATACTGCTTCCTAAGGAAGATGGCAAATGGAGAATGTGTGTTAATTACAGAGCCACCAATAAAATCACAATGAAATATCATTACCTTTGGCCCTTGATTAGATGATATGTTTGATGAATTGCATGGTGCTTATATATTTTCTAAAATTAATCTTAGAAGTGGGTACCATTAAATTCACATAAGAAAGGTTGATGAGTGGAAAACTGCTTTCAAAACTAAATTTGGGTTGTATGAGTGGTTATTATGTCTTTTGGCTTGACTAATGCACCTAGTACTTTCATGAGCTTGATGAATCATATGTTTCGCCCTTTTATTGGAAAGTATGTGGTTATCTATTTTGGCGATATTCTATTAAATTCTAGGAGTTTAGATGATCATGTGAAACACTTGCATGAAGTGATTGGACTTTTAAGAGAGAATAAGATTTATACTAATTTAGAAAATTGTTCCTTTTGCATAAATATTGTTATGTTTTTTGGTTTTATTATAAGTGCTAAAGGACTTAAGTTGATGAAGAGAAAGTGAAGGTAATTAAAGAATGGCCATCTCCTAAGAATGTGAATGAAGTTCGAAGCTTCCATGGCTTGGCAAGCTTCTGTAGAAGATTTGTGAAGGACTTCTCTGCTATTGTTTCCACTTTGAATTAATTGGTAAAAAAGAATGTGATTTTTAAGTGGGGTGATTCATAAGAGGTTGCTTTCAACACCTTGAAAGAAACATTGACTAATGCCCCTCTTCTTATTGTTCCTAATTTTTCCAAAGTTTTTGGGGTTCAATGTGATGCTTCTGGAATAGACATTGGTGTTGTTCTAATGTAGGATTCTAAATTCATTGCTTATTTTGATGAAAAACTAAATGGTGCCACTATAAATTATTCCACTTATGATAAAAAGTTGTATGCTTTAAAAAGGTCTTTAGGGACTTGGCAATATTATTTGTAGTCAAAAGAATTTATCATTCATTTTGATCATAAAAGTTTGAAATTTCTAAAGTCCCAAGGTAAATTGGACAAGAGATATGCTAGGTGCCCAGAATTTATTGAAAGTTTTCCTTAAGTTATTAAACATAAACAACAGAAGAAAAGATTGTGGCTGATGCTTTTTCTAGGAGATACTCTCTTCTTACCTCTATGCATGCTATATTGCTTGGTTTTGAGATGTTGAAAGGTATGCATGAATCTGATTGTGACTTTGCAAAAATTTAGAAATCTTGTGAAAAACATGTTATTCATAATTTCTATAGATTTTAGGATTTCTATTAAAAAAAAGATAAACTTTGTATTCCATCTTGCTCTATTCGTGAATTACTTGCAAAGAGACACATGGTGGTGGATTGATGGGTCACTTCGGTGTTGAGAAAAATTTAGCTCTTTTGCATGACCATTTTTATTGGCCTAACATGAGAAAGGATGTTGTTTCTATTTATGCTAAATGTATTACTTATAGGCATTCAAAATCTAAGGTTCAATCATATAATTATATTCTCCTTTGCCTATCCCCTCTATCGACTTTTTCCTTGGATTGCCTTGATCATCTAATGGAAAGGATAACATCTTTGTGGTGGTTGCTAGATTTAGCAAGATGGCTCACTTTATTGCTTCTTCTAAAACCAATGATGCTATTCATGTTGCTGACTTGTTCTTTAAAGAGGTTGTAAGATTGCATAGGTTGCTAAAGACTATTGTGAGTGATAGAGATGTGAAATTTCTTAGTCATTTTTGGAGAACTCTATATAATAAAATTGTTACTAAACTCTTGGTTTCTAGTATTGCACATCCTCAAACAGATGGTTAAACTGAAGTGGTAAATAGAACTTTGACTACATTGTTGCATGTGATCATCCAAAAGAACTTGAAAAATTAGGAAAAGTGTCTCCCACACATTGAGTTTGCTTATAATCGTGCTATTCATTCTTCTACTCAATTATCTCCTTTTGAGATTGTTTATGGGTTTAATCCTTTGACTCCTCTGTAAATTCTTCCATTGCCTTCTAGTGAGTTTACTAACATTGATGATTTGAAAAAAGCTAAATTTGTGCAAGGTTGCAAGCTAAAGTTAGCCATCATTGAGAGAAGAAATGAGAAATATGCAAAGCAAGTCAATAAGGCCGAAGGCGTGTTATATTTGAACCTATTGATTGGGTTTGGGTGAACTTGAGAGAGGAGAGGTTTCCAAAACAAAGGAATCTAAACTACAACCAAGAGGAGATGACCCCTTTCAAGTTTTATAAGGGATTAGTGATAATGATTATAAAATGAATTTGCCTAGCTCCTATAGTAATGTTATTACTACATTCAATGTATTTGATTTATTCCTCTTTGATGTTGTAGATTCAAGGATGAATCCTTTTAAGGAGGGAGGGAATGATCGAGAACCATGGGCATGTGAAAGATAAGAAGAGAAGCATACATAGTGTGATCTGACTCAAGGAAACATAGGACATGACTTGCATAGATATGAACTTGCAAAAGGAGGCTTAGAAGCTAAAATTGGATGTGATTTAAAGTCTAAATGTGCAACTAATTAGTAAAAATGAAAGTTATTGAATTTAGATAGAGTAGGCACTAATTATGCACTTCACTTTATTGAAACATTAGATGATGAAAGAATTGAATTGAACTTTAAAATGATGTTTGGACAGCTGAAATCAAAATAATTTAATATTTATAATATTTGGGTTGTTATGAAATATTTTTAGATGCCAATATTGATCTATGATTATAAAACGATTAATTTGAGAATGAAAGATGAATTATAAGGAGTTTTAACATATTTCATTTTAATTATAAACTAGAATGATAATTTATAATCAATGCTAGTATATTTCACCCCAACGGGTGACATATAAAGAACATTTAAAGGGAGTAAATCTTATTTTATTTAAGTTGGAATTAGATATAAATCTTTAATAAACTTTGGAATCAAATATAAGGTGTTGAAGTTATAATTAGAGTCACAATTCAATTTTAATTATTCTTAAAAGAGACCTTAATCTTTCTATATAAAATTGAAACATGTAATGGAGCTAGAACTTATGTCAATTCCTCCACTGTCTTTAATTGCTTTATTTCCTTATTCATATTTTAACCATATCTTTAGTCTAAAACTTCCTTTCCTAATGAATCCAAATTTAACATAAAATGTCATAAATAGTATAAAAATACAATATTTTGTACTATACTTACATATATTATAGCATGAATTTCATGCTGTTGAAGCTATTCTTATAAAAAGCAATACTCCATTTATGCTATACAAAGCCTCGCAACTTAATAGATCAATGATTAGGAACAACTTAAGGATGACATATAAATGCAATAAAAACCTTATAATTATGATCTTATCATATTTAGTTGCAAAACATATTTATCTCATAAAGTTTATCTTCTATAGTAGTTAATTAAAAATACACCTAAGATAAGAATCCATTTAACTAATTATGTTTTGAAATATAGAAGTAATCGATTTTTTGTCTAGTGTGAATAAACAATCTCTCTTTTCTACTAAGCCAATCAGTTAAGGAACATATTTATATCACCATATGGCAATCATGCTACTATTAGGACAATGGTTTAGTAAGAGAATTCTACCAGATTCTCTTTAATGAGTACTTGCTTAAATCTTACAATTTTTACCTCAATTATCGTCATAATTGAGATAAACTACTAAAAATACATACTTGAATCTTTAATGATACCTTGCCTCTTTTAGCATGCCTAATGGCTCTAATTTCTAGAAAAGCATTTTAATAATGCAAGGAGCTATACCAAGTTCACTAAATAACCTTTTAATCCAAATAATCATTTATGTTACAACTTGATTAGCAATTGGAGCTATATTGGAACCTTTTAAACTTAAAATAATAGGAGTGAACTAGTTAATTGAATTTTCACAATTATGAGAATTTATTTATGTCAAATTAAAGTTAATATTAATATGTCCTTAACTAGAATTTATTTTTATCAAAGTTTTTTAAGAAAGACTTTTAAGTATAAACATATTTCAATTTTACATTAATGTCCAATCTTAATAGAGCAGAGACTAAAATAATTAGGGATGACAAGTAAATGAATCTAATAATTTTGATGTAAACATAATTTTATTTGTAAAATATATTTATCCCATTAACATTATCTTACATGTTTGTTAATGAAACAAAAAATAAGATAAAGAATACCTTTAATTAATTATATCACAAAATCTAAAGTTAATTGATTGATAGTAGGACATAAACCAATAGTTGGAGCCAAATTAAAAAGTTTTAGAGTTTTTTACGAACACATATTGAACATGATGCACTTTACTTCATAGGACAATTTGACACATGAAAAATATGGGTAAATAGGGATTTATATTCCACAAAACGTCCCTTAATATTAACCTATGTGTATAGGATTCAGACCCATATTCACATGGAGCACACTCATACATGTGATAGAGGAGCTATCAAGCTAACAATTGGGAAGCAGTTTTGGTCATGATAAACCAAAATTAGGTTTTATAGACATAAAGAACATGGGACCAATATATGTTTGTTTCAAGCTCATGTTCATCGAAATTTCAAGGTTTCATTTATATAAAAAGGAGAGATGCAAGGAAAAGGAAGAGAGGCATTTAGGAGTCCAAAAAATGACATGAGGATGAGAGGAAAGCTATAAACTAGTCAAGAAGACATCAAGAAGAAAGTACCTTTGTAAAAGTTAAAAATTCCTTAAAGATTCAATCAAGAAACATCAAGACTTAAGATCCAAGAATTCATTTTTGTTTTCTTTATTTATTATGATTATTTTTCTTTGTATATAAATGTATTAAATTGTGACATGTTTAATATTAGCATAAATTAAGTAGGTTCACAATAGAACTTATTTTTTGAATTGATTTCTTAAATTCAATATATGATTTTAGTGTAATTAAGAATTATTAAAGAGTTTATATTGTTTTCAATTAAAGTAGAAAAAGCATAAGATTCAATTTTAGATTATATATATAAGAATCAAATTTGAAAAATAGAAGATCAAATACATCTAAATAGATTAAGCATGAATAGTGAGAGTTGAAAAGAATCGTGGTGTTAAGACCACATAAAATGAATATTATGAAATAAATTCATATAAAAAATTAAATTATAATTAAGAGGCCTTGATTAGAGAGAAACTTCGGTCAATGAACTTAAGGATAAGGGTTGCACATCTTGAGGAAAGATATAGTTACAACATCAAAATTCCTACTTACTAGATTATACTATAAGAATATACTGATTTTATTTTAGTATTATTTGTGCTTTTCATATATTAAATTAACGCTTTTGGCACTATTATTGGGAACTAGAAATTAGAAAATTATGTTTATTAATCTAATCATTTTTTCATTATTCATTTTGGAAAAAATTCTTTCTTTTAGGAAAATTTTGAAAACAATAATAACAAGGGAGGTACAAATTGGAAATAGTCCCTAGAATATGGACCTACAACACAAGAATAACACATGCAAACTAGGATAACTTCGTATCCCTTACAATGAGCATGGTATTCAATTCTAACATGTCTAGACTCAATCCAAGTGGTTAAAATAACCTAAATAGAAAAAATAGGTTATATTTGTCCTCCTTAAGAGCTCAACTCTTATGAGATAAGCTGGGAGGAAGCTTGCTTCATCAATATTCTTCTGTTTGGCTCTTCAAGCTTAGAAATAGAGTTAAGAGTGACCCCACAATAACCTATAAGATAACTAATTCTTAACACAAGGAGACTTTTATGGATTCTATGAATTTATGTGCTTTGCTCATGTTTTACTCTTGTTTGGATGGCTATTAATAGCTTATTAATTAGATCTTCCGTAATGTAATTAGTGCTTGATTGCAATACCCCACAATATATAAAAAATAATCTTTTCCCTCAATTTCTAAATAATTACATATAATACAAAATCATTAGACCTCCTCTTATCTCAAAATCTTTTGTCGTTACACTCTTTTCATAACTTTTGTGTAAAGTTAGCCACTACCAACTGACAGACAACCTAGATTATATTAGTTAGCCACTGCCAACTGATAGAAAACCTGGATTATATTAGATGTTGGAGAAGATAGCACCAAGGAGAGTTTTAATATTAGTTTTTTTGTAGACAAAGCCCCATAATTTTTCTCCATGTTGAGCATTAGCAAGAGCATTTGAGAAAAAGGTGGTCCCTTATTCCCTTTCACCTATACAAAGGAGACAATTTTCTCTTAGATTTAGGAAGCCTAGTTTATCCATAGTACTTAGTCTATCCCTTACTACCAACCATAATATAAAGGTAGTACCAGGCCTTATATGTTTTCCATACATAACCTTATACTATTGTACATCATGATCATTGGAATCGGTTAGGTTTTTGTATACATTATTAGAGAACTTTTAGATAAGTTGGTTGCACTATATATAACAATCATGTAAAGTTGTATTAGGGTAGTAAGAGGGAGTTAAATGTTGTATGGTCTTATCAAAATGTATCCATTAGTTCCTAAAAATTAGTAAGGATATCTTGTCTGGGTAGATAGAGAATGCTTCAATAGCATCATAGGATTAGATGAGAGGTCCAAAACTTGTCCAATTATAATGCATATAAAATCCTTCTCATAATGACCAATTTTGCAAAAGATATCCCTTGTAATCCCATCTTTGAGCTTCAGTAGTCGATTGAGAAACCAAGAATGGTATGCACTTCTAAATAGGGTTCAAATACTTCTCCCTTTAGGAAAATAGTTGTGTAAACATCTCATCCATAGAGAGTTCTTGTCCTCTAACACTCTCCATAATCTTTTGAGTATAATGATTTTGTTAGCTAGTTTCAGTGAAATGATTCCCAGACCTCATTTTCCCTAAGTCTTGCCTACTTCCAACCACTTAACTTTTGCATAACCCATTCCTCCTCTAGATTTACCCCATATGAAGTTTCTCATCAATCTCTTAATGGTTTTGATTAAATTTTTGGAAAGGAAGAAATGAGAGCTTCAATAGATATGTGAATTAATAATCGTTTTGATCAGTAGGACTTATCCATCTTAAGATAAGTCCTTGTTAAGCTAATTTGCAATTCTTTCTAAACTTTCTCTATAAGAGGTAAGCGATCATTAAAGCTTAATCTCCTTGTTGCGATTGGAAGACCTAGATAGAGCAAGAGGTAGTTTCTTAGACAATACCTCTAAGGCATGTAATGTTTGTTTTAAAGCATTTAACACATGATGACATGATAAAAATGAATTTTTGTGTGATTCACTCCTAGTCTTGAGATAGATGTAAAATTTTTCATAGTATCCATCATAATCCCTATTGATTTAAGAGGAGCTCTACAAAATAGGACAATATTATCAGCAAAACATAGATGAGTGAGAGAAACTCTTTCATATTTGAAATGGTATCAGAACTTAGTATTATTGGAGATGTGCTTTAATAATTAGGACAAGACTTCTATGCACAAGATACAAAAATAAGCGGATATAGGATCTCGCTATCTCATACCCCTATAACCTTTGAAGATCCTTAAAGGAATTTTATTAATAAGAACATTATAGAATGTGGTAGTAACAAAGGCTTTGATCTATGTTACAAAGGTAGCAAGGAAACCAAAGATCTAATATTTGGAAAAGGAAGATCTAGTGTACACAATCAAAGGCATTATTGAAATCCACCTTAATGTTACAATTTAGAGGAGAATTCCTTCCAGAGTATCCTTTAAAGAGTTTCCACTCCATAAGGATATTATCTCTAATGCTTCTATCTTTTAAAACAATTTGATTGTCATTGATGATTGAATTAAAAGCTTTCTTCAATATATTTACAATGATCTTAGCTATGATTTTATAAATTAAATTGGTATACGAAATGGTTCTATATTCACCAACGGTGGAGGGAGTTGCTATTTTAGGAATAAAATAAAGGAAATTCTTATTAATCTCCTTTAGAAGCACACCTCCAAAAAAGAATTAATGAATAGCACCTCTTACCATTTTCCTAATCATTGGCCAAGTTTTTTTTATAAAATAAGTCATTAAAGCCATCAAGACTAGCAGCTTTCATCCTATTCAATTCAAAAACAATATCATTAATCTCTTTGTTTTTAGCTGGTTTGATGAGCTCCTTTGAATCCTCATTTAAAATTCTGTTAGTAATAAAGGATCACCTGAACTTTAGTTATGGAGTGGATAGCCATCAAAACTACTTCCTAATTAGGCTACAGGGTGCATAATATTCCCTACATCTTATTCTAACTCAGGTATATCTCTAGAAGATATAGTTAAGTCTCTTACCACTAATACTCTGCATTTTTAGTGGGATGTAAAGCAATTTCTACAAGAGACAAGATTTCAATTCCAAGATACAAGGTCTAGCATCTAAAATTCAAATAGGTAGATGGATCAGATGGTTATGACTATCAACCACTTAGAATCACAAAGTGTAGGAAAACTATCATCCGAACCTAAGGTAAATCTAATGAATATTAACATGTTGACCTTAACCAGTGGTAAAAAGCTTGAGAATCCTGAGAGGAATACTCAAAGGATTACAAGTGAAGAAGAAATTAAGAAGCAGCTTGAAGGAGAAAGGGATATATCTTCTAGCTCAAAGGTAAATGTTGAATCTTGAATTAATATTAAGACTAACCCTCAAGCTTCTTCTAGTAGGTTACACAAATTGAATAAGAAGGAAAAGTTTAAAGAGATATTGGAGACTTTTCTAAAGTATAGGGATTTAGTAGAGATTGAGAGTTTGAAAATAGGAAAGACACTAAATGCAAGTGGGCATCAACTCAAGCCTTATCCTAAAACATCTCAAGTGGAAAATGCAGAAGTGGTGAAACGTAAAGATCATAATTTTGTTACATGATGAGGAAAACATGGAGTTGATCCAATGAAAATAAACAAAGTTACAACTCAAGAGGTAACCCAAGGGAAGTTTGTTCCTTTTCCTTTACATTTTTCGTTTGTTGTTTTTGTTGATAGCTCTATTTCTTAAATTTAATGTTACATTGGGGACAATGTAAGTTTTAAGCATGAGGGTAGGGATCTTAGTTATCATATGTGTTTTTAATTTTGTTTGTTGCTTATGTATTTTTCTTATTTTTTGTTAAAAATCAAACAAATAAACAGACATTTTTTTCTTTTCTATTGCTTTTAGGACTATATAGTCATAATTAGATCATAGAATTGACTTGAAAAATTCATAGCAATTTGATCATGTACTTTGACTCTTGTGATTGGTCAATATACATTATCTTTAAAAAACTAGTGACTAATGGAAGACATAAGCCATTCAGATATGAAGCCTCTTTAAACTGACATATCCATATTAGTCTCATTGTCTTTTGTCCATGTGTGAACTTCATGACATGTACATACTGAATTTGCTTTTATTTTCTATTTGAGACTACATTTTATAACATGCATTAACATGAAAATGATATAGGCATTGTTTTACAAACTACATTCACCAAATAGCCTACCTATTGATATTATTTTTCCTTTTGTTAAGCCCCTTTGAGCTTTATTAGCTTTTTCCTTTTATGCTGGCCACATTATATGCCTTTACCCTAACCAAATGTTTTACCCTAGCCTTAAAGCTAGGAGCATTTGTGATTGTTGATGCCTATGGATGAAAAAGAGCATAAGTGTAAGCATGTTCTTGTATATGGGTTGTTTATAATTGATGGAATGCAATTTATCTTTTATTAATGAATTCCCTAGTTGATGTAGTTTCTTTAATTTTTTGTTAAAAAAAGAAACAGAAAGAAAAATAGAAAATGAAAAATATATAAAAAGAAAAAATCAATTAAATAAAATTATCAACGAGGAAATTCATTTGTTTTTCAAATTTATTCATATTAATCTTTCCTCCTAAAGTGTTTTCCTCTTGTTTCTTGTCCAAACCAACTATTAGGATTGTATTCACACTGTGATTAGTTTAAATAATGGGTTTCACACTATGATTAGCTTAAATCATGGGTTTTTTTGGTCAAATTATTCAATTAGGGTGTTTTCTTACCCTAATTAGCTCAAAATTAATGCCTATATAAAGGCAAGCATTTTAATATTCAAGACATTTAAGAAAAAATCATAATTCATTCAAGTGAGGTTAGTTGCTCTTTGGTTCTTTTGGGAACTTATGAACTTATCATGATTATTATCTTGTCGCATTAAAAACTATCCTATACCTTTGGTTCTTTCCTTCTATAGACATTAAGTCAATGTTTATCTATCCTAAAACTTATTTTAGGTTTCTTGGCTTCCTTGCTTCCATTGTACGATTGTTAGGTTTCTAGGCTCATCCTTGAGGTTCACATCACTTTATAGAGCAAGGAGGAGATGAATTAAGGTGAAGATGGGATAATACAATGAAAGAAATGAACTTATTGCAATTTATACGTTCATGCATGAGACTATTTAACTTACTGAAAGCAGTAGGAGTGTAAAAATATAGTTTCAACATAACCTGCAACCTACATGACCTTACATGTGCTTACACGGTTGAGTAAGTGAGATAAAAGGCTGTTTATCAAGCCATGTATCTCACCAAGGTCATATATAGTCACGAATAAATTTTCAATATACATGGTTGGATACACAACATAACCTTAATTTTTGCTATATATAGACATTCAAATGGCCAAACAAGGTATTAGTCATATTTAGAGCTCAAAAGGGGCAGAACTTTTACTTGTGTTTAGATATGTGGAGGGCTAGCCTTCTCCCTTCTAGTTTAATGAGGAATTTAAAGCTAAAGAACACATTTTAGCATCTATTTATCTTACATTTCTATTCTCTCTCTAGAAATTTTTTTATGTTATTCTTTGCTTGTTGATATGGGTATTTATGTAAGAATGATCAAAACTCTTTTAATATATCATTTATATATGCCAAAATCTAGAATACAATACATAATAGTTGTATTTTCGATTCATTTGTGGTAAACTAATAGTGATGACTCATTAGGATATCATAGGTTAAATGACTCAAGCTTGTGTGGTTATTACCTAGATTAATCTATTTTCTTAGTTCTTGATGCGACTTTCATACTAAATCTAGAGAGTTTATTTTAGGTTGTTTGATAGATAGGTTTAATTAAAGAGCTTATTTTGATTAAACATGATATAAGGAAAAACTGGGGTTAATAGAACTTTTAACAGAACTTATGGTTAACCTACGTTTAATAGTTTCTAAGAGAGGTATGAGAATAACAAGATAATTAAATATGCTTATTTATGTGTAGGCTGAGATTGAACTAAGAACTAGAATCTAAACTAATTCATAAATCTTCTTACTTTTATATTATTTAACTTGAATTACTTTCATTAGTGCAATTTTATTTTATTTTGTTTACCATCTTAAACACCCATTTATTCACTAAAAAAGCTATAAATACACTCCCTATGGATACGATTCCTACTCATTACTAATATAAATTTTAGTGTACAGAATTAGGTTTTATTTCCTAAAGTGTTTGACACACATCACATTCTAAGCAACATTTGTCATGTTAATTTATTTTTATCTTTTGTAGCCTTTTTTCCTACTTCTCTTTGATTCTTCATGCCGATCACGTTCACAAACTAGCTCTCATTTGGCTCTTTCTTAGCCAAATTAGCTACTCCTTCTGCATTATTTGAAGGGATTTCATTTTCATCAACTTGGCCCCTTTTTGACCTCTTTTTAGCCTTGTATGCTTTAATTGGAGGGATGGTAGGAGAGTTTATAGTTTCATATACTACAGATTCATGTACAAAAATTACTCCTCATTAGCGTCTACTAAGACTATACCATCTAGTTCATTAATAGGAGTCTTAGCTATAGCAACTTATTTTAGTGCTAAGAGATCATCAGTTTGGAGAAGATGGGAGCTTTCTTTATTGTCCATCCCTATAACTTTAGAAAATAATCTCTTTTAAATAATTTCCTTATTGGCTCCCAAATTTTCCCTAAAGTCTTGAGAGATGACTTCCATTGATAAGAATCTAGGAAATTATCCTTTAGCAAATTATTGTTTAGACCCAGTCTCATAATGGGAATAAAATCAAGCAACTCCTTAGATAGATTACACTTACATAAATATGAGCATTTCCGATTCTCTTTCTTTTAGCTATGTTTTTTTCCATATAAAAGGATTTATCTAGTTAGTTGGCTAACATACTAAGACTTTGAGTGGTCTAATACTTTAATGGTATATTATGTATATTGATCATAAGGGAAATATTATGAATTTTGTGATACTTTAACCTGATTCTAGCTTGCCAGGTTTTGGATAAATAAAGTTAGTTAATCAATATGCCATGGACCCTTTTTAATAATCATATGAGATTCATTTTAAAAGGATAATACAAATAAGATTAAGTTTTCTTTAGGTAAAGTACCTTAGATAAGCCCCTATTTCTCTATAGGTTCACTGGTCATCTATGAATAATTAGAAAGGGTAATATGTTTTCCTTGAAAAGCTTGACAAGGGTAGCTTCCTAACTATAAACTTCTACTTTAAGAGTCTCTAAGTCTTGAGCTACTATGGATTTTCCATCATGCACTTTTGGAGGATAATAATGTTGAAATTTTATAGCATAAATGCTACAAATTCCATTTGACACACCAAGATATATTTGAAAGTGCTTGGGTTTCATATAAGGAGCTAACTCTCAGCTTAAGGGAGAATAATGAAGCTCATGTAAGCTATAAGTGGCTTGATATGACTTTCCCTTAGCTCAAGTGTCCAAAGTTAGCTTAAGATGAGCTCGTAGGAGCTCATTAAAACTAGTTAATAGCGAGAAAGCTAGGGATAAGCTCAATTAGACTCAACTAAGATTACCCCAACTCATCCTTGGTTCTTAGGAATTGAAGCTAGCTATAAATGTGTTCACACTAGTTAACTTAGAAGAGCTAATTAAGGAGCATGGGTTGAAGTTGAAACTCAAAGCTTAATGGGCAAAATTGGTGGTGTTAGATTAAGGAATCTAGCGTGCTTGAGTGCATAATGGACACTAGGGTGTACAATGAGTTGTATCACTCCATAATGCATCTTCCCATGCATGCACTTAGAGTGTAAGTTCAGTGTCTCCACATGGATACATGAATTTGGTGAAGAAAAATGAATTTTTCCAACAGTTTGAATTTGACCAATGGGGAAGATTCATCATGTACCTTACCTTAGAATGAAAATGTGTGACACCCTTTCACTAAGGTATATGTACTTTGGATGAAAGGATGTGTTGTTTTGGTCAATGGTTGTGACCATTTGGCCAAAAGGGATTTATGTACAAGAATGAGTGGTCATGAGTGTACCATCATGACTTTAAGTAAAGATACATGACTCTTTGCCAAAGGATGTGTCCCTTGGCCAAGAGTCATGATATTTCGTCAAGAGATATAACTCTTGGAAGAGTCATGACTCTTTGCCAAATGATGTGTCCCTTGGCTAAGAGTCATGATGTTTCTTCAAGAGACATAACTTTTGGAAGAGCCATGATGTTTCACTAAGAGACATAGCTCTTGGAAGAGTCATGACTCTTGGAAGGCACCTTTTGGTGGCCTAAAAAAGGGAATTTCATAGTTCCTTTATTTTGTGAGTTTTTTCTCTTTGGACGAATACTACACTCTTCTCCCTATCTTTGAGCTAAAAACACTCCCTTCTTTTAAGTCTTCATATGTTGAAAAACTCTACCATAAAATAGTTATTAAGCTTATTAAGAGCATTGTGGGTGAACCATAAGGATTGCTACTTTCATAAGTTAGCAACTCTTCTGACCTTAGTGCATTGTGACAAGATCAGTCTACTCCATCCATTCCAACCACGATGAGTTAGAGACAAAGGAGAAGCCTTAGTGGATCTCCACAAGGGAGGCAAAACATCAAGCATACAAGGAGTTATTCCATTACGTTTCAAGTTAGTTTATCATTCTACCCTTCTTAGTGATATGTGTAGGATCTTTTATGCTTATGAAATCATAAGATTTCTTTTTTGAGTTATAATCTAAAATCTAAAAACGATATCAAAACATTAGGTTGAAAGCATGATTTGAAATGATTTTATGATCATAAAATTGACTATATAATATGTTGGTATATATTTTTAGTGCAATCATGATAGTGGCATATGAACATATGTGTATGTGTTGTCGTATGTTTTATAAATGATACTTGCTATGCTAATTTGCATGGAATGTTAATGTATTTGTTGCTATATTTTCTATGTGTAATAGTTTCCATGCTAAATTGAAGGCTTTATTGAGAGCATGTTTTGTGAAATAATGAAAGCATGTTGAAAATTTTCTAATTGAATGCTATATGCATTTCTTTTGCTATGTTTTAGCATGAAATAGTTGTTTCTCATGCATGTTACTTAATTAAGTCTTGTTGTGGTATAAATGAACTTACATGTGATACTTGCATCAATGTAGATGGCATGTAAGAATACTGTTGCTAAATTAAATAAAGATCTCAAGCTTAATGGAGATAATTACTCCATTTGGCAACAAAAGGTTTAATTCATCTTAACTGAGCAAGGTACAATTGATGTGCTCTTCCATATAGCCGAGCCACCAACAGTGGGTGGAAACTTTAATGCCTATGAGGCATATAAAAAGAAAGATTTTGTGGCCCATGTTACTCTGTTGCGTACCATTATGGGTTTCTCTATGCTTGAGTCAGCCAAAGCCATATGGGATTTGGCTAAGACTAAGTATGGAGATGTAAGAGCTATGATTCTCAAGTTTGAGAATTATAGTAAGAGGGCTTACCACACTAAGAGTGCCCACTCACATGAGACGTCATGCCTGATTCATCAATCATGCCATATACGAACTCCTTTGCTATAGCTTTAACTCCTCGTTGTGTTATCTTAACCTTGGCAATATATCGTCTCCTAGGTGATGCATCCTCTTTTTGTTATTATATCCTCAACCAATCTGATCTACCACTTGTACTCCTTGGATAACTTGGTTAACAAGATCCTTTGGTGGGAAAGGAGAAGAAAACTTGAATAGATTTTGTCTTAGAAAAGGAGGCTAAATATGAGACACCTCTTATGCAAATTTTGGCTATCTTATACAAGAAGGGAGAGAGAGATAAAAATTCAACAACCTTTTGTATTCTTTCTCTCCATTTCAGTTAAGCCTCAAAGAAAGAAGCAAAGTGCATCCAATGCATCACATCCTTCTTTGATCAATCATAAAGAAGCCAATAAATGAGACTCTTCTCATTTTTTTTAAGATGGCTATATGAAAAGACCAATAACCTAAAATGATACATCTCATTTTTGGTTTTCTGATGAAAGAATGAAGAGGGTCCATCAAATGCACCTCTTTCTTCTTTAATCTAATGAATGCTAAATGTTTACATGCTATCTTAAAAGACAATCATTAAACCATTTAATGATAAGGTTATAACTCCATTTAATGATGATAAAGTGTTAAAAACCATCTTAAATGTAGCAAAACAATGCTAAATGTGCAGCTGCACATTTAGCCCATTAAAACCAAAAATCAACCTCCTTTTATCTTTAATAACGTTGATTTAATTTAATTAATCAAATTAAACCAAAGTCTAGTCCATTTCTAAATGTTAATTTCAGCTTCTAATTAAAGTAAACCTAACACTCAATCATAGGCTTTAAAATCTCTATTTGTATTTCTTACTTTGCTTGATAACCTTCCTAGAAGCCAAATGGGGAATCTAATTGGGCTTATATAACTCAAGCTCAAATAAGCTCGGAATTAATTTAAGCTCATTAGAATTAATTCCAACTTATTAACTAAATGTCATTCCACTAAAGACAATTAGTTGAACTCTTGAATTTTTAAATATTATGAGAACACATGTTTTAAATAAGATGTCCAATTGCAAACTCTAATATGAAACATATCATAGCCATCAGCACAATAAAGGATAAAATTACCGTTTTGCTCTTATATTGATTTTTCCTTATAGATCTCTCGTTTTACTCTATATGGTGATTAATATATAAGATCTCATCTTAATATTAAGACTTGATGGGTAGCTAGTCCATCAAACTACTGATGCCAGTTTAGTCACCAATCCCTATAAAACATCTAGAAGTGATGATATCACTATAAACTCTTTATTTGAGTGAATGTTCCCTAATACATGTTTCAATTAATAATTCTAACAAGCAAACACTAGATTGACACTCTGTAAAAATCCATTCCGATCATATCAAGAATTATAATGAAACACATATGAGTTCACCACTCATCAAGATTGTGGTCCATAATAAACGGATGCTTAAGTGTATGTTTTAAGATTAAAGTAACGACTTACTTTATTCTTTAAAACATACGTGATTTCAGCTTCATTTAATAGTGCCATTATTGACAATCAACTACTATCATGATATGAAACTTATCATTCCCTTGAAATAAACTCTTTTACTTACATAGATATAAATCACAACACTACAGTCTAAACCATAATCAAGCGACCGACTTGATTATTCAACTGTGAATCAATTATTTTAGATTCTAATCATAAACATGTTTTCCATACATCTTTATATATATGTATATTGCGTAGAAAAGAATCTCAGTACTTTATGACTAGTTTTATTATGCTCATACATATAAAACCAAACTCTTTTTTTATTAATAATAAATATTTTCATTGCAAAAAGTAACTAGAAGAAAATTAAATTATAATTAAATACACTTACTTTCTAAGGCACTATATTTACATAACTCCAACACAACTTATGTACATTCTACAGATCACCCTCTTGGGAAATTAGGCCTTAGAGGGAGGAAGTGTGCCTTCTTTAGTTATTTTGAACATTCTAAGGGGTATGTGTTCTTAGATGTAATTCACAAGATTGGAAATGTATTTGAATCAAGAAATGTCAATTTTATTGGTTGGTGAATGTTATGATTTAGATGCATTGGTTGAGACCTTTCTGCAAGGCCAGTCTAGTGCTTTGGAATCACCATTGACTACACCTTTTGTGGTATAAGTTCCTCAACAAGAGGTTGTTCAAGTGCCTCCTACATCCCCACTTGTTAATGAACAATAGGAAGAATTTTTTGATGAACATGTTCAAGAATCACATGATTAGGCTATAGGGAAAGATCATGATGAGCCTCCTCCCATGTTGGGCCCCGTTTCCGAAGCCCAACATTCGGAAGTCAAAAACAACATGGAGGGCTCATTACTAATAAATTATAGAGCATATTTGGGAAACTTCTAATTGGAATTTCAGTCTAGATTATTCATAACATTTGTTCCCCATTGTCTTAAGTTTCTAAAGACACCAAAAACACTCAATTTGGTTTAGAAATAAAGAAGTTATGGCTAAAACACTTTTATCTCTTACTAATCCGAGACTGAACACTATACCCAAATTCAATTCAGCAATTGAAAGTATTGGGGCCTAAATTGAAAATTGATTCCTTCAAATAAGTTGTATGCAACAAGAATCAACTTAATTGGATCTCTACAGATCGAGATATCGCCAAAATACTGAAGCATGTTCAGAAAAATATCCAACTCATACTCTTTTAACCGATCTCTTCAATTTGATTCAATCCATCTTTTTTAAATTAACATAAAAACATAAAAATTTTTATGGACAGGTAGAGTAATGTCTTAGGAATCCAACGCTTCAAAAATTAGGTCAATCGGAGGTCAGATGAAAAAGTTATGGCCAAATGAGTAGAGGGAGGTCAGGTCGCCCTCGCGATGCGTCGCGAGGGCCACGCCACGCGAGGCCAAATGAGTGGAGGGAGGTCAGGTCGCCCTCGTGATGCATCACCCTCGCGACGCATACGAGAGCGTCAATGTCACCCTTGCAACGCATCACGTTCGCGATGCGCTCGAGAGCGCGGCGCCACACTCGCGATGCGCTGCGGCCTCCTGGTCCTTCTTCCTCCGACTACCTAATTTCTAAACTCTATAAACTTTGATATAGAACTCCAAATTTTAAAAATTTGGTATCAATGGAAAGATAAAAGTAAGCCCTACAACTTTTATGAAGAAATAAAAAGCAGATTCTACATCTACGAGGTTCAAAATTTCACATCAATGTGACTGTCCCGAAAGTTCCATCCTAAACAGCATCACAACTTCTAATGGTCATAACTTCCAACTCCAATGTCCAAAAATTTCATGCTATATACCCTTAGAAAGCTAATAAGATAAGCTACAACTTCAGTGAGTACAACTTTGGCTAATTCTCTCTATATCGATACAGTTTTTCCATTGAATTTCTTCCCATCATCCCTACACCTAAGAAGGCTTGCTACACATAATATCCCTCCATTTTGATTCACTACCTAGTACCTTTTTGGTTACTTTTGAGCCTCATTTCTAGCAACTCATTCCATACACATTTTCAAGCTCTAACATGCCATTCAAAAACAAACAACTAATCGCAAACTAAACAAGGAAGAATATGCGCATACACATATTCCTCTTCCACAATAATCATACATAACCTATAACGTAACACAATCATACCCAAAAGGAAAAATCCTTGACTTCTCATTCTCATTTCAATTCAAAATGAATATTTATACATAGCTTTAATTTCATATCAACATGTCCATCACTAATTTAGCACAAGATTACAAAATATATGAGATGCTCAATGTTTGATATGCTTATACAGCTATCCAAAAATCTAGTTACTAATTTAGTACAAAAGTTTCTAATGTCTTGGAGTTTCCGATGCCTTGCAGGGTTCACGCTCGTCTTGCTTTGCACCTGAGGAGGGAAAGTGGGGTGAGCAACAAGGCTCAGTGGCTAATACGTTTATAGCCATCGATAACAAGCCACACAACAAGCATGAATACACATGTATCAAGCAATTCCATTCATCCGTAAATTCATCACACCATTCATAATTAACCAAAATTTATCACATAAAGCATATCATGAAATCTTCTATCAAGAATAACACTTTGTTTTGCATCATACTCACAAATTAATGATGAAATGCACAAAAATGGCTCGAGAGTTTCGTGGAGCAAAACGGTTTACACCGTGAACAAAACGAGTTCAATTTCTCAGGATCTCGTGACCTCAAGCGGGCAGCTGGATAAAGGCTATAGGCCAACGTGCACGTGACTAATGAAATGAATTTCTCTCTTGCCCAATCACAAGCAAATATATGCTTAAATTAGTTAATCGCAAATTTGCACTCCCATGCTTCTTTCATTTCATCAAATTCTCATATTTTTATACTTTTCATTTTTTTCAAGAAAACATGTCCTATTTCCTCATGCATTTTCAAATCTTCACCCCAATTTAACATTTATGCAATTTAAGCAAAAATCACACACACATAGGGCATTTGCCTATCACACAACAACTATAAAAAAAATTACCCACCTAATTTGCTGAAAATCTAAGCTCAGGATTGCCCTTCCTCTCTCTCTTGAGTAAGGTTTTCTTGATTCCTTTCAATTAAACCAATTTCTATTTAATCCATATATTCAAAAGAAAAATTCACAAAATTCAAGAATCAAAGAAATGGTAACATTAAATTTAAACCTAACTTGCCCATAGCCCATTTAGGCTAGCAAAACCAAAACCCTAACCTAGAAATCCCAAAATCAATTTTGTTTCATCTTTCTCTTCTTTCTTCCTTCATTGCCAACACAAATCCTAGCCTCTATTTAATCCCCTTTTTGAACATAGCATAAGAAAGATGAAAACTTACCTCCAACAAGTAGATTTCCCCTTCTCTTCTTCTTCTTTCTTCTTCCTTCCAATTTTCCTACAATTCTTCTTCTTCTCCTCTTCTTTTTTCACATTTTTTTTCTCCTTTCCTTTTGTTCCTACGACACTTCTCCTTCTTCTTCTAATTCAAATAAAATTTTTAACTCCTTTT
>JAOSBN010000178.1:15275216-15299819 GCA_027563595.1 Erythroxylum suave | reverse complement strand
TAGCATACTCATTAGTGTTACCATTCATATTTAATAACACTTATCACCTGTTACCATATGTCGTTTTTGTTGTAGTGATTACACCTTGAGAGAGGGTGATTAATACATTCAGAAATCTTGGTTAAGACATAATTTGATTAATAAAATAGGAGGGAGACACAGTAGGGAGAAAGTAATCTCTAGTCTTTAGATTCTTGAATTCTAACTTTTCTGCAATGGTGGTATTGTTCATTGGTCGTTGTTAATCTTTTAAGTTTAATTTAATTTTCTAAATTATTTTCATTAAAAACAATTTCGTTTCTTAAACAAAGTTTGATCTAAATTAAGTTATGTCTGGGCATCAATCCCTGTGGGATCGATATATGCTTTTGAGCTACAAGTCACAACCCATACACTTGCGATTTTTGAGCATAAAATGAGTAGAATGTCTTTACTATCAACAAGTTTTTGGCGCCGTTGTCAGGGATTGATTATTTAGCATCGTGTTAGATTTAGATTACTTTAATTTAAGAGTGTTTGATACTTTTCCTTGTGTATTTGTAGGTGCATGAACACAAGGAGTACGCCAAGATCGAAAGAAGTTAACGAAGATGAATTTCCCGACCAAGACGAATTTCCCGACGTTAAGATGCACGAAAGAGAAATAAGAAGGGTGAAGCATCTAAATTTTTCAAATCAAGATATAGCTAAAGAAGGAGAGCAAGGAAGATCGGAGAGAACTCTGATGGATTTCATGAGGCCAGGGTTTAGTCCTCAAGGAGTGGCGAGGCTGGTGGTTCATGCAAATAATTTTGAAATAACGCCGACACTCCTTAATATTTTATAGAACATTGTGTAGTTCTAAGGGCTATCCAATGAGGATCCAAATGCCCACATCACAAATTTTCTGGAGATCTACCACATTTTTTGATTCAACGGAATGTACAATGATGTAGTGAAGCTGAGGTTATTTTCCTTCACATTAAAAGATCGAGCTAAATCATGGTACAACTCATTGAATGTAGGATAGATTACCACTTGGAAGCAGCTTACCTAAGCCTTCCTCGCTAAGTATAGGATAATCAAGGGGATGATAAATTTCCAGCAGAACGATGGAGAATCTCTCTATGAAGCTTGGGAGAGATTTAAAGAACTATAGAGAAGCTGTCCCATCCTAACCTTCTGAGGGAGTTCTTGGTTCTGACATTTTAATAATAGAGTAAACGTGAGCACAGGAGGAACCATCGATGCAGTAACCGAAGGTTCACTGATGAGGAAAACTGTGGAAGCAGCTCATGATTTGTTAGAGGAGTTGGAAAGCAATAGTTGCATGTGGTCGAGCAAGAGGAGCAGACAAGGACAGAAGGAACAAAAAGATATGATACCTATTGACTCGGTTACTGCCTTTTGTAGTCTTAGATCATGGCTCTTACAAAGCAGCTGAACAACATGCAAAGAGCATTTACATCAACAATTAAGGCAATGCAAGCACGATGTGAGCTATATGGGGAGAACAACCACAACTCAGCGGAGTGTATTCTATTAGGAGCTGATGGTACCAAACAGATAAGTTACTTAGGCCAGTCGCAACGAGATAATAATCCTTATTCTAATACATATAATTCGGGGTAGAAAAGCCACCCAAAATTTTCTTGGAGTAATAACAATGCAAGTGGCCAATCAAGAACACAAGGACCACCAGGATTTCAACATGATCGAATCATAGCCTTAGAAAAAAATGAATAAGATGATAGAGCTCCTGGGGTCCAAACTGGCAGCTCAAGAGGAGAATAAAAAAAAGGATACATGCAAGCCAAGAGGAACATTAGAACAGGATGGAAGTGAAATTCAACTAGATTTTGAAGAATCATGCTTCATCTATCCATAATCAAGAGGTTTAGGTAGGTCAACCAACTAACGCTTTATCTTCTCGAAATGCAGATAGCCTATCGAGTAACAATGAGATCAACATAAAGGAAAGAATCATGACCATCATTTGGACATAGAAAAAGGAAAGTGGACATAAGGAGAAAGATGGAGACAAGAGAAAGGGATAACCATTTTTGCAAGTCTTTCTAATGGAGCCAGTAAGCGAGATGATAAGGAAACCTCACTGTGGACTCTTACACCAAATGTTTGCTCAGTGGAAGTCATCTTCAAATGGAGCAACGAGGAATTATAAGGAAGAGGAGTTAAGCAAGATGATGGACATAACAAATCAACTCCAAACAAAGCTCACACTAGAAGAACTAGTGAAGAAAGAGGTTAAAGAGCATGTTAATAAATAAGGTCTAAGTGTCTTAAGTGAGAAATCTGTTTAGATCTTAGTTGCTACTTTGTAGAGATGCAGAGGTGGAGGAAAAACAAACTTAAGCCTCCATTTCAACTAAACATATACATATAAAAAGATATAAATGTGTTTAATTTGTTGCGATTTTTAGTTATAAACTTAGCCTTAGTTATGTTTATATGGATATGCACAACAGCCACCTTTGACGTGTCAGGACATACAGTGACAATATTGGATTCAGATTCAGACCACTTGTTTTTATTATGCTATTTCAATCATATTCTATGAAGATCTATTCATCAATTCTTTGCCAGTCATAAATGAATGAATGTTAGTATGTTTGGAAAACATGGGTGTGTGTGGAACTAGAATAACTTTTGATTTGATAAGTTTTAGGATTGGTCCACATCACGTCTGATCTAACTGTCAATTGAATCTCTGCTACATCCCATCCGTCTCAGCTCTTTCCATGTTCCTAACTTTATGTTTTCTCTTTTCTCTTTTCTTTTTATGTTTATTAAAATATTCCTAAAATGTAGTCAAGATATAGCACTGTTTCCAATAACTACACTTTCCTTCAAATAACCTTTTCCTCTCATCACTTTTTAAAATGTGACTATCTACTGAATGACTGAACCACCCGTACAATATTGGTAAATTTGTAGTTTATGGAGTAATATATCAACATAATTTTCGCTTGACTTGTATTTTCACGTAAATTGAAGTTCATGTTGGCACTCTAATTTGACAAATTGGTTAATTAGATCTTAAATATTCTCATGATAATTACAAATATATCATTGATCAATTCCAACTTACTAAAATTTCTAATTGTTTATTGAAATTTGCCAATTATAATCACGAAAGTCTTCTTTAAAAGTCTTAAGATTAAACTCATGAATCTTAGGGTAAATTATATAAAAATATTGAATTTTAAGCATATCATTATTGTAATATATAAAGACTTTAAACACATACTAATGTCAATCTCGATCTCAACCTCATTGTTAATGCCTATTCATAACAATATAACTTTGTTCAGTGTTACCATAAAAAGTATATGGTAATTTTTTTAATTCACATGGTCATTTTTTATTATAGTGGAACAAAAAAAATCTCAAAATTTGTTCTTCCTTACATCTTTTGTCCAAAAATATTACAGTTACTCCCTTTTCTCTCAAATATCCAATTTACATAAGCAAACTAGTTTATTTATTTTTGGTTATCAAGATAATTAAAAAGGCTTAAATCGTTTTATTTAGTGCAATTTTCACAAACTTCGGCGGTGTAAGGTACTGGAATTTTAGAATTGAGCAAATAGGTCAAGTGATAACATGTATAAAGTACATATATTTTATATTAATTGCTTATGTTTTGATTGATAAAATGCTTGTAATTATGGATTATAATTATATATTTTGTTTTTTGTGGAGATGGTTAGAGAGTTAGATCAAAATGTGCTAAAAAATGAAAATTTAACAAAAAAGAACAAAGATCATAAATTTTGGAAAATAATTAAAGCTTGCCTAAGCAAAGTTTTTAGAAGATGTCTAAATATCAGGTTTGTCCACCCCTTAGTCAATATATCTACTCTAAGATTTAACTAGATTACAAGGTCATTCTAAAGTCAACATTCCCTATTTATGTTTTCCCTCGTTCTTCTCTATTTAGGAGTTTTATCTAGGAATGACATGTTTTGGTAGGATAATCTCGCTGAAAACAGAATTCTTTAGATTTAGCCTTGATTTTTTCTTTTATTCCTTTAAAAAAGATTATTAGAGGAGGTTTTTGGAGGATTTACATGCAGGAGGCAACCATCTATATCTCTCTCACCTAGGTTTGTTTTAGTTTTCTTTCTATGTTCTTGGACAAGTTCTTTTTCGTTTATGATATTTTTACAAAGTTTATACGATTAAACTCTCTTTTTCTTTTAAAAGGTTAATTGAAGTTTAATTCTTTAAAAATTGTAATACCTAATTGTTCTTCTTTACTCTCTTGTTCTTTACTATTTATAAATCTTTGATAATTTTGTTTGATTGATACAAAAGGCCTATTGTTTAATTATCAAAATAATATATTGCCAATTGGAACCATTAAATTAGTAATTATTATCTTGTTCTAATATTTTACGATGAAATAATGGAGTTGAATATAGATATTCTACCTGTATTATATAGATATTTAATATTGTCTAAATAAACCAAGCTCGTATGTTTGTTGGTTGGAATTGATTGTCTCTTTAGCTTTTAATGTTGTCAATAGATTAAATCCTAAGAGCTTGTTTAGGTTAATTGTTGATAAGAGAATTAATCAAAGAGCTTATTTAAGTTAATAAGGAAGAAAGGAGAGATATATATTATTAGAGCTTGTTAACAACCGTAACTAATTTATTAAGGAATAAGATGGTTTATCTTTGCATCAACAATAAAGTAAAAGAATTAATACTGAAATTATGCCTTAGGGTAGATGTTTGTTTTCATTTGATTTTATAAATTTGCATTTTTAATTTTTTCTGTCTTTGCTTTAAATCTATTTTAATTTCTTTTTTAAAATCCCCATGCCTATATTTTATTTTGTTAACTTGGCAAGGAGATAAGATTTACTAGTTTATGTAGATTTAACCTTGCTAATCACTATATACAATTTATTTGTAATTAAGTAGGCTTATAAATTTGGTGTCATTGTCAAAGGCTGATGTTGAAGCAAATTTATTTCTTTTATGCCTTGAAGTTCTCGTGTAGGTGAACTTCAATAAACTCCTCAACAAGAAAAAAACTTGGAGATTAAGGAAATCAAGTGATAAGCGAGTATCTTCCTTTTTGTCCGCAACCGGTAATAGATTTGACATAATCATTTAGTAATTTCAAAGTTAAAGCAAGTATATCTAATCAAGAGAGAACCTTACTAGAATTGGTAGTATTAAATTTGATTCAATAACCTCTTTACTTTAAATATCTAATCCTAAATGTAGGTTTTGAGTTTAAGTATGGTCTAATTCATTTGTTGTTGCCTTTTATGGCCTTAAAAATGAAGGTCCTGACATGCACTTAAAGGAATTCCATGTGGTATGCTCAAGTCTAAACCACAAGGTTTATCTAAGCACAAAATAAGTTATATGCTTTTTCATTCTCACTAGGTAATAAGGATAAAGATTGAATGCTTTATTTTCCTCTTGGATCTATTATTACATGGACAGATATGGTAAGTTGTTCCTTTACAAATTCTTCCCTGGCTTAAAAGTTGCTAGTGTAAGAAGAGAAATATGTAGAATTAAAAATAACGATGTGAGACCCTTCATGAATATTGGGAAAGATTTAAGCAATTATATGTAAGTTTCCCTCAACATATGATTTTTGAACAATTCCTCATCCAAAAATTTTATAAAGGATTATTAAAATGGAAAGAAGGATGATGGATGTAGCTAACGAAGGTGTTATAGTGAATAAAACTCATTAAGCTACTAGAGATTTAAGCTCTACCATCGCTGCCAATTCTTAACAATTTGCTTTAAAAAGGAATCATCTTCAAAAAGACTAATTGAGGTAAATATATGTAATTTTAAATAAAAATTTCTAATTAAACCTCTCTTATTTAATAGATAGCCATGAGATTACAATAACTCAAAGCTTGTGGGATTTGCGTCATTCTTAACCATCTGATATCCATATGCCCAACACTTTAAGATGATACTTAAGCATGTTAATACGTTCAAGTTTATCACAAAAGAAAATATGATCCTTACTCCAACATTTATAACCCAAGTTAGAGGGATCACCACAGTTATATAGCAAAGGTACCAAATTTCTTGTAAGAGCCAATTAGTGGATCTACCACAATAACCCACGTCAAAGCTATGTATGTCTCTTGAAAATATAGCTGAAACACCTATTATTAGCTCATAACAATTTCAATGGGAGAAAAAAATTAAACATCGAAACTTTGGAAATTTAAATTAGTCAACTATCATTATCAGTTAGTAAAGTGGAGAATTAATGTAAGTTACGCTTACAATCCATTCTCAATTTGAATAAAATGTCAGTGCAATCATGGTACAAAGTGAAAAAGAGTTTAAGAAACCATAGAAGCCTAAGAATAACCCTGTAGAGGAAGAGACATAAAAAGAAATGATAACTACCTAACGAGAATTTAATCAGTTTAAAGTGGTCAATGAAAAATAACTAAGAGTATTAGTGACTAAACCTCCCTTCCTTAAAAGATTTTTCAAATTTAGGAAATAGAATGAGGAGAAGAAAATTCTTGAGACCTTCGCAAAGTAGAGGTAAACATTCTTTTACTTGATGTGATAAAACAAATATCTTACTATGCAAAATTTCTCATAGAATATGCACTAATAAATGTAAATTAAAAGGTAATAAAAATGTAATTATAGGATCGAATGAGTTAGTCATTCTCTAAAGGAAATTTCCCCTAAATGTTAAGACACAAATATGTTCAGTACCTTATTTACGATTGAAAAGGTTAGAATATAAAAATAATATGTGATTTAGGTACGTCAATTAATTTCATCCCTTTTTCTATTTATAAATTTTGAATATTTGTCTATTAAAAGGGACAGTTGTGGGCATCCAACTTTTCAATATATCTATTATGTACCTTATAGGAGATGTGGAAGAAGTTTTAGTGTAACTCAATGAATTGGTTTTCTTAGGTGAATTTTATATACTTAATATGAAACAAGATAATTCTCCTAACTCTACATACTAGGGAGGTCATATCTCAAGAGAACCAGAACAAAGATCATGTGTATAACAGTGCACTCATTATAGAATTTGATGGAGAAATAATTAAATTTAATATTTATAATAACTTGAGATACCTTAATAATGCATCATTTGTCCCTATTATAGATGTTATTGATCCTTTAGAGCATGACTTGGTGTTAGATGACAAGGACAATCTAAAGGTCACATTTGGCAATAACCTCATACTAATAAATTTATAGAATTTGGAGAAGGAGTTTTTCATTAGCTTTAATACTCAAAATACAGTTTTTGAGCCACAATTACTTGAACCCCGTATGATGTTACTAATGTTAAATGACTATAATCTTATGAAAAGCTTTTTCCTTCTATCTTGTAAACCCCAAAATTAGAATTGAAAGCCTTGCCTAGTCACTTGAAGTATATGTTTTTGGGAGAGAGTGAAACCCTTTTAGTGATAATTTCTAACAAATTCACATATTTAGAGGAGGGGATTTTGATCTAAATGCAATTTAAGGACTTTATCAATTTAACTGATATTAAAAGATTAAATACATTTATTATTTCCATAAATATTGACGGAGGAAGGCTACAACCTTTCAAAAAAAGCTTAATATATTGAATCCACACATGATAGAAGTGGTGAAAAAGGAGATTTTGAAACTTCTTGAACTAGCTATGATCTACCTAATCTTTGATAACAAATGGGTAAGTTCTATTCATGTTATTCCAAAGAAAAATAGGTATAATTGTTATCAAGAATCACAATGGTGAGTCAGTTGCCATTAATGTTCAAAATGGATGGTGGATATGTGTAAATTATAGGAAGTAAATAATACAACTAAAGAAGATCACTTTCCACTTTCTTTTATAGATCAAATTTTGGAATGTTTGGCTATTCATTTTCACTTTTGCTTTTTAATTTTTATTTTAAGTTCTTTTTATCAAATCTCAATTACACTAGAATATCAAGAGAAAATTGGCTTCACATGCTAATTTAGTACTTTTACTTATCAATGAACATCATTTAAACTTTGCAATGCACTTGTTACCTTCCAAAGATGTTTGGTAAGTATCTTTTTAAATTATGTTAAATAATTCATTAAAGTATTCATAGACTATTTCACTATTTATAGTAATTATTTTAATGAATGTTTGACTAATCTAACCAAATTGCTTAAAAAAATATATAAAGAAAAAAAATTTTCTTATTGAACAAATGGAGGTTTTAATCAATCTTTAATAATAACAAAACATAAATTCTATTGACAAATTCTATTAGTATTGTTGATGAGATGGAAAATGGGAACAAGATGATGTTTTACAATTTTAAGATGAGGATCAAGTCAAGCAATGTATTAAGAAACACTGAGATTATTTCATGTATTACTTATTTTAAGCTCATCTTGATTAGCTTTGATAATCTACGAGGCTCACTATGCATAAACATTTTTTTTATTGCACAAGTCTTTACATTTATCAAGAGCATTGAAGTTTTTATTTTAAATATAAAAAGTCTCATAATCTTTCAAATAATCTTTGGGAAATATTTTGAGGAGCTTTTAAATCATAATTAGATTAAACAAATTGTTTTTGAGCATTTGAAGTTGTCAAAATCATGTTTATAGGGTGATTGGTCAACCTATATAGGTAAGTGGTTAACCAATACAGATTAAAGTTGTTAAATTTGATATATCGAGAGTTTACAGCAATATTGGTTGATTTTTTGGTCGAATAATATGCCATATTGGTTAACTAATATGATATACTGGTTGACTAACATTCCAACAATTAGTGAATCTGGAGTTTTACTGCATTGCTCAACTAGTGCGTTGAATATAGTCATTGTGAGTTCTTAGCTCCAACAACTATTTTCGGCCTTAAGACACTATAAATAGGTGTTTTCTCATTATTTTTACATCAATAAGCTTTTGAGTGTTCTATACACACATTTCTAACTATTTTTCAATCATTTGAGCATTTACTGTCTCATTTTGAGTGAGTGAGAGTTTTGTGATTATTATAGCATCAAAGTGGCTAATTTTTGAATTGTGAGTTTGTTTTTAGGTTTGAGATCAATGCATTGGATTTATCCAAAAAAATTTTAGGTTTCTCTTTACCTTAAAGAAGGTTGAAAAGGAGTATCCTCTTTTCTAAAATAAAATATTGCACAAAGGGTATTCTTCACCTTAAAAGAAGATCTATAGTGGAAATCGATGACAACTTTTGGAAGCAGAAGTATGAAAGGATTGTTTGTTAAACTACTATAAAATATTTTACATTTCTCTTCCCTTAGTATTTGTTTTATAATTTAATTTATTTGTCTTTATTTTTGCTATTGTGATAATTTGTAACTCTTTTCTTAAAGTATTAAACATAAGTCAAAATCTTGATTTCACCCAATTCAACCCCCTCTTAGGTACCATTAGAAAATGATCAAAGCAAGTCCATAGGCTAGAATTTCTAATCAATTCCTATAGAAAAGATCATAATGGCACACTTAGGACCATCTTTGTCATCCTTTAACCAAGAGGGTCAAAACAACAATAGAGCCCTTTGTTTTAATGAAAATGGCTACCTTGATTAGAAAACAAGAATAAAATATTTCTTGATGATAAAAAATGTTGATTTATAGGAAATTGTTTCAAGTGGTCTGTAAATCCTTTTTAAAATTACAAATGATAAAAAAAATCCATTAAGTCATAAGAGGAATTGATCCCCAGGACAAAATATTAATCTCCTTAAATAGTAAACAAGTCCATGCTTTATTTTTTTTTGCACTAGTAAGAATGAATTGAATAGAGTATCTATGTGTGAAATAGCTCATGAAATATTTCATACAGGAAAAATTACTTATGAAGGAACAAATCAAGTTAAGAAAGCAAGGTTAACATACTAACTCAATAATATGAAATGTTCCAATTGAAACATGATGAAAGCATCTCTTGCATGTATACTAGATTTAGTGATATTATCAGTATGCTCAAAATTCTAGGTAAGTCATACACTAACGTTGAAATGATGAGAAAGTTACTTAGGTCATTATTGAAAATGTTGGAAGCTAAAGTGACAACATACAAGAAGTCAAAGACCTAACAACTCTACCATTAGAGGCGCTTATAAGATCTCTTCTTATATACTAAACGAGACTCAAAGAGTCACAAGAAGAAACACTTTTAAGGATAAAGTCTCAAAAGAAGAATCAAGTGAAAAGGAAGAGATATCATCTTATGGAAGTGATGAAGAAGATATTGCTCTAATCACGAGAAAATTAAAAAAATTCTTGAAAAAGAGCTCTTTGAGAAAAAAAGGGACTACAAAAGTGGTAAGATGGACTCAAAACACAAATCTAACAATATTGTTTGCTTTGAATGTAGGAAACCCAGACACATCAAGTCTCGATGCCCTTTCCTCAGAGAAAGTGACAAATTGAAAGAAATGACAAAAAGGAGAAAAAGTAAAAAGGCAAGAAAAAGGCACTTAAGGCCTCCACTTGGAATGATACAAGGGAATTCAAAAGTGAAAATTAAAAAGGAGATGTAGCTCACATATGTTTTATAGAAAAGGATAATAACAAGGTACTCTCTAGCTTTAAATCATATGATGATAATATTGAAATTTATTTAATGTATGATGAACATGATGGAAGTCTTGAAATCAAGAGCATGAAAAAGAAAAAGTTATCCTCTAAACTCAAATAAGCTCAAAAGAATCTAGATGTATGTATAGGTGAAAATGAAAAAATAAAAAGTAAATTGCATACCATCAAAACTTCTAAAGACGTAACCACAATAGATAGTCACGTATTAAACAATTTAAAGCATGAAAATGAGGAATTAAAAAAGGATGTTAATTCTCTTTAAAAACTCTTTGTTTAAAATTCACTAGAGGAAATGAAAAATTAAAAAACATGTTAAGAGCCTAAAAGCATTCCAATAATATGTATGGAATTAGATATAGTCATAGGAATGCCTCTAATGCTAAAGCCACTTTCATCAAAGGAAAGCATTTAAATAGGAATAAATTTTATACGAAAACATACGATAACATGCAATATATTAAAGCATAAATGTATGACGCGTGTTCACACTCCACACAAGTATCATTACAATGAAAGAAATATCTCTCATTCATATATTTATGCTAGTATTTTGCATTATCCAAAGAAACATTCAAATCAATTGCACAAAAAAGAAGTTCTTATAACTCAGATGCACATAGAAGAGCAAGCAATGTACATATGCATGAAAGGTATAATAATCATCATTTTACTTCCAAATCAAAAAACATGATATGCTACATTTTTTGGTAAATATAGACACATTGATAAATTCTATTTTTTTAGAAGAAAGATCGATAAACAAATTCTCAAGAAAGTGGGTTTAGAAGAAAAAGGAGACTAATAATGAAGGACCTAAGCTCATTTGGGTATCGAAAACATATTAAATGAACTATTTATAAGTCTCCAAAAATAAGAGGAACAAACAACACGTGGATAGTGGATGCTCATGGCATATGACTTGTGATGCATCTTAATTTTCAACTTTTAGAGATAAAGATGGAGGAGATAATGACAAGGGTAAGATAATTAGCATTCGTAAAATTGGTAAAAAGACTACACAATTATTGATAATGTACTCTTAGAGGATGGATTGAAGCATAATTTGCTGAGTGTGAGTTAATTATGTCACAAAGGGTACAAAGTATATTCTCAAGGATTATCATGTGTTATATCTAGAGTAATTGACAATAGTATCAAATTTTTGGGGAAAAAGAGAAGGAAACATGTATAAAATTGATCTTGAAAATATTTCTTACTAAGATATAGGTGTCTAATGTCTAATAGTGAAGATGTATAGATTTGGCATAGGAGACTTGGACGCAAAAGCATGGACATCATCTTGAACCTAAACTCCATGCAACTTGTAAATGGGCTCCCAAGGTTAATTTGAGAAAGATAAGATCTTTGGTGCTTGCCAAATGGGAAAGAAAAAAACAAAAGCTCATTTAGAAGTGAAAATTTGGTAACTTCTACTGGCCTTTTAAAATTACTATATATGGATTTGTTTGGACCAACTAGGTTTGCTATCTTGTGTGGCAAATTTTATGCTTTTGTCATTGTTGTTGATTTTGGTATATTCACTTAAGTTTCATTCTTAACAAACAAAGAAGAATGTTTTAGGATGTTTATAAATTTGTAAAAGGGTGCAAAATGAAAAGGAACTTTCTATTATCTCTACTAGGAGTGACCATAGTAGGGAATTAGAGAATGAAAATTTTGAAACTTTCTACAAGGATAATGAGATTTTTTTAATTTTTCTTCACCTAGAACCCCTTAATAAAATGCAGTTGTTAAAAGCAAAAATAGGACGTTACACGAAATGGCTAAGACTATGATAAATAAGTATGATCTTCCTAAATATTTTCAGCTACAGGTAGTAGCCACCACTTCTCACATTTCAAGTAAAGTCTACATAAGACCAACTTTAGATAAAACTCTGTATGAACTTTGGTATGGGAAAAAGCCAAAAATCAACTACTTAAAATTATTTGATTGTAAGTGCTATATCTTGATTATGAAAGATAATTTAAGGAAATTTGATTCCAAAAATAGATGAAGGGATATTTCTTAGCTATTCACTAACTAGAAAAACATATAGAGTATTTAATATAAAGAGTGTTACTATTGAAGAATCTATTCATTTTGGTTTTTATTAATCTAACCCTCCTTCATGTAAGAAAGATTTTGAAGAGGATGATATAGGTATATCCTAAGAATCAGAGCCATTGATTCTTAAAGCAGGCCAACAAACTACTCATGTACTCATTGTCAAACTACGAGAGCTAAACAAGAATAATGAGGAAATCCCAAGAGATTGGAAATTCAAAAAGAGCCATCCTCCTAATCAAATTTTAGGTGATGATCAACAAAAGGTAATTACTAGATCTCATATCAAAGATATATCTCATATTTCTTTCATATCTCAAATTGAAACTAAGTAAATAAAAGAGGCCCTTAATGATGAAAGATGGATTCTTGTAGTGAATGAGGAATTGAACCAATTTGAGAGGACTAAGGTATGGAACTTAGTACCTAGACCTAGTGATCACCAAATCCTTAGTACCAAGTGGCTTTTTATAAATAAATTAAATGAATCAGGTATTATTGTGAGAAATAAAGCTAGATTAGTAGAAAAAGGTACAGTCAAGAGTAGGCTACAGACTTTGAGGAAACTTTTACTTCAGTGGCTAGGCTAAAAGCTATTGGTCTCCTACTTGTATCTACATCATACATGAATTTCATATTGTTTCAAATGGATGTTAAATGTGCTTTTTCTTAGTGGACTCACTCAGGAAGAAGTTTATGTTACTCAACCTCTTGATTTTGAAAAATACAATGCACCTAATCATATTAATAAACTCTTCAAAGCCTTATACGGTTTAAATAAAGCTCTTAAAGGTTGGTATGATATGTTAAGTGCTTTTTTAAATAACAAATGGATTCTTTAAAGGAAAATTTGATGCTAAAGCATAAAATCCTAATTGTTTAAGCTTATATGGGTGATATTATATTTGGTAATGCTAATGATAATATATGTAAATAATTTTTCAAGTACATGTGTAGGGAGTTTAAAATGACTATGATGGGAGAGTTGAACCTCTTTCTTAAACTCCAAATAAAGCAAATGAAGGAAGTTGTATTCATAAAGCAAGCAAAGCACATAAAAGAACTACTCAAATGCTTTATAATGGATCAAGCTAAATCGTTTGAGATACTTATGAGTATGACCACAAAATTGAATAAAGATAAAGAGGACAAGCTCATAGGTGTAAAGCTCTAGCAAGATATGATTGGTAGTTACTACAAGTAGACCCAATATCATGTTTAGTGTTTACATATGTACTATATTTTAATCAAACCCTAAAGAATGGTATCAATTAGCTGTTAAGTGGATCCTTAGATACTTGTGTGGAACCATTTCACTAAAACTTTGGTACCTAAGAATATCTCATTTGAGCTAATTAGTTATTCGTATGCAAAATTTTATGGTAGTCTTTTAGATAGAAAAAGTACATCTAGAAACTATCAATTCTTAAGAAATGTATTAGTTTCTTAGTTTAGTATAAATAAATTTTAGTTGCTTTATCTACAACAAAAGTCAAATATATGGCAACCACAAGTTTTTATACGTGAATTCTTTAGTTAAGACAATAACTTAGAGATTGTGGTTTAGATTTCAATAAAATACTGATTAAGTTTGACAATACTAGTGCCATTTGCCTCATAAATAATCCTATTTAACATTATAGAACCAATCACATATAAATTAAATACAATTTTACAAGAGACCATATGTAAAACGAAGATATTGAATTGTAGTTCATAGATAGACAACACCAATTAGTTGATATCTTTACTGAACCTATGACTAAAAATAGAAATTTCTTAATTAGAAGAGAGTTAAGGATGATTGATGGAAATTTTCTTAGATAAATTCTTCTCAGGGTGATTTTTAAGTCACTTTGTCTCTCTAAATTGTTTGAAGTAAGTTACCAGATGTTACTAGTTTACCAATATCATAGGCTAGTCAACCAACTCTCTCCATAATATTCCCAAGAGTTTGTTCTCAAGTTGGACAAATAATTGGTTAGCTAAACTTATCTAACTGGTTGACCAATATTGCTAACATTTTAATTAATTTTCCCTTAAGACCCTACATACATTTTGCCTCCTTAGTCAACCTATACTTCATACTAGTTGACCACTTACATATAGTGGATGACCAAAAATATTTAGTGGTCAAATAGAGACAATTATTTGTAACTAAAACCATACACCATTTGACCAATAAGTCTTAATGGTCGACCCAAATACCAAGTTATTAAAAGAACCAGATGCTGCCTTCTTCTTTTTCTTCTTCTCACCTCTTCCATCTCTAATCTCTCTAGTCTTATCTCTCTCCACTCACTTACCTCTTACCACCCTAACCCTTTATTAACTACCAACTTCAGCACCCATATCCGATGGACTCCCTTACCTATCCATCACACCTCTATAAACACGGCAGTCCAACATCTCTAGTGAAGATCTCATCCCTCCACATTGTTTTTTCTCCTCTAGCGTCTCCCACGACTACAACCAGCTACACCACCATCGAAGCACTAACCACTTAAGCCCCTCTTTCGCCCATGTTCTTCATTCACCAATTTAGTCCTTTTCTTTGTCAACGTATAACTATAACAATATTATTTTATCTATCTTACAAGGAACACCTTCTTCAGCATTTATCCTTTAGCATGTATTTTCATCCTAAGTCCTTCTTTGAAACATATAGCACAAACTAGAGGAAACCTTAATCCTACACCTAGAAACCATGCACAAGGTTGAGTTATCAATACATCCCCTAGTATTCCTAGGATTAGAGAACGATCCTTGACCCCTCCTTCTTCACCTACACCTCCTTATTTGGAATACTTGGATATCAGATCTCAATTCCAAGATTATGCCTTCTATGAATTACATGAGAACCATGTCACTAGGTCTTCCGTGAATCACATAAGAACTGTGTCATTTCTTCTACCATCCTAGATTAATTTTATACTTATAGTGTTGTATACTATTTTATTGATCAAGGCTAGGAATCCCTCCTCATTATAACCTATAGGATTAGTCTTACTAATGACAATTTATGTCCTAAGGTCATTTTTTATGACACTCATATCTTTTAAGTATATGTCATTGTTGTCCATATTACCTCTAACCTTATAAACGAGATCTTAAGTATGCCTATATTTGAAATACCCTTATACTATATATGTCATATTAAATACACCATATGCCCTTACCCTGTGTCTAATAGAGTCAAAATTATTTTTAATTAGATCCTAATGACGAGGTCAATAGAAAACCTAATGAAATACCTAGCCTCATTATTATCCCTCATTTACACTTCCTACTTATTAAATATAATTTTGCTCCACTAGTGGTCATTTTACCTTCCTGTGTATGGTGATGTTTGGTTTCTTTCTAGTTTTATGTTAGAATAACCTATTCACCTTGTTCATTTTCTTTTACTCAATATGATTCACTTCCATCAACTAAAAAGAAAGGGAAAAATCCTATATACTCTCATCCTTAGCCTTATCTTTTAACCCTTCCAAATTATTCTAGTTGGTGATGAGATCAACTTTAATTTCCTTTTTGGTTATGCTACTCTTTACCATATGGAATATCAATTAGTTGATAGATAAATGAATAAACCACATTGTTCCAACACCTTCAACCTCAGCATCCATCTTTAGTTTATAAGGACTAGCAAATTGATGGTCTTGATGAACTTGATAAGTGTAAATTGCATCATGTTTTAGGGTATAGTTTGATATGTGCTTAGTCGTTAATTCAATCGTTTAGTATGTGTTTAGATTAGAATTGTGTTATTTTGTTAATAATTTGTGTTTTAAGTGTTTTAAGGGTTAGTACAAGCTTTTAAGCTTAAATATTATACTTTTGAGGTACTTTGATCTTTTTACTAGTGTTTCAGGATTAGTATAAAAGAACAAAAAAGTTTTGGAAGAAATTCGAGTTGAAACAACAGCCCATGATCATGGTCTATTAAGCCATGGTCATGACAAAAACACCAAATTTGACCCACATGACAGAAGGCCAATTGTGGCTTACGTTAGGCAGACACATAGCTACTCCCAAACTTCTCATTTCAAGGGATTTTTAGGACCTTTCGGATCCCAAAAAGACCTAGTTCAACCCTAAATTAAAAAGAACATAAGTAAAATAAGAAGAACAGAAAGAGGGAGCTTTTGGCATCAGCCACTTTTAAAAGACACCCTAGAGTGAACTATCGAGAGATAGAGAAAGAAAAGAAGGAGAAGAGAAGAGAAGAAGCTGACTCAACGTACTTCCCATATCAGGAGTTTCCTAATGTCATTGCCTCCTATCGTCTCTTCAATTTTGTATTTCCTGTTATTTTCAATTTTATTATTGTATATAATTGGAATAATAGTTGATCATAGGATTTTTGGATGCTGATGATATTCTAAACTTACCTTTGGGGTTTTATCTTTGATTTAATGAAATTTGATTATTTACGTTTTACTGGATTTATTGTGATTTAATTTTTGCAATTGCATAATTTAATGATAAACTAAGAGGATGAATCGAGAGAAAAATAATTAATTGGGCTAACGAGAGTTAGGCAATTTAATAGAATGATAATTAAATCAAATCAATAAATTGTGTGAAGAGAGATCTTGCAATAGTTTCCAATAGTTTATTAGATAACTTCAGATCTAATTAAGGTTCTGGATAGGTTGTTAATTGAGAAATTACAACTTCCATAATCTGTTTGGGATTTATAACTTAAAGTTAATGGTTATAACTTAGGAGAGAGTAATCAACCTTAGGATCGTCTAAAACTAATAATCCAATAAATCGTAATTGCTTAGGTTAGTGTTAAAGATAGGTAAAGCCCCCTTTCTCTCAATTGGTATTTATTTAGGTTAGTTTTTACGTGTGCATTACAATTACTAAATTGTTAATATTTTTGTGATTTTTTCTTGAATTGAATTGCATTCTTGTTTTAGTTTTGTAACATTTGAATTTTCGCGATTTGTTTTGGTCATAGATTTTAGGATTAGATTATCCCTCCTCATGCTATCAACACCTTAGGCACTACGTGAACAACCCATGTGCTTGTGGATTATCGAGATTAATTAATTAAACCTTACATACATCGAGATAACTATAATCAGAGCCCTTTTCGAGCCACATTATCAAGTTGCCAGCAAATGATAAGGACATTACCTCTCACCCACAACATAACCCCTTGGTATATGTTTGGGTTGAAAAAACAACCCATGATCGTGGTCTATTAGGCCACGGTCATAACAAAAGCACCAGATTTGACCCACGTGACAGAAGGCCAATTGTGGCATACGTTGGGCAGACACACAGCCACTCCCAAACTTCTCATTTCGAGGGATTTTTTAGACCTTTCGGATCCCAAATAAACCTAGTTCAACCCTAAAATAAAAAAGAACATAAATAGAACAAGAAGAACAGAGAGAGGGAGCTTTTGGCATCAGCCACTTTTAAGAGACACCCTAGAGTGAACTACCAAGAGATAGAGAGAGAGAAGGAAGAGAGAAGCGGAGAAGAAGCTGACTCAACGTACTTCCCAGATCAGGGGTTCCCTAGCATCGTTGCCTCTTATCTTCTGTTCAATTTTGTATTTCCTGTTATTTTCAATTTTATTATTGTATATAATTGGAATAATAGTTGATGATAGGAGTTTTGGATGCTGATGATATTCTAAACTTACCTTTGGTGTTTTATCTTTGATTTAATGAAATTTGATTATTTACGTTTTATTAGATTTATTGTGATTTAATTTTTGCAATTGCATAATTTAATGATGAACTAAGAGGATGAATCGAGTGAAAAATAATTAATTGGGTTAACGAGAGTTAGGAAATTTAACAAAATGAGAATTAAATCAAATCGATAAATTGTGTGAAGAGAGATCTTGCAATAGTTTCCAATAGTTTATTAGATAACTTCAGATCTAATTAAGGTTTTGGATAGTTTGTTAATTGAGAAATTACAACTTCCATAATCTGATTGGGATTTATAACTTAGAGTTAATGGTTACAACTCAAGAGAGAGTAATTATCCCTAGGATTGTATAAAACTAATAATCCAATAATTCATAATTGCTTAGGTTAGCGTTAGAGATAGGTAAAGCCCTCTTTCTCTCAATTGGGAGTTCTTTCAGTTGGTTCTTAACTGTGCGTTGCAATTGCTAAATTGTTAATATTTTGTGATTTTTTATTGAATTGAATTGTTTGATTGAATTTCATTCTTGTTTTAGTTTCGTAACATTTAAATTTTCACAATTTGTTTTGGTCTTAGATTTTAGGATTAGATTATCCCTCCTCGTGGGATCCATACCTTAGGCACTACGCGAACGACACTTGTGCTTGTGGATTATCAAGGTTAATTAATTAAACCTTACATACATCGAGATAACCAAAATCAAAGCCCCTTTTGAGCCACATTATCAAGTTGCCAGTAAATGATGGGGACATTACCTCTCACCCACAACATCACCCCTCGGTATATGTTCATCTTGCTTCTATTAAGCATTATATTACTATGTTGTAAGGAGAGCTTGACTCTTTTCAAGACATCATGATGCTTCCTTTTTTTTGATAACTCAGGTTTCGGGCTTTGCCCAACTATCTTGGGACCTATGAGCCACCCACTCAAACTCATAGATAGATAAAGTGTTCAAGACATTCCAGTGGTTAGGGAATTCCTAGATGTGTTTCTCGATGAGTTGCTTGGTTTACCACCAAATCGAAAAACGGAGTTCACCGTTGATCTAGTTCTAGGTGACGCTCCTATATCTATTCCTCCATATAGGATGGCACCTGTGGAACAGAAGGAGTTAAAGGCTTAGCTTCAGGAGTTACTGGAAAAAGGTTTTATTAGACCCAGCATTTCACCTTGGGAAGCTCCAGTACTGTTTGTGAAGAAGAAGGATGGGACTTTGAGATTATGCTTCGATTATAGGTAGCTGAATTGGGTCACAGTGAAGAATAAGTACCCACTGCCTAGAATCGATGATTTACTTGATCAGTTACAGGAAGCTCAAGTATTTACTAAGCTGGATATGAGATCAGGGTATTATCAGTTGAAGATAGCAGAGGTTGATGTACCTAAGAGTACATTAAGGAGCAGGTATGGGCACTATGAGTTTCTAGTGATGCCGTTTGGGCTGACTAATGCCCCGACAACTTTTATGGCCTTGATGAATAAGGTGTTTCAGCCCTGCCTGGATCGATTTGTGATTGTGTTTATTAATGATATCTTAATGTATTCGAAAAGAAGGAAGGAACATGCTGAGCATCTGAGGGTTATTTTACAGACTATGAGGGAAAAGCAATTGCATGCCAAATTCAGCAAGTGTGAATTTTGGCTGGATCAAGTTGTGTTTCTGGGACATATAGTGACTGGAGATGGTGTACAGGTGTATCGAAAGAAGATAGAGGCAGTGATAAATTAGGAAGCTCCAAGAATGTGTCTGAAATCCGAAGCTTCCTAGGATTGGCCAGATATTACCGGAGATTTGTCGAGGGGTTTTCCTTGATCTCAGCCCCTCTGAGAAAACTTCTGAGGAAGAAGGTAGTGTTTAGATGGAATGAGGAGTGTCAGAAGAGCTTTGAGGAGCTTAAGCATCGGTTGACTACAACACTGGTGTTGACGATTCCATTAGGGACCGGAGGATATGTGGTGTACAGTGATGCGTCACATCAAGGATTAGGATGTGTATTGATGCAGCACGGCAAGGTGATCGCCTATGCATCGAGACAATTAACGTCTCACGAGATCAATTATTCGGTACATGATTTAGAGCTAATTGCAGTTGTCTTTGCTCTAAAAATTTGGAGAGACTACTTGTATGGAGAGACCTTCCAGATTTATACAGATCATAAGAGATTAAGGTATCTGTTGAGTCATAAAGAGTTAAACTTGAGACAGAGGAGATGGGTTGAGTTGCTAAAGGATTATGACTGCATAATTGAGTGCCACTCGGGGAAAGCAAATGTGGTGGTTGATGCTTTGAGCAGAAAGTCTAATACCAGTGTAGCTCACATTCAGTTATCAAGGCTACCTAATTTGATTCATTTGAGAGCTCTGAATGTGGAGTTGAATCTAGAACACAATGAGGCATTGATTGCTACATTGAAACTTAGGCCGATGTTACATGATCGAATCAAAAGAGTACAGAGGAAAGATCCCAACATAGAGAAGTTTATGGAGAAAGTGAAGATGAATCCAAATTCCGAGTTTGAGTTGAGGGATAAGACTTTATGGTTGAAGCAGAGGCTATGTGTGCCTAATGTAGACCATCTGAGGAAGGAGATACTTGAGGAAGCTCATATGGTTGCCTATGCTATGCATCCTGGTACTACCAAGATGTATAACACACTGAAGCAACATTTCTGATGGCCTGGAATGAAGAAGCAAGGGGCAAAGTATGTTTCTAGATGTATGACTTGCCAACAAGTTAAAGCTGAGCACCAGACTCTGGTAGGTAAGCTCCATTCGTTGCCCACTCCGGAGTGGAAATGGGAACGGATTACTATGGACTTCATCATGGGACTGCCTAAGACTCTTAGGCAAAATGATGCTATATGGTTGATAGTGGATCGGTTGACTAAGTCAGCCCACTTCTTACTAGTAAGAGAAAATAATTCACTTGATCAGTTGGCCCAGCGCTATGTGAATGAGGTGGTGAGATTGCATGGGGTTCCAATGTCTATTGTATTGGACAGGGATCCTAGATTTACTTCGAGGTTCTAGAAGAGCTTACAATCTGCTATGGGCACTAAGGTGAACTTCAGTACTGCATTTCATCCTCAAACAGATAAATAGAGTGAGAGGATAATAAAGAATGTTGAGGATATGCTCAGAGCTTGTGCATTGGAGTTTCAAGGATCTTAGGATAAGTACATAGCGCTGATAGAATTTGCATATGGCACTATATGGGGCATTGTATGGTAGAAAGTGTCGGTCGCCATTATATTAAGATGAAGAGGGCTTGAGAATGGTTGAAGGCCCCGAGTTGATACAAGAAACAGTGGATAAGGTGAAATTGATCCGAAGCTGAATTAAAGCAGCTCAAGATAGGCAGAAGAGTTATGTGCATCAACATCGATGTGATATGGAGCACAATGTGGGAGACAGAGTATTCTTGAGAGTGTCACCTTGGAGGGGAGTTTTGAGGTTCGATAAAAAGGGCAAGTTGAGCCCTAGGTACATTGATCCTTATGAAATCATTGAGAGGATTGGACCTTTGGCCTATAAGCTGGCTTTACCGAATGAGATGTCTCAATTGCATAATGTGTTTCATGTGAGTATGCTTTGAAGATACCGATCGGATCCGACACGTGTGATACCGACTTAGGAGATTGAGGTTGCTAGTAACTTAAGCTAGGATGAGGAGCCGATCAAGATTGTGGGATCACAGATCAAAAAGTTGAGGAATAGAGTCATTCCATTGGTGAAACTCCTTTGGAGGAACCATTTAACTGAGGGAGCAACTTGGGAGACAAAGGAGCATATGAGGAGGCAATATCTCTACCTGTTCGAGCAAACAGGTAAGAATTTCGAGGACGAAATTTCTTTTAAAGAGGGGAGAGTTGTAACATTCCATTACCTATGGGAAGGTTAGAATAGTAAATACATATAGGAAGGTTAGAATAGTAAATAGGAGTGTTCAGTAAGAGGCAAGAGATGCATTTTATGTTTATGCATAATATGACATGCTCAGACAAGTGAATAGTGAACTTTTCTGCACATGAAATTAAGTGTACATGCATTCATGAATAATTCCGGGTATAATTGGATTGAATTGTGATTTTTAGAAATTTTGTGAATTTGGAATTTATTTATATTGAAAATTTTATTGACTAGTGAAACTATTATATTTGTGAATTTTGGTGAACTTAAGATTTATTTTATAAATTATAGAGTATTATGGAAAATAGGAAAAAGAAGAGAAGAAATCAAATGAAGATTTGGAGATAGTTGGATTGTAAAGATGAGAGTTAGAGAGAGTTAGTTCAAAAGAAACTAAGTCAAAACTTTGACCTTAGGAAAGTGATAAGTGTAAAGTTGCTTTTATTATGTGTCAGAAGTAAGTTTGAATAATTTGAGAGTTAAAAAGGGGTTGGTACTTTTCCTAAGTTCTTTCCTTATTATCATATTCTCCTAATTTCTTCCAATACACAGAGTTTTCCATCAAACTCCTTCTGAGAGTTAACTTTGATTTTTCATATCCCTCACCACTTCCTTTACTGCTAAAGTATTTCTTCTGCATTAAGAAAAACCAGAAGTTGATTAGTGTTCACAGAGGAGTACGTAATTTTGTGTGGAGTCAGGGCTTGAAGATAGGTGAAGCTTTTGGAGTCTTCAACGGGTAAGTAGTGAATAAAATTGTTAGAGTTGTGAATTTTTGAAATATAGTTGATGAATTTATTTTCAGTGTATGATCATAGCATTTAAGGATATTTATATTCTTGAACACTGTGTTAAGGAGATGAAAATTTGGGGAGATGGCATTAATTGGGTTTTGATGGATTATTAGTGATCAGGTGTTCTGGAAATGGTTCTTGGAGTTGAAATAGCAATGAAATGATGTATAGGATTAGTGTAGAGAGTTAGATATGGAAAGGTGCTATGCTGTGTTTCTTCATTGAGTATGTATGAATACTTAGCTGTTTATACGAGAGTTGATGAAGACTTAGAGATGTTCAGGAGCATAGATGTTTCGTCTGTAAAGACGTATTGTCTATGTTTCATATCGTTTGTGGTTGACTTTTCTTCGTCTTAAGTTGACCACCTATCGTCTGTGTTTCATATAGTCTGTGGTTGACTTTTCTTCGTCTTAAGTTGACCACCTATCGTCTGTATTTCATATCGTCTGTGGTTGACTTTTCTTCGTCTTAAGTTGACCACCTATCGTCTGTGTTTCACTTCGTCTACCTTTTGACACTTCGTTTGTCTTTTGGCGTATCGTATGTGTTTTCCATTTCGTCTGCCTATCCGCATCGTTTGTTTTTTCCATTCGTCTGCTTCTGCTTTGTCTACTTTTGCTTTGTCTACTTTGTGCTTATATGACTTAAACTTCTTCTTCTATACACTTTGTTTAATACTATCGTCTGGTCCGTTTTTGACCCTTCAAACGATAGAATTTGTCTTCAAGGTCTTCACAAAATTGGTAGATCTTAAAGTCATTTTAAGATTATCTTAATCCAACATCTGTAGAGAAAGTTATGCCAATTGTCCCGAGATAGGTTCTTTATGATTGAGGAACACTTTCCTAGAAGAGGGTATGACCAAATTATATCAATTGCACTCTCTGATTTAACGTGAATAGTAGACTCGAAAGTCAGAGTTTGGAGAAAAATCTAAAATGACTCATTAGGTTATGAAATTGGATTTAAATGGGTTGTTGAGGTATAAACCTACAAACAATGCTAGTCAAGTGAGTTTCGATATTTGATTGTGTTTGTGATAACCTTGATGGAAGGATACCCGGGATTGTCATGAACATGAATTGTACATAATTCATTTTTATATATTTGCATCAATAAACACACATAATTGTGCAAATTGTGAATATATGTGTATGTTATTTGTTATAGAGGGACAACTGGAACGTCAATCCCCAGAAGTTGCCGAATCTTTCAGGCATTAGCTTTGGGAGCAACTAATGAGTAACCTAGACCATCTGACTTAATTTCTAGTTGTTTAAATTCTGTTTGAAGTGATTGAATAAATGTGGCTTGAATGTTGATTCCGGACAATGAAGGTCTGATGACTGTGATATTGGATTGAGATATTGAAGTGCTAATTGTATGTGAGTGTGAAGAAATAAATATTACTCCAAAATTTTGTTGAATGTTGGACTAAGGTCCAAAGATGATTGTGTTTTGATTGGGAATGTGACTAATTTCAAACAATGATTAAATGAATATGTGAGATGCCATTCATTTCATGAATGCATGAAAGATAAAGGCAGTTGTGAC
>JAOSBN010000178.1:15255018-15273299 GCA_027563595.1 Erythroxylum suave | reverse complement strand
GAAATGGAGTTCATTGATTAAAACCCTGGACTTAAAGAGTTCTTTAAGGTTTATCATTTGGAAACTTAGTGAATTTTGCTCCCAAAGATTTATTTAGAACTATGATAGCCAAAGCTCGTTTTCAAGAGGATTTCTTCACATTTGATCATTGTTGGAGTTTTCACTTTTCTTTTTCCCAAAAATCCAAAAATATCTTTTTACACACTTTTCTTTTAATTAGTTCAAGTCTTTCAATTTAATCAAGACAATCCAAAACCCAACTCTTAATTAATTTAGCTTGCATTTCTTGACAATTAGGCCAGCTTAGATCATTTGCTCTAGGTTCCAATTAAGTGAGATGACCCGGGGTTGCACTCTATATTGCAATCCTTGGAATTTTTTTTTGATTCGGTTTCCAAGGGAGTAATTCAAAGACTCAACCACACAGCCGATCACATGTCTTCCCTTTGGTGGAATATTTCAACCGCAAAGTAATATTTGATTGCATTTTCTAGAAATATTACAATTTGAATTCAATATTTTATACAATATATTGAAAAGGAAATAATTATTTGTTCAACAAAATATTCAATTAGAATGTATAGGATTTAGTCATTAACATTACATCAATAGAGAAATGAGAAATCCATATATTGATAAAGCTAAAGCAACTACCCAGTCAAAATGTGATTGCCTTCTACTTTTTACATCTTCGTTAGTATATAAGTTAAATAAAGTGATGATCTTCTTACTATTTCATTACAATCCTTTAGGATTTCAATTTGAAACTAAGAATTTTATTCAACATTTATGAATCTTTCTAAGTTGGCTATTATTATCTGGACCTTTTTTTCCTTTTGTATATAAATAATTCTAATAATGGAATAGTGTTTATATAAATTAAAAAACTTCATAAACATAATCTCATATATTTATTGGCTTACATAATATTAGAGTAAACTAGTTGACATATTAAAGTGTGCTATATACCTTCCAATCCTTCTATCTTTGCCTCTGACTCTTCCTCTCCATGTTACCATTACTTCTTGAACTTTTTATTCTTTTGTCTAATAAATTTATATGTATGTGTTATGCCAGTTGATGTAATATGCATGAATGCTAGTGCTTGAACTCCCCATTTATGATTGCCTATGTTAATCTTCAATGATCTTTCCATCTATTAACATTTGATAAAAAAATTAAAATTAGTTAAATAATGAACATATCACCTCTTAGTTAGTTGTAATGAAATATCACTCCTTTTTTATGTGATGCATTTTTTACATGATCTTTGGTTATACCATTATTATCTGAATGTTGTGCAATTTATTCTCCTTTCACATTTGGTACATTTTTTATATTTTAGGTTATTCAAACTTCTACCTCTTTTAATATTTTTTAGGGTGACTAGGTATTCTCCTAGCTATTGGTAGCTCAATCATTTCACACAAATTCAAAATCTTGGTATGTGAACTGGCTTAATTAAGAGAATAGTTTATGTTTGCAAATACTTATCAATATTGTAACATTTGTTTATGTAATCTTCTAACTCATAAAGACTATCATAAATTATAGCCACTACATAAGAATATGAAATTTATTTCAAATCTCAAGTTCTGTATATAAAAGTGTCACTGTTAATTCTTATATAAATGTGTCTAATCCATACTCTACGTCATATCCATCAGATCCATTCTCACTAGTTCATTACAAAATTAAAACATATAATATTTCTTAAGTCAATAAAATATAAAAGAAGCACTACTCTTTAACCCTACACTTTATCTAAAGAACTGAAATCATTTTTTCAGAGAACAAACATTTCATTAAACACCTTACATGCATTAGAAATTTATCCTAACATCACAACCAAAATCACATCTTGTTCTTTCTATCATTAGCATTTACATATTAAAATTGTTTTTCAATCACAAAATACATAAATAAACGAAAATCATGAAATACCCAAATTAACTTTCATCCAATATATGATAAGTACCTTAATAGTACAGTGGAAAAATACATCCACCGAAGCACACGATGACAGTGGCCGGAGACATAACCGAGAAACAGATGAAGAGGAGAGACAGACGGAGAGAAGAAAATCAAAGACGATGGTGCGAGAGAAGAAAATCGGAGAAGACACAGGTGCACGAGGGGGGGGTGGGGTTGTTAAATGTAAAAGAAAATAATGTCATTTGGTGTTAAACCAAACGACGTCATTTTCATTTACTTTAAAATGTTGAAACCAAGGTAGACGATGATATCTATGTTTTAGGTTTACTGACGAACACATTTCTATGGGTAAACTAAAACATTCCCGCTTTATTTACCAACGGGAACCTTACACTATCACTAAAGTCGGTCGCAAATTTTGCATACCTGTAAAATTTACATACAGACAAATTTTTGTCGGTAAACTCAAAATTTCCCATCTTCTTTACTGATGGGCACGTTACACCATCTCTAAAGTCTGTCGCAAATTTGCTGGGATGATTTCCCAATATATTTACTGACAAATTTACCGACAGGCAAATGTTTGTCGGTAAACTCAAAAATTTTTGTCTTCTTTACCTATGGGCACATTATACTTTCGTTAAAGTTCGTTGCAAAATTTTTCAGGATGATTTTTTTCCATATTTTCTAATGGATATTACTATTGCCACTAAACAAAATTTTTCCCATCAATGTTACCGGCAAATATTAATTTTTCGTAGATAATTTGCAACATTTTCTTTTCCGTCGGCAATTTTCCATCGCTAGTTCCTACTTTTGTTGCAGTGTTTTGAGTTCATGTATGAGCATAATTTTTGAAATAAGAAAAAAAGATCGAAACGAAAAATTAAATATAACTTAACATTTTAAACTATAGAACTAAATTAACTGCCTCCCCGACAATGATGCCAAAACTTTATCGTAGGTTCTGATGTGACAAAATTTTAATAATAAACCCCGATATTCTGCAAGCGCATGGGTTGTTTGTGTAGTACCTAAGGTGTCGATCCTATGAGGAGGGTTAAACTAATCCTAAAATCTAAAGCCAAACAATTCACAATAACTCAAAATGACAAAAATAAAATAGGAATTTATTTCAATCACACAATCAATTTCAAGAATCAAATTCAGAAATATAAATAAAATAGCATATGCAACAACCAACCAATGATTAACCTAAAGAAATACCAATTGAGAGAAATGGGAAGTTTATCTGACTCAAATGAAAACCTAACTGATTATGAATTATTGGATTACTGGTGGACAGTCCTAGGGTTGATAACTCTCTTTTGGGTTATAATGATTAACCTTAATAATAAACCCTAATTAGATTATGGAAATTACAATCTCTCGGTTAATAATCTATATAAAACCTAAATTAGATTTGAAGTTGTCCAAAACCTATCAAAAACCTATGTAAGATCTCTCTTCATAAAAATTTACCGATTTAATTTAATTCTCGTCCTATTAAATTACCTAACTCTTATTAGCCCACCCGAAGGTAAGTTTAGACAATTCTCAACATTCAATAATCATATTCTTAACTGCTATCCCAATTTTATACATCAATAAAATTGAAAAAAAATTGAAAAATAAAATTGAAATGGATGAAGGAGGCAACAATGGCAGGAAAGCTCCTATTCTAGGAAGTACTTCATGTAGGTTTATGTAGGCTTCTTCTGCATGTCTCTCTTCCTTCTTTTCTTTCTCAATCTTTTGATGAACTCTCTAGGGTTTCTATATTAATGGCTGATGCAAAAGGTCCCTCTCTATATTCGTCTTCTTTTTTAAATACCTTGATAGCCCTAGGGCGAAACGGTCTGAAAAATCTCCTGAAACTTGATATTTTCACTTATGTTTGCGTTTGTCCAATGCAAGCCATGATCGTGGCCCTACATGCCATGATCATGGGCTAAATCTAGGCTTTCTGTCATGATCATGGCATTTCTGCCACGATCGTGGGCTGTGTCGTAGTCTTCTATCACAATCGTGGCATATGGTCCATGATCGTGGGTTGGCTCTAGTGTTTTTGTCATGATCGTGGCTTATTGTGCCACGATCGTGGGCCATTGTTTTAGCCTGAATGCCTCCAAAACTTTTATGTTCTTTGAAGTTGAAACACTAACAAACACATCAAGGTTTCTCAAAAACATAATATTTAAGCTCAAAGATTTATACTAACTCGTAAAAACACTTAAACACATAAACTAACACAATTCTAACCTAAACACATACTAAACAATGAAATTAACTCTTAAATATATAACAAACTAAACCCTAAAACTTGATGTAAATCAAACTTATCATATGTTTAGTAACATCATTTACTAGGGTAACCACATTATTGGATGTGCACTCACCTAATCAACTCAATCTTGAAGACTTCTACATATATTACAATCGTTTATTTCACCTTTCATAAGTATATTCCAACTAATTCAACACTATAAATTCGATAACCATCATAAAATTTTGATCTCATTTCCAATGATATAACCTTTTACTAAATCGTAAACTTTTAACACCATAATTAAACAACCATTTCAGTTCCAAGTTTGACTTTTCAAGGTCTTAGTAAATTTTGATTTCTTCCAACTTTGTTCGTACACTTTCAATCTTGTCATTTTTACCTATATCTTTATCTCTTTCTCAGTCAATCCACAAAATGATTTCACATCCACATCAATTCAAAGGTATATAATCATAGCACAATATTGATATTATATTGGCTAGTATAACCACAAAACAAATACACTGAGTCTATGTCTAACATCTTGAACTATGTAGCATCTCTTATTTCAAGATATTGAAAATTTTTCATTTTGTTACACTCTGGCAGATCATCATTCTTCTCATTGCTTCTAACAACTTAAACTCTTAATGAATGTTCATGCATATGACTTATGTAAATGTGACTCAGACTAGGGATCAATATCCCTGCATGCTATAACATGTTTAAAATGCATATTCCTTGACAAAATTACGAAGAATGCCCATGTAAGATATTAAGCTTGGACTCTAATGCCAAAAACTATAACACACCACTCTCATAGAGCACATGCCCAAATGTTTAGATGACATTTGAGAACATACTCTACAAGGACGGCATATTAGGACATCAAACCAACTCATTGTAAATTTATATTTTTAATTAACACATCTTAAGCAAACTAGTATTCACTTTGGCCCATTTCATTAATAAACCTATCCAGTTATAAATATCATTAAATTTTACAATTTTCACATACATTGTACAACATTTGATAAATACAATTCAAATACAATTATCACATAAACATTTGTAGGCACATTTGATCCTGAACGTTAGCTAATATCCAATGTAGTAGCTATACTCCAATTAGTATAACTAGAACTCCTATGAACTTGAAAAGTTAACAATGTAATTTTGGCGAGTTTTACGAACTCAGTGAGTGAACCATCCTCGATGTTCTCACTCATATCAATACACATACCAAAACCAAATTCACCATCTATCTCAACTCAATTATGCATCATGAATATCACATATTTCACATACTCATTTCATAATAATCTGATCATTTTCTTAATCAATCGTAACATCACAATTCAGTAAATTCATGGAAATTTTCACATAATACATATATGTGTATAAACTTAAATGAACAAATGATTCACTTTCGTTGTTACTTTGTTATGATTGAGCAACTATTAACTGTCTCGTATCTATTGTGGATACCGGGCTTATTAATAACTATCCCATATCCATTCTGGATACCGAGCTCAGTATGATACTGAGCTTGTTGCTCTTTATACACATTTATGAGCTTTAAGCTCTTTTATCTGATCACACATCTCCATGTTATGACATGCATCATTTCTCATTATATGCAATCAATCACTTTCACTCATTACACATTTCCATTTTCACTTTTTCATCAGATCTATGTCTAGCATTCAACATTGCATTGAGTACACTTATTCTTTCAAATTCATATTCAATAATGAACACTTCTTATACAACCTCAGTTATCAAACTCTTTAGACTATCAATGTCTGAAATCATCACTTTCACATTTATAGCATTTCAATAACTGAAATTTTAAAAAAATATAAATCAATCCTAGTGAGAACATCTAGGTTGACTCACAGTACTCCTCAAATTAGCTATTGCCTTCATGATCTAGCAATGTCTGGATGTTAACGATTAACGTGCATATCTATCTTCATGCAATACACATGTATTTTACACATCATTAAGTTTATCATTAACATAAGTAATCAATTATATACATATGTATATGTTTTACGTACAATGCATGCTCAATTGACTATTTCTGGGTATGTATCCTTAAACGCAAGTCATGATCTTTCAAACCGTTATAGCTTTTACATGTCTATTTTGCACTTATGTCTATATATCTTAAGAAACTTGGTCAATCTAGTATCATCAATCCCTTTTCTAACATTATATAGTCACAAAAAATTCAATTTTTCATTCATTCATACTTGATACACCTTAATCATATTCTTTGGATCAAATTTGCATTCCTAATAACACTTTCATTCTTATAACACTCATAATTTTCCAGATTTTGATACTTTGTTATCAAACATTAATTCCTTAATTATAATCTTAATTATCAATCTAAACTTATCAAACTTGTTATCAACTTGTTCAACCTAAAAATAGGTTGATTTCATGCCTCATTCAATTCTAAATGTACCACAAGAAAGTACCTTATCATTAGTTGTTTCAAACATCACTTAAAAGACAAGAATTCACATATAAGGCCTTTCCCATTATCGTGGAGGCCATCTAATGATCACGGGATGCATTGGCCTCCACAATCGTGGGATATGTCATCTGAACATCATTTCAATTTCCACGATCTTGGAGGAATTCCCATGATCATAGGTTATGTTATCTGACAATTCCAACCACTTTCTCATTTCAATTTTCCATATTCAAACCTTTATATACTATATCCAACACATCTTATGCATAGTTTAATTCAATTCCTCATCATTTTTTATCTCCATTTTAACTAAAAAATATCCATACTACAACTCATAAACTATTATTGACCATTTATACCAAAAACAAAACATCAAACATATTCATTTCTTCATTAATGTACAACACTCATCAACACCATTAGAACTATGAATCCATCTAAAAAATATCATGATAGATCTTTCTATTTAAAACAAACCATGAAGAACCATGTCCTACTTACTTGTTTAACTCCAAGCCCTTCTCCAATCCTGAAGTAACGCTCGCTTCTCCATGCCACACGATTCTCATCTTTTAAGGAGAAATAGGTGGTTCTTTAACAACCAAATAAAGGAAACAAAATATTTTAGAGTGGCTAGTGTTAAATCATAACAAACTTAATGTGATGAGGTGAGAGTGAGATGGTCGTGAGTGAAGAAAAGAGAAGAATGTGAAATTGAGAAAAGAAGAGTTTGTAATAAAGAGTAAGAAGAGTTAGTCTTTCAAGTGAATATATCGTGGGATTGAGCTTGGTAGGTGTCATGACATATGTCATGACACCTACCACATAAATAATTTTACTACTTAGATATTTACTTAAGTTACCACATGATTCATAATAATCAATCCATTTGTCACCCAATTTTCTATGCCACTTGTCAATAAATTCTAATGCCACTTGTCAATTATTTTATTGCCATATGTCACTTATTTCTACTACCATGAGTCAATTTGTCTTTCCACTTGGCATTTTTCCTGATCCAAAAATACACATAATTTGATAATTTTCTCAATTATTTACATTCATCTTAGTTTCATGCCCCAGAATTCATCAATTGAGTGCAATTTGTCTTTCTTATAATTAATGTTTGTATGCTAATATTATACATTTGAACATGATTATAAAATCTTGCCATAGATGTACCAATTTCATTCTATATGATACCACTTATGTAACTCATTAGTCTAACATTTTAAATCTCTCAATAATTGGAGAGATGGCATGCTACGCTAAAAGTTATTATTTACGTCATTGAATTTGTAGGTAATAATATTTAATTACAGATGTTAAGAAAAAAAACTTACATACAAACTAGGACGTGTTCATCCTCACTACTACTTACATAATTTGAGCCAAGCATTTGTTTCACCATCTTTTCAAGCTTAGCCAACTCTTGTTTAGTACAGTTTAACTTTTGATCATTATGTCTAACTTTTCTTCAATACATTGTAACTGATTCTTAAGTGACTAGTTCTCCTCTTGAAGCATTATTACATATCTCAGTTGTGACCATGATGAGCCAATTAGCTTAGCGCTAGACCTAAGACCTTTGATGTACCCTAATCTTCTACCAAAGATGTTACAAATCTCCTCTATGTTTGACTCATTTTCATCATATAATGAGCTTTATCACAACTCCTACATCTTATTTTAAAATTAAAAAAGTTAATTCAACTATTATTAGTTAGTACTACATAAATAAATGCACTTAAAAATTAAGCAAAATTTTATACTTATATAATTGTTTTGCACTTCTTTAGATGTCTAACCTTCACCTTCCTTGTAATATGAAAGTTTGTAAAGTGTGATCCTATCACACTGTTCTCCATGTAGTTCCTTCTAACTCCTTTTTATGGAAAAAAATTGAGACACAATAAATAATATATATTTACTAATATAATTATAACTTCTAAGCAAAGAACTTACAAATTCATTTCGTATGACAATAAATGATTTAGAGCCTTGGCTGTGAGGAGTTTTGATTTTGCTCTATTAACCTTAGCTTTCTCACACTTTTCCTAAATAAAGAAAATAAATAGTTATTAAATTAAAATGTACAACAAGATTAATTGAAGTAAATGTGAATAGAAACAAAACAAACATTAACATTGGTATAGGGCTAACAATCTCACATCTGATTCCAATTTTTTAAAGTCACCTGCGTAGGAATATATCTGCTTGCCTTCTCATCTGAAGGAAAAGATTTGTAGTATTTATGTAGTTAATAACAATGATCCTTGGCCCTTTATTACAACAATGAACTCACACAACTTAAAACTTTAAAGTTCTCAATATCGACGATATTGAACTTCATCTGTAGACAAATAAAAGTGAAATTAGTCTTTAAATAAGTTAAAAATGCATATAATTAAATAAAATGAAAAATTACAAAAAATTTGTGTAGAATATTATGTAGCAAGTTATCTTCCTTCAATTGCTTTGTATGCTAAGGGCAAGGCAATTTTGTCCTAATAATAATCCTTAAGTCATTGGATAATTTTTTCGATTGGATCTTATTAATAAGATGACCTTGCTTAGGGTTAATATGCACAGAGACAATTCGCTATTTATCACAACATTCATGCGTTGCAACTCAATACCTTTGTTAATACCTCTACCTCTTTTTCTTATGCCAATATTGGAACATGTTAAAAAATAATAATTAGAAAAATACATTAAACTAATAAATATATATTTGAGGATAAGTGTAAGTATAAATGGTAATGATTAACATACTTGAAGATCACTTGGCACTAGTTGAGGTAGATATAGGTTGTTACTGATTGGCTTCATTAGTGGATGAAGTCAGTTGTTGTTGTTAGATAGGTTCGAATTGATCTGGTTGTTGTGGGGGAGGAGCATCTTCGCTAGTTGCCATTTTCTTTCTCTTGTTTCATCCAAGTGCCATTATATTGAATATCTATAATGATATTATTAAATTATTTGCCAATGATTTTCCAATATAAAATAAAACTAATTAGAATAACAATATAAAGAACTTGTCGATTTTTTCCTTAAATCATTTCAGAGCATTTGACAAAACATGAACAAATCATAATCAAAGACTCCCCTTTTTTGTTTTTTTAAGCACTTAATTTTCTAAATGGATATCAATACTATAAAATACGTATAATAGGAAGGCTAATCATAAGTTCATTAAAATGATGGCTTTTCAGTTTTCAAACAATATAAATAATAATCCCATACAAACATCAATTTTTTTTTTACCTTCAATCATTATGATCAACATTTTAAAAATCGTCATCATTAATTACATTATGGTTTAACTCTTCATCACTATTATATTCGACCAAAGTATTATCATTGTCATATAATTCACCCTCAATATAGTCTTCATCTCTTTCTACGATAAGCTTGGCTTGTACTTCATCCACTTGTACTATATTGGTATTAATGTCTCTCTTATGGAATAATAACATATTTGTATCTTCTATTTGAATGGACATTATTCAACTTTGACTCAATCTCTTGATATGATTCATTACCATCCTCACTCATTAGACCATTATTCTTTTCACAAAAATTGAAGAGATTTCAGTGTTAAAAAGTTCTGAATAACATTTCAATTACTGCCAAATACATTATCATTAAGTTATAAAACTTGCTTGGCTTGACTTGCAAGGATAAAAAAGTCATTATTATATCATATCTTCCTAATATTGATGCTAGTAATATTCACATTCACCTTCATGTTAGAAAATGAACAAATCCATAATTTTGGCTTCTAAGTTAACTGTCTTGATCTTATATGTAAAATCTAACCCCATTAACAATGCAATGTATATTTTTCTCGCATATATGAGGCCCACATGCTAAAGAATATAATGTTGTTTTCACTCTTACATGTTATGGATATGTAACTATATCATATGTATGAGAGCATGAAATTAGAAGTTTATCTGATATGCAAATTGTCATAAGTTCATAATATTCCATCATCTTATAACTTATTCAAGTCCTAAACCATGATAGGAACCTAAGCTTATGTTTTTCTTTAACATTATCAATCCCTTTGCTTCTAATCGACTCTTTTTGGTCTCTATAAAAAAATTAAATAGAGATCATAAAATATAGATTGAATCACACAACTGAAATACGAAATTTTGAATCAAAATTAATATATATACTCTATATATAGGTTGACTTCTTTGTAGTTGTTCAACATATACTGATGGGCAAGTTTGAATTCATCTTTAATTAACTCCATATGTTTTCTGACACCATGTGACCTAACTTTTTGGGATAAAACTGACAAACCACCATCTTGATCAAAATTAAAGTTATGTTCTGGTCTATTAAATCTTGTCTCGATGTCATTTAAGAATATAGAATAAATGTTAAGCATTTATTCGCTATATAAGCCTCTATAATAGACCCTTAAGGTCAAGCTCTATTACATACATAATGCTTAAAAGAGTATAAAAACCTAAACAAAATATAAAACATTAACAATTGTTACTAACTAATAAATTTTAAAAAAGTAAAAGTTAATATAAATTACCTTTCAAAGGGGGAAATACTTTGAAATTGAAATAGTCTAAAAAAATTTTCTTCATATGGTTAGTGAATTGCCAAATGCTCCATAATATCAACAAATTGATTTGGGGGGTGGGGGGTGGGGGGGAATACTAGTTTACATAGAATTAAAGTTGTGTCTTTTTCCATTTTGTCAAGCTCTTCAAAATTAAGTTTCTTGCAACATAATTGCTTAAAAAGCTCACTCAGTTGATGCAAATTTATTGCTACATCCTTCAGCAAACACCCATAGTCTAGCAGGAAATAATCATTGTATAAGTACATGACAATCATGACTTTTCCACGTCAATACTTTTCCCCTTTAACATTCACAAAATCGGCTATATTAGATGCATATCTATAAGAAAACTTGAATGATTTAAGAAACTGATAAAAAGTTTGCTTTTCCCTTTTTCACAGGTTGTAACAAGTAGGTGGAATAATGTATTACTCATCATCTCTTCTTTTCAAATGCAAATCTTTTCTTACATTCGTGTTTTCCAAGTCCAGCCTAGCTTTAATTGTATATTTTTATTTGCCATCAATTCCCATCACAGTTCCTAAAATATTCTCACAAACATTTATTTTCAATATGCATCACAATAAGATTATACCTCAATAGTGGTTCCTTCTAATACGACAAATTCAAAATTATGCTTTTCTAATCCAATTTAGCTTAACAACATTTCACTTTCGTTTTCTATTACTTGGATGTTTGCTAGGTGCAATGTCTCCCAAATGTGGTAGCTACATAACCACATCATCACCAAACAATTGCAAAGGAGCTTCAACAAATTCTACTTTGCCATTAAACAATTTTCTTCTTCGCCATCTATACCTATGTTCCAAGTAACAAAGATGTCCTATATAACATATTTTACTTTGTAGCCTTATTGAATAAGTTTGATGGTTACTTGAAGGACATGCCATATACCCTGTTTTGTTCAATCCAAATAAAATTCCATAAGCTAGAAAATCATTTATAGTCCACAAAATCGTCGCATGCATTATAAATGTTTCACCTTGAGCAACATCAAAGGTTTCTAATATGATCTTTTATAGATCATTTAAGTCATCAATTAATGGTTGCATGTATACATCGATGTCCTCACCGAGAGCAATAGTTCATGGAATAAGCAAAAACAATAACATAAAGGGCTCCTTTATGTACTTCTGTAGGGGTAAATTGTATGAAACTAGAATTGCTAGCCATATGTTGTAAGAAGTACTCATATTATTGAAAGGATTAAATCTATCTAAGGCTAAACTAAGTTGAACTTTAGGACAATCATATGCAAACCATGGAAACTTTCCACCAAAGTCTTTCTATGCTATTTAATCTACTGGATGACATATAATGTTATCAAAAATGTGTTTCTCTTTATGCCATCTCATATCCATTGTTGTTTTTGTTGACACGAAAAGCCTTTGTAGTCTTGATTTAATAGGAAAGTATCTTAAGATTTCATGCAGTATCTTTTTTCCTCTTTAATCATCAACTCATTAGCTTGATGTACCATAAATGAGCACTCTTCAAGATCTTTACTATCCTTCCAAAATATAACACAATCTTGCTTACAAGCATATATTGACATATATCCTAACTTAAGTTCCCTCAACAATTTCTTTGCATCATAGTAAGATTTCAACAATTTTTGTCTAACAAGTAATTCGTCATTAAAAAAGTCAATTAATATGTCAAAAAACTTGTTACTCCATTTATCATAGACCTTTGTAACTTGAAGTTGAGAAGTTTGAGCACCTTGGATATAATTCTTGTTGAGCAACTTTCAATAACTTCCTAAAATTATCTTCTATAATACTACTAATTATGTTAGGAGAACCAGTTTTGTTCATAGTCTCCATATAATTCCCATAATCCTCTAACTTCTTGCCAATCTCATCATCATCTTCACCATCATTATTGTTACTATCATCAACACTTGTACCAACACTCCTACTACAATTTGCTTCATTACGTCCGCCATAATAAAGCCATAGAGTATAGAATTTTTCTATACCTTAAATAATTTATACATGAACAACAAATATGTCATTCATCACCTATTTGGTCCTTTAAAAATTGCATAAAATTTTTTACTCCTTTTATGTATTCAGTGAACCATTTCTAATGAGACATCTAACTTTTATCCATCCAGATATACAATTAAAAGTAAATAACTGAATTATTAAGTGCAATGCTAATAAATGATAAATAAATAAAAGTTACCATTTCTTCATTAATCAGTACAAGTTCATAAATTAAGTTTGAATTTAAATAGACATTATGGTAATCAAGAAGGCAAGTTCTCACTGTGTGTCCTAGGCTAGTGGAATATTTCACTGACAAGTCTCATGGGAGCTGCATCACGAGTTTCCAGCCTAAATACCATGTTAGAGGTTTATTATGCAAAGGATTGTCTATAATTGTAGATGAATTTCTAATTTTACTATTTCTCCATTATTCAGTATAGGTTTATAAATTAATTTGGAATTTAAATAGATACTATGATATGAGGCATTGTTGCACCATAGGAATCGAAAAACAAGTTCTTATTGTGACTGCTAGGGTTGTGGAATATTTCACTGATAAGCCTCATGAGAGCTCCATCACCAGTTTCTTGCATATATACCATCCTAGGTGCAATAAATAGTTATGTAGTTGATAGTTGTGTTTTGAATAATGTTTTAGAGTTTAATTTGTTACGCATTTAGTGTTAAAGTGAGTGTTGAGCATGAATTTATAACTTAATTAGGTTAGTTTGTGTATTTAAGTATGTTTATAGGTTAGTTGGAATTCTAGAGCTTAAATTGTATATTTTTTAGGTACCTTGATGTGGGTGCTAGTGTTGCAGGGTAGACAGGGAAGAACGGTGAAGATTTAAAGAGTTTTGGGCTTACGAACATAGACCATGATCGTGCATATAGGCCAAAATCGTGATAGAGAAGGAATAGCAAGAAGCAGCCAGGTCACGTTCATGCACTTTAGGCCATGATCGAGATAGAGAGCGTCAAGTTTGGCCACAATTGTTCACTTCAGGCCACGATTGTGCACTTCAGGCCACGATCATGATAGAAAGGATAAAATGTCGACCACAATCGTGACATTTAGGGCCATGAACATGCCCTGGATGGGCTGACACGAAAACTCTATTTTTGGGTGACTTTTCATACCGTTTTGACCCCGAGTTTGACCTAGAGTTACCACAATAAATAGAAGAATAGAGAGCAGCTTCCAATAGTCATTAGAGGAGCAAAGAGAGTGAATCAAACAAAGAGTTTTTGCAAAGAAAAAGCTACCTAGAGAGAGATCAAACAATTGAGGAAGGAGATGAAGGAAGAGAGGCACGAAGATACATTTAATGCAAAGTTATTCCTGAATTAGGTAGTTTCCCACACTTGCAACCTTCGAAATCTGTTCCAACAGTATCATTCTCTATTGTTATTTTGATTTTATTACTGTATAAGATTTGAATATTGATTGAGATAACTATTGTTAAGTGTTGATCTTTTGTCTAAACTCACCTTCGGGTATTTTCAGTTCCAGAGATAAATGAAATTAATTTGATGGTGTTTATTTCGATTTAATCGTGATTCAATTTCGATTCTTAATAACTTGGAAATAAACTGAGAGGGTAGCCCAGTGAAAATCATTGATTTAGGGTAACAAGAGTTAGGTAAATCAATAGGTAGAGAGTTGAATCAAATCGGTAGATTCTTGTAACGAGAGATCAAGAATAGACTCCTGGTGGGTTAGTAGACAAATTTAGAACTAATTTGGGTTTGGATCGATTGCAGATCGAGAGATCCTATTAGGGTTAAGAATTAAAACTTGAGAGAGAGTAATTCACCCCAGTACCATCTAGGCCCGTTAAATCGAAATTTGCATAATTGGTAGATTTTCCTTAATTTCGAACTTAATCCCCCTTTCTCTCACTTGGTTATTTCTATGTTGATTTTTCGATTATTTGTATGGCTTGCTATTTGGTTATTCTTGTGGCACTTTAATTTCTCAAATGGGATCTTTAATTAAGTTATTTTCTACATTAGTTATTTAATTAGGTATTGCGAACTTAGTTGCCTTCGATTTTTGGACTAAGTCCCTTCCTCGTAGGATCGACACTACGAGAACAACCCGTGCACTTGCAGTAATTTCCAAGCTTATATTTAGTAAAACTTAGTGCATGTAACCTTGAGCGAACAAGTTTTTGGCATCATTACGGGGGAAGGTGAATTTTAGTTCTTTAGTCTAAGGCTTTTCGTAATCATGTTGTTTTTAGGTAAAAGAAAAAATTTAGTGAAGGAGTTTGGGGCGTAAAGTAGGGGCACATCAAGATATTTTAGAGTAAGAGTAAGACATCTGAAGAGATGAGTTCTAAGATGAGATAAAAAAGAATGATCATGGTAGATAGATATTATAGGGAGCAAGGATATTTTAAGAAGTACAATGAGTTACAGGATGGTTGGGGAAATAACAACCCTTATTAGAACCTATACACTTTAGGGTGACAAACTAGCCTGAATTCTAATGGTCCAACAAAAAAGGGACTCCTTTAGGACATCAAGACCTAGCTGAAGTTTAATACGATGAATTTAGTTTATAGGAGTCCAAGGTAGACAAAATCATGGATAAGCTTACGGATATGGAAGAGAACGAGAAGAGATTAGAAGAGCAAATTGATCTAGTAACAGAAAATCATGTCTCTTCTATTCATAATTTGGAGATTCATGTAAGACAAATTTCCCCTAAATTTTGTAAAAGAAGTGTGGAAGGCTTTTTGAGAAATGTGGAATTACATCAACGAGAGCAATACGAGGCTGTCACACTTAGGAATGGGGTAGACCTAGAAGAACCAATGAGAAACCATGCTGAACCTTACCTTATAGGGGACCAAGAAATCAAGAAAGAGGATGAAGAAAAGGATGGAAACCCCTCCTACTATCTGCTAGATCTTAATACACCATGCTTGAACATCAAAAAATCTTAGGTAAATGTTTATGCAAAGAACCCCATCTTTTGGATTGATGATGAAGAAGAGACATTCCACATGATTGATGTATTTAAAAATCTAAGGGTTAGTAACTCATTTAGAATAATTGATGTGTTCGAATCTTCTAAAGAATAAGAGGATGAAGAATAGATGACGATAGACACTGAGTGTGAAGAAGTTTTGGAAATCTCTGTTTGTGAAGTAGAAGAAGTAGATGAGACGAAGGTGATCAACGAAGAAAGAGAGCAACTCACCTTCGCACAAGACAAACTATTGGATTCAATGACAGATTCAGTGAGTTTTTTAATTCCCTGTTATGCTGACAATTTATTTGAAAAAAAGACCTTATTGAGCTTACTTGATTTCCATAATGTTATTCACGTTGTCCTTTTGGATATTTTGCAATTTCTAGCTTATTCATAGGCTACAAAACTGATGTTAAACTAGAAGGGTGGAAGCAAACCGCTCATAATTGATCCCATTTGAGTTTCTAATGGTACAAAGTCAAGCTAATGACCATAAATTATCATGTTTAGTTGTTAGGTTTAAATGGTTGTGTAGTTAGGTTTGTTTTAAAGTCTTAAATAAGTTTTGAATGATTTGGAATTGTTTCGATTGCTAAACCTGTTGCTCTCTTGAATCACTTATAAGATAGGGAAACACTCTCGATGTCAAGCAAATTTGGTCTCAACACTATTACCATCACCACCTCCATCTCCATAGGATTTATATCTAACCTAAAATTTTTCTTTTCAAAATTAGCCTAATTTCTATTTTATTTTTATGTTTATTTTTAATTGTATATTTACTTTAATTTCTATCTTGTCTTTTCGTTTATGTGCTGTTGTATGCTTCCTTCTCACATTGAGGACAATGTGTTCTTCAAGTGTGGGGAGGAATTCTGTGTTTTTCTTTTGGAATGTGATTTTTCATATGGTATAATAGTGTTGCATTGTGTGAGGTGTTTGAATGTGTCGGCTTAGATTGAGTGAAATTCTTTTAATTTTGGGAATAGTCTATTAGGTTGTGAACGAATGTTAGCCTACGAAATCAGTGAATTAAGGGACATTTGGATAAACATATAGCCTAATTAGGACTTAAGGTAAATTTAGCACCATCTAGATTATCACATTCATTCATAATTTGAGGTCTTTTAGGTTCAGTATCTTACCTAGTATTTTTCATGAAAACGAATAGCTAAGAGTAACAAGGTAGGCAATAATTTGGAAAAGAAAAAAAAGAGAAAAAATGTTAGTTAAATAAATTGCTATTCCACTGACAACCCTCAGCTTATAAATAGAGGTAGTAGCTAGTTGAAAACGTGATATAGCTAGGTAAATGGATCGACATGAATCACAAATGTGTGCCTTCATGTAAATAGGCTATAATGATATTTCAACCAAGTAGTTAATAAATGACTTAGTCGAGTAGCCGGATCGATATTCATAAAAAATGTTTGTATTCAAGTAAAAGGCTAAATCCCGAAAAAATATGTGTCACCTTAATTAAAAACCTACTAGACTTGTAATAAGCCTAAATTTTCATGGATTTATTCTTAGAAATAGTTACAAAAGCCTAAGAGACCGAAAGATTATCAATGTGTGTGTACAATTAAAAACGGTAATTAAGTTAACATCTAGGTCTTGATTCAGTTGTATATTGAGCCAATGCCCTAAACAACCTATTTTGCTTATTAATGATTTGCCATAATTCGAATAGTTGTTTCCAAGGTTAAATTTGTTTCATGAAAATTAGAGTCATTATCATGTTATTACATTGTGCGTGTGTTATGTTGTGTTATGTGTTGTTGTTTTGTTTGTTTGAGGACAAGCAAACGTTTAAGTGTGGAGATTTTGATAGTTGTGTTTTGCATGATGTTTTAGAGTTTAATTTGTTATGTATTTAGTGTTAAAGTGTGTAACATCCCGTTTCCATAGTAAAGGTTAGAACCCTAAAATTTGGTACGTGTGAGATCAAAGAGAGATTAAGGAAATTGCATTTCATGCTCATGCATAATGTTAGC
>JAOSBN010000178.1:15237308-15253833 GCA_027563595.1 Erythroxylum suave | reverse complement strand
GACTTCGACCCATTAATCCTGATAATTTATTGGGCCACTTTATTACCTTTAATTGGATCAAATTGCGTTCCTTAACCAATAATTTATTTAAAAACAAAATCACAATTAACAACTATCCATAAATGAGACAAAAGACAAAATTGCCCTTTGGGGCAAAAATGTCTAACAACATCATGAATAAATAATGAATAACATATTATACACAATCTTTAGTTCTTCTTTTCATAACTTTAGGTATAAGTAGAGGAAGAAAACTTCAGTTGTTTATATTCTCTGCCATTCAAACCTTGGGTTCTTCTCTTCAAAACTCCTTAATTAACCATATTGAATCAACGACCCTAGATTTGATAATTTATAATAACTCAATATAATTGATAAAAGTTGATCCTATAACTTGTCTAAATATTGAAAGCAATTTTCTCTTACACAATTATATTCTCATGTACCTCAATACCTTCATAGATTGTCTAATCTAAATATTCATGGCATTCTATATATAAATGTTACCAAATTATATAACATATTTTACATGTTAATTAAATGAAATACAATCAAAATTCGTAATTTCATCCCTCTATTTAATGTCGTTGTTAAATGTATCAAAAAATCTCCCCTTAGTCTTTATCACTTAAAACTAACAACATTTAAACAAGAAAATAAAAATATAATTAATTAATAGTTCAGTCATCTTATAAAAAATAATATCACATTAGTATTACCAATTTATATCTTTATTAACTAACCTCCATTTCTTACATCTCTTTTTTGGTCCTTCTTTGCTTTAGATGATAACTTTCTTGTTCTGACCAACCATGTGACCTTAAAACAATAGTGTCCTTCAACCTGTCGTATGTTGTAAGGGATTTTAATATGTCTAAAATGCCAACAACATCGCTTGATTTGATTCCAATGGTACTTTTAAACTTTTATTGGCTTCTTAGAATATATTATATAAGGATTAAGATTTTGATTCTCTATTTACCATATAATAAGAGCCATATAGAAAACATGTTCTAATTTCCTTCTCTTGCTAAAACTACTACCATCATCCTCCTTAATGTTACCAACTTTTATCTTTATATGCTACCTAACAACGTCCTTATGCCACTCTTAATAAATAGGGTTTTTTAAAAATATTTTTGATCTTAACCCTAGCTACAAAAATTTTAAAGTTGTGTTAATTGATAATTTAGTTTAAATTTTAAAAAAATTATAGCCATATTTTGCTAGTCGAAATGAGTGATCTATTTTGAATCTACAACTCAATTAAAACTAGAGTAAATCTAAAATATCGATCCCATAAAAACTATATCACTTTATTTATTAATCCTAGTTAAATAATAAAAACAAATAAACCAAGAGATTATGGAAGCTAATCAGTCCACCAAATTAACCAAAAATTGTAATTAAACTAGTGGAGGAAAATAAATAAAGAAAATGTTAGGGCTTAGACATTCACTTATAGGGAATTCTAATTATTAAATAAGATTGATTACCAAGGTTAAAATAACAATTAACCTAAAGTATCTATACCCTCTCTAACAACTCATATCTAATAATGGAATCAGAATACCGAGTGTTACCACATTCTTAAATGCCTAAAATTTCAAATTTCAAATTTCAAATTTTCTATTCAAAACCTCACTATTCTAGCAATTAATATTCACTTTATAAAAATTTCAGGAGAGTTTTCTATATATTTACTTAAAACCTCATGCAAGAAATTTCAATACATTTCTTATGCATGTTACTCAAGCATCCATCACTTTGTCAAACTCCTTGACAAAATAATTTACCCATCCTCTAATATATTTCAACTCATCTAAAACAAATTTCATACATAACTTTCATATATAATTCATAATAAAATTTTTTGCGATCCTTCACTTATTTATGTTTACATGTCATAACCAAAACACAAAATTAAATTTTGTAGTACATCCACCTCCAAGTCTTTCGAGATCCTCCATGTGACTCTAGTCTTGTAGTAGTTCCACAACAACTTTCTTTTACTTCTCTTCAAAACCTACACGCGGAAAGAAAATCTACATGCTAATTCACATGCTAAGCTACATACTTAGTGGTGTTCAAGAAATTTCATTTCTCATTCATTTCAATTCATTTAACCATGACATGCATAACATATAATTTTTTCAAATATAAATATTTTCATTTATTTCTAAGCACAAATACGCATTTAGCATCAATTAATGAAATACAAGAATATATTTATTATAATAATTTATATCTAGTTACATAATGATTAATAAACTGTATAATTAACTACTACTTTCATTTGAAGTTCTTTAATCATTAGTCATCCATTTATATATTTTTCTGTAATTGTCCCAAGTAAAATCCAACATAATTGCATCATTAAGTTGAATAAGTGAGATTTTAAAAATATGGGACCGGGTTCTCAAAACCATAAGGTCCATTTGCAAATATGTATCTTACGGGACCAAGCTCTTGAAGTCATATAGTCCATAAGATAAATCAAATATCTTATACCTGAACATTGCTCTCGGATTCATATAGTCTGATAACACATATCATGATGTAATACTACTAACTCCCTAATTGACATGTCAACCTTATGACATTCCTCTAATTCCTATCTTCTTTAACAGGGAATATTCGGATTAAATTCCATTAAAATTTAATGATAAAAACTCATAATAACCAATTAAACTATTCCATATTCGGCAAAAGTAAATGTCACTCCTTAATGTCATTTTTTCCATTATTGGTTTTAATTTAGTTCATAGAACATTCAATACATATTCATCTTACCTATTAGTCAAAAATAATATGTATATCAAGTTTCCAAATTCAAACACAATGTATGCCAATTGGGGAAAATACAAATTATAAGTCCAAAATCTAAATTAATCATATATAACACTTCATTACAATCCAAATAAAAATTTTTAACAACAATTTCATAAACCCCCAATTTTATCTCAAAAACCCTAAATTATCTAATACAGAACTTTTTAAGGGAAAAATAGAATTGCAAGAACACATACCAAATTGATATCCAAATCTTCAAATTAAGCTTCAATTTCACCATCAATGCCTTATTCCTTCTCTTTCTCTTTCTCTTTCTCTTTCTCTTTCTCTTTCTCTCTCTCTCTCTCTCTCTTCTTCAATTCATCTTCTTTATCTTCATAATATTGCATAAAAATTCAATTTCATGCATTTTATTCATTATTGCATACAACTATACTAAAATCATGTACTAAAAACAACAAAAACTCCATTAACTTACCTTGGTGATTTTTTGGCACTATTCATTAAGAACACCTATATACTTTTTCTTTATGTTCTTTGTAACATTCTTGTTGATGTGGTGAGTAAAGGGACCTTAGGTTGATGATTTAGTGTTTAATAGTTGATTTGGGGGTCAAAGATAGAAAAAAATTTGGCTTGAAAGTATAAGAAAATGGAGAAAAAGAAGAGAGGGGTTGTTCTTGACAATCCTTGGTGAAGAAGAGAGTGTTAGGTGATAATTAATGCTATTAGTCCTATTAAAAATATAATACTCATTAATGCATAAAAAAACAAATTTTATTCTTTTCTTCTTCTTAATAAATAATACCTATTAAAAAAATCAACCCCACATAAATAACAATTAATATAATTTATTTTCATTAATATTTTCAGATTTGACTTTCACCTTTTTCTCGAGTCAAACTTTGTCAACTCTTGGTCAAACCTTCGAAATGAACTTGTTTTGACTTCTAACTTGATCCTTGGGCTATGGTTGAATCATATTATTCGATGTCAAATAAAATAGAGTGCAGATTGGTCCCAAGTGTTTCTATTCATCTCCGAATGCACTATTTATTACCAAAAAAAAACTATTCATGAGACTGAGATTTTTACAATTCTTCACTTCTAAAATAAAATTTTGTCCTCAAAATTTACATGTTTCAAATAGTTGTAGATAAGACTTTCTCATGGTTTCTTCTAGTTCCCATGTAGCTTTCTTGACATTGTGGTTCGTCTATAGTACTTTCACCATCGGAACCGTCTTACTCCTTAACTAATTTCTATCTCTTGCTAGAATTTTCACTGACTTTTCTTTATAAGTTAGATCTGGTTGTATTTCAATATATTCCAGTTTAATAATATGTGAATATGTGATGGATCATAACGATATCTCCTTAATCTGCAGGCTGCTAGTCCCATGCGTTAATGATCTCATACAGACCAATGAATCTAGGGCTTAACTTACCCTTTTCACCAAATCGAAACACTTTCTTCCATGGTGAAGCTTTCGAAAAAACCTTGCCACCCACAATATATTTAGTGTCCTTTCTCTTTAAATCTACATATGATATTTGGCAATCAGAAGTAACTTTCAACCCTTCCTTTATAATTTTCACTTTATCCTTGGTTTCCTTTATCAATTATGGACAAAAGAACTTGCTTCATTAAGTTTTGTCCAACATAAGGGTGTTTTGCACTTCCTACCATAAAGAGCCTCATATGATACCATCTTTATGCTTGTTTGATAGCTATTATTGTATGAAAATTCAATCAGTGGGAGGAGTTCATTCCAGCTTCCTTTAAAATCAATAACACAACTCCTAAGCGTATCTTCTAGTACCTAAATCACTTTTTCTTATTGTCCATTCATTTAAGGATTAAAAGTTGTACTAAAATTCAGCTTAGTATCTAAGGCCTAATATAATTTTTTCCAAAATCTTGAGGTGAATCTTAGATTCTGATTTGATATGATGGAAGATAGTACTCCATGTAACTATATTATCTCACTGATGTATAAGTCTCCATACTTTGAGAGTTGATAATCAATTGTGATACGCAAGAAATGAGTTGACTTGGTCAATCTATTGATAATCACCTATACGACATTATGCTTCTTCCTAATTTAAGGCAAACCAAACACAAAATCCATCATGATTTGATCCCATTTCTATTCAGGTATTGCTATTGGTTGAAGTAAAACTAATGGAACTTGATGTTCTACTTTTACTTGTTGGCATGCAAGACACCTAGTAATATAATTTGCAATGTCTATCTTTATACTTCACCACCAATAATGTGTCTTCAAATCTTGTTACATTTTAATACTTCCTAGGTGCACAACATATCAACTGTTATAGGCTTCCTTCATGATGTTCTCTTTTAGCTCATCATCGTTAGGGACACAGATTCTATCTTTGTAATATAAGTAGCTATCCTTTTTTATTGCATACTCATTATCCTTTCCCTTTTGAAATTGTTTAAGAATGGTAACTAGCTTTTCATCTTTATTCTATTCTTCCTTAACTTGCTATAACAAGTTTGGTTTGAGCCTTAACTCAGCTACAATCGTTTCATCACTGGCTATAGATAAACTGGCATTCATTGCTCTTAAAGCTAATAATGATTTCCTACTAAGAGCATTGACTACTACATTTGTTTTACCTTGATGATAGTGAATGATGCAATCATAGTCTTTAACCAACTTTATCCATCATTTTTTTCCCTTAAGTTCAACTCTTCTTATATAGGTAAATATTTAACACTTTTGTGATATGTATAAATATAACGTTTCTCTTGATATAATTAATGCCTCCAAATCTTCAAAGCAAATGTTATAGCTGATAACTCTAAATAATGGGTCGAGTAGTTCCTTTCATAAGGCTTAAGTTTCCTAAAAGCATAAGCAATTATCTTTCCCTCTTGCATAAGTACACATCCAAGCCCGTTATGTAAGGTGTCATTGTAGATCATGAAATCTCTACTAAGTAAAGGTTGTGTAAGAATAAGAGCTTCATTCATTATGGCTTTTAGCTTCTCAAAGCCTTCCTGAAATTTATCACTCCACACAAATTTTGCATTCTTTTAATGTGACTTGGTCAAAGGTGCTACGAGCATGAGAATCCCTTAATAAATCTTCTATAGTATCCTGCCAAAACCTATGAAACTTTTAGTCTCTGTAGCAATCCTAGATGGCATCCATTCTAAAATGACTTCTATCTTCTTAGGATCAACTATAATCTAATCTACTAATATGACATGACCAAGGAAAGAAACTCCATTAAGCTAAAATTCACTTTTACTGAACTTAGCATACAGTTGTTTATCCCCCAAAGTCTGAAAAATAATTCTCAGATGCTTATTATGCTCTTCTCAGTTCTTAGAATAAAATAAGGTATCATCAACGAAGAATATCAAAAATTGCTCCAAGTAAGTATGAAAAATACAATTCATGAGATCCATAAAGGCTACTGAAGCATTTGTGAGTCCAAAAGGCATCACTAAAAATTTATAATGCCTATATCTTGTTCTAAAAGTTATCTTAAGGACAATTGCTTCTTTTACTATCAACTGGTAATACCCCAATTTTAGACCAATCTTAGAGAAAACACGTACACATTTAAGCTGATAAAAAATGTCATCTATTATAGGCAGTGGATATTTATTCTTCATGGTCACTTTATTCAGTTGCCCATAATCCACATAAAGCCTAAGAGACCCATCTTTCTTTTGAAAAATAACACAAGTGCACCAAGGAGACATACTAGGGTATATAAAACTCTTCTCAGGAAGTTCTTGCAGTTGAATTTTCAATTTTGTAAGTTCTGCGGGTACCATTCGATATAGTGCAATGGATACTGGTGTTGTACCGTTTATCACATCAATGAAAAATTCAACTTCTCTTTCTAGTTAGGAAATACATCCTGTAAATCATAAACAGTTGGTATATCTTGAACTTTGGGGTCATCCTTTCTAGCATCAAGAACACAAGCTAAGTAAGCTACATATCCCTTTCTAGTAAGCCTTTTTGCTACTGTTGTTGATATAACATTAGAGAGAAAATTTTGAACTTTCTCCAATAATTATAATCTCATTAATATCAACTGTTCTAAGTGTGATTCTTTCAAAATGACAATCTACCATTGCATGATGTTTAGATAGCCAGTCCATACAAAGGATCACATTAAATTTAAGGAAAGGTAGTTCGTTTAAATCACCAGGAAATTCATGACCTTGTATTTTTAAGGGACAATTCTTGTAGACCATATTTATCCCCACATTGCGACCCAAAGGATTTTTAACTAGAATATCATGTTCAAGAGTGTCAATATGTAACCCCATATTTTTAGGAAATGGCATACATATATAAGAATGTGTGGATCTTGGGTCTATCAATGCATAAATAGAAATGTCAGAGATAGTAAAAGTACCCGCAATCATAGAGAGGGCATCCTGGTTATCACGAGACTGCATAGCATATGCGGTAGTTGGAGTACAGGTATTAGGTCCATCAACTGTCTCTGATGTGGCCCTCTGATCATTGACACTAGAACTATCTCTAGTTCTTCTGCCATTACTCATTATTGCATACAACTACACTAAAATCATGTACTAAAAATAATCAAAACTCCATTAACTTGTTGGTTTTTTGGTACTATTCATCAAGAACACCCATATGCTTTTTCTTCATCTTTTTCACAACATTCTTGTTGAAATGGTGAGTTTAGGGACCTTAGGTTGATGATTTAGTGTTTAATAGTTGATTCGAGTGTTAAAGATAGAAAAAAAATTAGCTTGAAAGTATAAGATAATGGAGAAAAAGAAGAGGGGGATTGTTCTGGGCAATCCTTTGTGAAGAAGATAGTGTTCGGTGGTAATTAATACTATTAGTCCCATTAAAAAATACTCATTAATGCATATAAGAACAAATGTTATTCTTTTCTTATCCTTAATAAATAATACCCATTAAAAAAATATCTACCCCACCTAAATAACTTAATTAATATCATATATTTTCATTAATATTTTTTAGTTTAACTTTCACCCTTTCTGAGGTCAAACTTTGGCCACTAGTCAACTCTTGGCCAAACCCTAAAATGAACTTATTTTGACCTCTAATTTGATCTTTGGGCCATCCTTGAATAATATTATCTGATGTCAAATAATATAAAGTGCAGTTTGGGTCCCAAGTGTCACTATTCTCCTTGAGATACACTATTTATGACCCCAAAAGTATTATTCATGAAACTAAGATTTTGGGGAGTTACTTTCTTCCCCTTCAAAATAAAAATTTTTCATCGAAAATTACTTGTGTCAAATAGCCAAGGATAAGACTTTCTCATGGTTTCTTCTAGTTCCTGTGTTGCTTCCTCGACCTCATGGTTCATCTATATTACTTTCAGCAATAGAATCATCTTATTCCTAAGTTGTTTTGTATCTCTTGCTAAAATTTTCACTAGCTTCTCTTCATAAGTTAGATTTGGTTGTATTTCAATATCTTCCAATTTTATAATATATGATAGATCAAACCAATATCTCCTTAACATAGATACATAGAAGACATCATTAATATTTTCCAGATCTTATGGCAATGCTAATATGTAGGCTACTAGTCCCACACGCTCAATGATCTCATATGGACTAATGGATCTAGGGCTTAACTTACCCTTTTTACCAAGTTGAAACACTATCTTCCATGATAAAGCTTTTAAGAAAACCTTGTCACCTACAACATGTTCAATGTCCTTTCTCTTCATATTTGCATATGATTTTTGGCGACAAGAAACAACTTTCAACCTTTCCTTTATAATCTTCACCTTATCCTCTGTTTCCTTTATCAATTCTAAACCCATGATCTTGCTTTCACTAAGTTCAATCCAATATAAGGGTATTTTGTACTTTCTTTAATAAAAAGCCTCATACGATGCCATCTGTATGATTTCTTGATAGCTATTATTGTATGCAAATTCAATCAACGGGAGGTGTTCATCCCAACTTCCTTTAAAATTAATAACAGATAATTTAGCATTCATTACTCTTAAAGCTAATAATGATTTCCTGCTAAGAACATCGACTACTACATTTGCTTTGCCTAAATGATAATCAATGATGCGATCATAATCTTTAATCAATTCTATCCGTCTTTTTTTTTTCATGAGTTGAACTCTTTCTATGTAGGCAAGCATTTAAGACTTTTGTGATTTGTGGAAATATAACATTTCTCTCCATCTAAGCAATGCCTCAAAATCTTCAAAAGAAAGACTATGGATGCTAACTCTAAATCATTGGTTAGGTAGTTCCTTTCATAAGGCTTAGGTTGCCTAGAAGCATAAACAACTACCTTTCCCTCTTATATAAGTACACATCCAAGCCTGTTATATGAGGCATCATTGTAGATCACAAAGTCTTTACCAAGTACAGGTTGTATAAGGATAGGTGCTTCATTTAATATGGCCTTTAGCTTCTTAAATATTTCCTAATAGTTATCGCCCCACACAAATTTTGCATTCTTTTGAATTAACTTGGTCAAAGGTGCTGTGAGTATGGAGAATACGTTAACAAATCTTCTATAGTATCCAACCAAACCTAAGAAACTTCTAATCTCTATAGGCATTCCTAGGTGACTTCCATTCTAGAATGGCTTCTATCTTCTTAGGATCAACTTTAATCCCATATGTTGATATGACATGACCAAGGAAAAAAATGTTCATCAAGCCAAAGTTCACTTTTACTAAACTTGGGATAAAGTTGTTTATCCCTTAAAGTCTGCAAAATGATTCTTAGATGCTTATTATGCTCCTCTTAGTTCTTAGAATAAACTAAGATATCATAAATGAAGACTAGCATAAACGGATCCATGTAAGAATGGAAATACGATTCATGAGATTTATAAAGGCTGTCGGAGCATTTTTGAGTCCAAAAGTTATCACTAAAAATTCATAATGCCTATCAGCTTCCTTTCCTCTCAACTGGTAATACCCCAATTTCAGATCAATCTTAGAGAAAACACCTGCACCTTTAAGCTAATAAAAAAGGTTATCTATTCTAGACAGTGGATATTTATTCTTCATAGTCACTTTATTCAATTATTTGTAATCCACACAAAGCCTAAAAGGCCCATATGAAAAATAACATAGGTCTACCCCAAGGAGACACACTAGGGCGTATAAAACCCTTCTTAAGAAGTTATTACAGCTAGATTTTCAATTCTATAAGTTCTGTGAGTTTCATCCTATATGGTGCAATGGACACTGGTGTTGTACCAGGTATCACATCAATAGAAAATTCAACTTCTCTTTATGTTGGTAACCATGGCAACTCCTCATGAAATACATCCTGGAAGTCACATATAGTTGGTATATCTTGAATTTTAGGATCATCCTTTCTAGCTTTAAGAACATAAGCTAAGTAGGCTACACACCCCTTTCTAATAAGCCTTTTTGCTACTGTCGTTAATATAACAATGGAGAGAAATTTTGACCCATTGCTAATAACTATGATCTCATCAATATCAACTATTTTAAGAGTGATTGTTTTAATATGACAATCTACCATTGCATGATGTCTAAATAGTCAGTCTATACCAAGGATTACATTAAATTCATAGAAAGGTAGTTCAATCAAATCCCCAAGAAATTCATAACCTTGTATTTTCAAGGGACAATTCTTGTAGACCCTAGTTACCACAACACTATGACCCAACTGATTTGTAACTAGAATATCATGTTCAAAAGCATCAACATGTAACCCCCATATTTACAAGAAATGGCATACAATATAAGAATGTGTAGATCATGGGTCTATCAATGCTTGAACAAAAATGTCAAAGATAGTAAAAGTACTTGCAATCATATCTAGGACTTCTTGGTTATCACGAGCTCACATATCATATGCATGAGCTGGAGTATGGGTATTAAGTCCATCAATTGTCTTTAATGTGGCCCTCTAACCACTAGCACCAGAACTAGCTCTAGCACTTCTACCTTTGCCCCTCAGAGTCCTACACTATAAAAACATTATATTTAAACCCCAAATTGAGGGATCTTAGGTTCAAACATAACATTTAACAATAGGTTCAATCAAAATTTGACAAACTAGCATTTTCATTATTTTATATGGGTCCCATATTGTCCAACTAGCAATATGGGCCCACAAATATGCATATGCTTGATTAATTTCTTTATCAAATTTCCAGTAAATTCTCATAGGACATGTACACCCTCTATTAAAATACAAACAAAAATGTTGAGGCAATAACTATTATCTTTGAAATTTCTATCCTTAAGCATCTGACTGTACAAGGATGTAAGTGAAGATATAAAGGTTGAACATATAATACTTAGGCATTAACTTGTAATAAAAGGGAATGAAAAGCTTAACACCCTAATCAAAGGAACCATTATAGGTGGTGGGGTTATCCCGTAAATTCACAAATAACTCATTAACAATCCTTTAAAAGTAGTGTTTTAAATGTCAAATTTTCCATTTGTTTCATTTATACCTTAGATTAGTGAAAATTGTAAGAAAGAACTTAACATGTTTGAACTCGTCTTCTAGTAATCACCAATCAACGATCTAATATGAATTAATAAAACATATAATATGAACTAATCTTTTTTCCATCTAGAGGTGATAATCATGTTTTTTGACATCGAGTCATCAATAGTAGTTATATCAACTATATTAAGTTATTGAGTAATTCCTTTTAACAACTATATTTAAATAGATAAGGTATGCATTTTGTTTCCTAAGATCTGCATTAATTATTATGACTTACATTAAAGATGTTTATTATTGTTAATTGTAAGAATATCTATCCCCAGAGAAAGATGAATAAGGATAGTTATTCCATCAACACCACTGACTTTCATAAGAGTAATAAAGATAAGTGAAGATTAAATAGAGACAAAGACAAACAATTAACACCAAAAATGACAAATGCAGATAGATATAGAGAGAAAGCCACTAAACAAGGAGAGATGAAGGTGAGGAAACGATAAAGAGATAAAATAAGTAAAATTGGAAATCATTTAGGGATTAGAACAATCCCTTAGTCCAGTTGGGCATATGGACAAGGCTAATAGGCCTATATTGCCAATTGGAATGCTTAACTGACAATGTGAGATTTAGAAAAAATAATAAAAATATCAACATGTCAAAATTTGATAGAATATAGATAGAATTCTTAGGTTACTTCAATTTAGTGCTTAATCATAACGGTTTTATAATGTTAAAGTTCTTTTTAAATATTAACAGATATTTGGGTGTAAGTTAAATGGAAAAAAATATAAATTAGACCCTAATATTTTCACTACAATATAAGTAATGAAGTAAATCACATGTTAGTATAGACTTTACATACAAGAAACTCGATACATCGAAGGGGGGATTGAATGGTGTATCCCTTTTTGGTGAATACGAAAACTCGCTAAGAACTTCTTCCTTTTTTGTTAAGAAGATATCACAAAGATTATACGAAAGTTATTACGTAGTTAAATCGCAAACTAACTTCTATATAATTGTTTAACAACAAAATAAACTGAAGTAAAGGATAGAAAGTAAATACTGCGATTTTTATACTGGTTCACCCCAAACTGTGGGCTACGTCCAATCCTCAGAGTTCATCTGAGTGTTTCACTATACTCCAAACAATTACAAGTATTCTTTCTTCCCTTTGAGAGCCTCTTCAGGTCTCTTACAAAGTATTCTTTCAGCTATCTTAGCCTCTCCAAGCTATCTACCTTCTCTTTCTCTCACTAGAAAAAGATATTGTGAGCTATTGTTACAGTAAGTTTAGCTCTCTCAGTATTGCACTACAGAAATTCTCATTTCTAAATAAGCACTCAAAGATCACTGATTTCTCAAAGTTGTAAGACTCGTAAGATTTATTAGCTCGAAAGCTTCGACTAAGACTAGTATTTATAGCCTAAGTCTCTAACTACTTCTTGATCTTTGATAACCGCTTGTTGATTCTTGATAATCGTCATTTAGTTGAGTTCTGTATCTAACTCCAACTAAGTAACCGTCCAACGTGCTACTGTATTGTCTTGAGTCTATTTATTTTCATCTGTGTCTTTGCGTCTATGTCTTTGCATCTACTTCTTTGCGTCTATGTCTTTGCGTCTACTTCTTTGCGTCTATGTCTTTACGTCTGTGTCTTTGCGTCTATGTCTTTGCGTCTATATCTTTACGTATGTGTCTTTGCGTCTATATCTTTGCGTCTACTTCTTTGTGTCTATGTTGACTTCAACTAAGTCTTGACTTCGTCTGTGTTCTGTACTTCGTCTGCACACTTAACACACTTGTCAAAACATTCATTTGTTTCTAACATTATTATTATTTGATTGTCATCAAAATTGATCATCGTAAAGTCCTCTTGACTTAATAATCTCCCCCTTTTTGATAACAACAAATAATCATAATTTTAGAAAAAATCAAAGTGAATGAATTTTTATTCAATTGATGAATGAAATAACAATTGAATCAGAAAACATCAAATGAATAAAAGAACAACAAATGAATAAGAAAACAACAAACGAAGAATAACGAAGACAATAACAATAAACAAAGAATAGGCAAAAATACACATATGCATGCTATCCCATACTTTTCTTCTTTCTTCTTTTCTTCTTTTCTCTCCCCTTTTTTAACTTTTCTCCCCCTATCTTTTCCTTTTCTCCCCCTATTTGTTATCAATCAAAAATTTACCTCAGATGCTTCATTATCTCAGAAAACATATGTTGCATATCAGTTTTGACCAACTTGAGGTCATCTTCTATGGATACTCGAAGATAAGCTACTTCCTCATGTAGATCACCAACTGATTCAGTCAGAATATCAACCTTTTCATGAATTTCTTATCAATTTCCTTCACTAAGGCATCCTGACTACACTTTTGAGAGTGTCTTACTTCTTCCATTCCAATAGTATCGGCTTGTTGAGGTGCACTTGATGGAAAGAAGTTTATAGCAACAATTGTTTCTGAGGGTATAACATCTAGTTCAATAATTTTCAAAATAGGAGGTTTTAAGAATTGGTTGCCTTCAGGGAGTTCAAGGTCATCAAGTCTAGGTAGTTTTGGGATAGTTTTTCCAAGAAGGTGAAGGACATTCTTAATTGAAGATATAGAAATTAAAGGTCTAAGGTGCACGATCAGGTGCACAAAATTCTCTAGGTTGACAAAAATACCTTCAATCTGGATAGTTCTGTACTATCCTTTAGTCACTCTTCCAACTACCTTAGAAGTTACATCTGTGGTGAAGCGTCCACAGTTACTTCTTGATGCTTTGGAGATGTGATTTGAAACATAGGCTCCTTTTGATTGCACTACATTACATGCCTCGTCTATGTTTCTCACTACTTCATGTGTTTGATATTTTGTCAGGTCACCTGCCTTACCTTCAGGGTACATCTTATGTTTCCCTTTATCTACATTATGTACAATGTTTGAAGCTCTAGGTTGGATGTCAGGTACAATCTTGATCATAGTTCTACTCGTGATTGGGTAGATGGTATATCGATCTTTGGACATCTTCAGAGGATATGGTTCTGACTTTTCATCCCTCAGAATCCCATATAATCTTCGTTCTTCATGATTCAGAAGATGAATAGGCTAATTATTGATCAATATTGGCTCAACTTGTAACTTGACTAACCTTTTCACAGGTTTTCTGATTATAATTGAGTTTTTGCTTCTCACAGGTACCTCTTCTTCTATCACCTTCATTCTCAAGTCCTCTTTTATGATAGGACTTTAAGATAAAACTCTGTTTCCAACTAATTTTTCTATTCGTTGGCTACCAGTTGAAATAATTTCTTGCTGAATGGTCTTTAACTTTTTACTTTCGTCTACCAGTCTTGAAGGTTGTTGCGGTTGGGTTCTTTTCTTTTCAAACTCCAACTTCTTCTTAATTACAGTCTCTTTAGTCAGCTTTGTCTGCTCTTATTGCAAAATTGAGACTAGAGGTCTTGTAGCCTTTGCTGCCTTTTCTATCTTCTTCTTAGGTTCTTGACCAAGAGACAGTCCTTTCCCTCTCTTCTGCTCATCTTGTCGGAGAGTTAATATCCTTGGTGATCTTTTTAACTTTTTAACCTTCTCAAAATCAAGTGTCTCTGCCTTCCTTTTCCATGACACTTGTTTCTTGGATAGATTCAGCTGGCTTTCTTTTCCTTGGAGCATCTTCTTAGCTTCAACTGCTCCCTCTGATGGTTTCTTCTTTCCTTCTACAGTCATTCTTCTAGACGATTGAGATTTCTTCTTTTCTTTAGGAGTAACATTCTCACTCACACTACTTCTGACAGTGTGCTCCCCCTCAATCTTTGGTCTCACCATAAAGGTGGTACGCAATCCCATTCTACCGATGGTTGCTGCATTAATAACGCTTTTAATGTTCATCTTCATTCTGGTTCCTCTATCAAGAAGGATTCCAGAATCTCTAAAGATTCTTGTCAACGGCATGTCATATGGAAAGGCATTAGAATCCCTCTTCTTCTTCAACATGTATCTCAAAATTAGATATGGGAGGTTGATAGCCTTATGATTGAGTAAATAGAACAGGCATTGCTCATCTATCGTTGTAACAACGTTCCTCGAGCTTGTTCTTGGTAGAATGCAATGAAAAAGTATGTTGTGTAGAACCCTAGCCTTCGGAACAAGGTTCAATGACTTCTTGTCCTCTGGGTTAATACTTCTATAGAGTTGTCGATTCACATATGCCTTCTCTAGACAGTTTTTAATCATCCATCCAGGGTTGTAAGACACCTCTTCTCCAACACATGGATATCCATTAACCTTGTTGATTAGCTCCAGTGTCACAATGACCAACAATCTATCTACCATTGATACAACAGTGTCGTCTACTACATTTGCATTCTTCCAGAACTCATAAACTTCATTCAACTAGACTATTTCACAAACTTGAAAGAAGTTTTTCCATCTGGCTTCTTTAACTTCTGGTTTAATATCCATCTAATTCTACTTCAGAGATTCGAAATCAACATGCTTTCCATGAATAATTGCTTGCTCCATTGTAATCTTTAGTCAGTAAGAACTTCTTTAATATAATGAGATTAGAACTTAAAGGTGAAAGCACAACTGTAAGGTCTCGAAATCAAGAGTAGTGAACAGTTATTTTTTAGAGTGCTGCAAGAGTCGATTTCAAACGATTTCAAGAGTTTTCTAGAGTTGGTGAGTTCTGAACTGTCTGAGAGGATTTCTTTTATATTTCCCTCCAAAAATAATTACCATCTGTAACTTGCGATTACTGGCTCTTGAAGGCTTATAGCTTTTTATCATCCTTCAGTAAAAATCATCTGGGTCATGACGTGTCAGACGATTGGTCTCTTAACACTACCATATTCAAGTTTTGTTTGATTTCTTTGAATCTTTCTTCATTCAAAGGTTTAGTAAAGATATATGCCCATTGATGACTTGTCTCAACAAACTGAAGACAGACGATTACTTCCTGAATATAGTCTCGTAGAAAATGATGTCTAACTTCGATATGCTTCACCCTTGAGTATTGTATTGGATTCTTTTATAGGTTGATAGCACTTGTGTTGTCACAGAAGATTGGGATTTGTTCTCCTTTTATCTAATAATTTTCTAACTGATACTTAATCCATAACGTCTATCAACAACAACTTGCAGCAGACATATATTCAGCTTCTGTAGTAGGTAGTGCAATTGAGCTTTGCCTCTTACTAGACCATGAAACTAGATTATGGCTAAGAAAGTGACAGCCTCCACTTGTAC